>PYAF01003989.1:53624-65022 GCA_007407185.1 Glycine tomentella | reverse complement strand
TATGAGAAACTGAGAAATAAAGTAATGGTGAAGAGTAAATAAAAAATAAAAGCAAGCCATGGCATATTTCATTTGCATTTAACCCCTCAGAGTGGAGGGAGGTTTCACTAGAGTGGGTGAAACTATGTTGACTATGGTACCCTTTAACCCCTCAGAGTGGAGGGAGGTTTCACTAGAGTGGGTGGAACTATTTTGACTACGGTACCATGTAAAACCCTCAGAGTGGAGGGATGTTCCACTAGAGTGGTTGGACTATCTGAAAGCTGGGATCTCAGTCATGCATCATATTAAAAAGATGAGCATGCATCTCATGCATCACATGATGAGTATGTGTAAATTATTTTGAATACTGTATGTATTGTGTGTTCTTTTTATAATTAAGGTTTTATCCCTCTGTGTTTATATATGTTTTATTCAAATTATGTTTATCATAAACTTACCCTATGTTTGTGTTTGTGGTTGACACCTGTGATGACCCCAATGTATTTGGGCGAGCAGGAAAATAGTGGAGCATAAGCTGAGAAGGATTTTGAAGAAAAGATGATGAAGATGTGTTGATGATTTGTACTAGAATTTAAATTATTTGTATTTTACGTTGGCTTGTATTTGGGACTGTATAATGAACAATACTTTAGTCTGTATTGTTGGACTGTACTTGATCATTATAATTAAACCGTGAAGAGAGAATTCGTTTATAATATAAACGACTAGTAACATGTGCAAGCAAAGCGAAAAGAATTTTCATAAAATTTATAACTAATCCGATCTTAATCCAAAGTGGTCACAAGATTTCATCTAAAATCAATCAAGCACGAGAGAGTAAAAGGAGGCGTTACACGTGCACCGTTTAGGAAGAAATGAAGGGAAGGGAAAGGAAGAAGAAATCCCTTGCTTGACGGCTACTCGAGTAGAGAGAAATAGGATTTGAAGGCACCAAATGAAAAAGGTAAAAGAATGAATATATAATTAAGTACAAATTCAGAACTACTTTGCTTCGCAAATAACCAAACAATGTATATCATCTTGTGTTTTTAGTAGAGTTTTACTTCAAGTATTTTTCTTGCTTTGTTCTTTTATTTCTCTCATTTTTCGTCCATTGCTTCATTGAGGGAGGCATCCTTTTATAGACTTCAGTGAAGTGTCCATTATGGGATTTGCATGTTATCTTGAAAGGACTGTTGTCTCACATAAAGGAATGGGTCGACGTGTCAAACTCTGAATGGCGAGGATTTATATGGAGTACAGATAGCGCCATATGCTTCTTGTCCACTGCAAAAGTGACCTTGAAGGCAATATTCCACAGAAGCCTTTATTCTTTTCTATATTGTCCTTTTCTTAAATTCAAACGTTAGCTATTCAAAATATAAGAGAGACAAATAGAATTTGAATAAAATAGTACATGTGCACTTCCATTTTTCGTGATACTCAGTCTTTGAGACTATACGCATGAGTTTACCTTATGATAGTATGTTATACTGTTATTCATAAGAGTGGATGCTCACCAGATACAACATGCTAGACACTAGGTTAAAACAAAGCATACTTTCTATAGCTGTGGACGATATTTAATGTTATAAATTCCTTTAACATTATAATCCTATCCACTTGTTGAAAACTCATTAGAATATCAATAATTTATACTTATAGTTATACATCAAAATCTAAGGTGGGTGAGACGCATTGTTGTGCTAACCTAACAATCTCTCCCTTTTTGATGATGACAAACAATATAAATTTTGATTAACAAAGATAGACAGAGTTGTAAGAAAGAATGTAATGCAGTTAAACTCCTTTGAGTTCAAGCATGAAAAGAAAATGGTATTTATTAAATATGATGAATATAGCAGTGAAATATAACAAGTAAATGAGAATATATATGAAAATAACTCAAGACTGCTTTTATTAAATAAGATGTTTTTCCTTACAATCATAAAAATTCCTATTTCTCCCTCTTTTGTCATAAGCAAAAATGAGTTTGAAGATAGAAAAACTGAAGAACATCATCATCAATCTTGAGAGGACAATGGTGGTGGAGAGGATGAAGATGGTGGTGGTATTGGAGCCAAGGGTTGCAGTGGAAGTTCACGAGAGGTAGTTACGGAGGGTGATTGAGATACAGGTATAGGTGCAACAACAGCTCCAAGCATTAACATCTGAGATTGTTGGTGTTCTGTATAAGGATGACACCAAGGTTAGAGCACTGCATTATAATTGACATTCTGCAAAGGAGTCCATTTCTTATCCTATCATACCTTAAACCTGCTCACTAGTGACGATGGCAGGTTGTCCGTAGTTAATAGGGGTAGGACCAAAACTTGTTAAGTATACAATTACAACATCATGGCCGCCCTTATCTCGAGAGGTGATCTCATTTAAAGTTGTTGACTGCTTGGACATAGGATCTTGAAAGAGTGGTTAAACTTCATCAGTCATAGCTTCATTGGACCCTTCACCAATCTCATCCATGACACCAGTGTTTGTAAGGTCAATTATGACCCCATGCACATTGGTGACGTCCATAGATTTAACAGATGCTTAAGCTTGGATAGTGGCAACAACTTTTCTCTCAACAATAGCAACAACTTCTTGCTCAGTAATCACAGCAGTAGTAGTAGCATCTTCAACTCTCTTCTTTTGTTGAGCCTCATGGAGCTAAGTCACATGGGCTATCATTTGAGCTTATGACATCTTCTTCAAGTTGTAAGTTCCCTCATTGAATGGTGGAAAACTTGAAAAAACGTTGGATGAAGCTGTCATCATCTCTTGTAAAGTAGACGCAAGCGTCATCAAAGTGATACTTCCTTAAAGGTCGTAACACTTGAACAACATCGCAATGCACAACAATATTCCATCATAGCTACAGGTAGAGGCTTTTTGAGAGTCTATTCAAACTATCTGACTCCAGAAGGTCCTAGCGTCATGAGCATCAAGAGTTTGTATCGCCTACTTCCCATGAAACAGTGGGTTCCAATTGTGGGGGTGGTTCACAATCTCTACCTTCATCTGTCGCAAAGGCATTTGTTCCTTGTAGTACATCTTAAATCCATTCTTCTTGGAAACATCCCACACCGGTAGATGTAGGCATAATCTATTAGTAACTATCTTGATGTCAGTTGCCCTAGATTTGTGCAGAGCAGAAGGTATTTCGTGGCTTGATCACACAAGTACATCTATTCATGTAACTTACCACGGGTTTAGAGAAAATGGCTTTAGAGAAGGGAGTGATAGATCTAGGATTACCGTGAATGAAGGCCAAAGGAAAATGTTGAGCATCAGTCAATGACTTCCTTGGAGTTTCCCTTTTGAACCTATTCAGGTGTAGAAGAGAGGGAGGTGGACGGGATTGTGGGGTTGGTGTATGATTGGAGTGTCATCAATGGACTCAACATTTGATGTGGAAGAGACTGGATCTTCCTTGTTTCCTGTAAAGGAAACCACCCATTCATTGTCACCAATCTTTGGATTGGCCTTAGTTGCCCTTGTCTTGATATGACATGGGATGGCAAAGGGGAGAATGGACACTTTTGGCTCAACAACAGGTTGAGCTTTCTTTGCCTTCTTGGGAGCAGGGCATCAGGAGCAACAACCTTCGTCTTTTGGAGGGCCACTCGTAGTAGCCCTTCATCATCATCATCAGTCCCACTCAGGTCTTTCAACCTTTGTGGGATTGGTTCATTATGGGCGGACGTGCAAGAGTAGACGTGATCGACTCATGCCTTTGTTTAGTCTTGTGCTCCTTGGCCAAAAGCACTTCTTCTTCATCTCTTTTAGACAGTTCCTAGTTTTCTTCTTCTTCTGCTGCTCAGCCATGATTTTCTTAATTTTCCTTGAAATTTCAAAGCTGTCCAGACCTAGGTCTTCATCAACAATGGACTTGGCCAATCTCTTTTGTTTTCTCTTGTTGATGGCTTTCACGTCCACTTCTGGAGTCTCTTTCAAGCTTTGTACCAAGGCCACCTTTATAGCCTTCAGGTTAGTCTTGCTAAACCTTGTTGTTTAGCAACCACTATACCCTTAACTATTAGGGTGTGTTTGGAATCCTTATCCATCTTGTTGAGCATATGATAGACTCCTTGATCCTATAAAAGCTTGTTAATAAGGGTTGCATTGTAGATGTTGTCCAGACCACCTAAGCCCTTGAGATTCCTCGGAATGTTGATGTATATTATGTGTGGAAAGGTCAGAGAGGGTAATCTTGGAGCTAGCTTTGTGAAGCACACTCTTGCTCATAATGTTGGCATATATTTTTTCCTTCTCACACATCAAGTTGTTGGCGATGGCCTTTTGATCACCAGCCTTGTCAGCATTGTCTCGATAGAGAACTCTGGTGACCTAGACATCATAGTTTTTGCCATTTTTCTTGGTAAATGCTTCCCTTGTGCTGACACCCTGTTGCCTTAGCAATCGTGTCTCTATAGTACGACCTTCACTCCATAAACCTTAGAGGCTATGGTCTTTTTGTTGACGAACTAGGCATGTCGCTAGAAGGTCTTTATCAGTTCCGCGTAGATGGTTTGAGGTTCATTGAAAAAGTGTTTGGAACCATAACACCAGGGTTTCATTCAGCTTTAGACCCACTTTTTTGAGTTCTTGGATATTGAAAAAGTGTTTTATGTGAATGAAAGGCTCATTGTCAGTGTGTATGGTGGTGATTTCCATGGTTAGGGTAGCTTTAGTGACAAGGGTGTTTGTAGAGGCCATTTGAGAGGGAATAATACTAGGGTTTGAAAACTTAGAGGGAATTTGAAGTGTTTGCAAAGAGTGTAATCCCAAGAGTTTCAACGTAAGGGGTTTTTATAGTGGGCTTTGGATTTTTCAAAAATAATCATTAGGCTTGCTTTCCAAAAGCAACTTAGCATGAACATTACCATATTTCATGAAGGAAAACATTATGTTTCATATATTTAAAAATAATGCATGACATATCGTCCATATATTGAACTTTGTGAGTGTGTGGTAATGGACAGTGGATGACATGTCCTTGGATGCGCTTGTGGATGACATATAAATATTAAATCAATCAATAACAAAAATCATCCCAAGTTGTATCTTTAACAGAATCAACCTTTCTTAAGTTAATGGTTTTGTAAAAATATCAGCAAGTGGATCATCAGTGGGCACAAAATGTAAATCCAATGTACCATTTTGAACATGATCTCTTATAAAATGATATTTAATTTCCATATGCTTTTCTCTGTAATGCAATGTTAGGTTTTTCAAAAGACTTATAGAAGCTCTATTCTTACAATATATAGGAATTTTACCCTCATAGATGTTGTAGTCTTCAAGCTAGTTCTTTATCCATAGGAGTTGAGTGCAACTATTTGTTGTTGACATGTATTATGCTTCAGCAATAGATAATGCATTTAACCTTAGTTCTTTCATATCAAAGTGACTAAGTTGCTTCCTATCAATTGACAACTTTCGCTTGTGCTTTCTCTTTTGACTTTATCACCAACATAGTCTGCATCGCAATAGCTCATGAGTCTAAAAGTCCTACACTTCCTCTTATGCAAAGCTTCAAAAGGTGTCATACCTATGCTAGCATGAAAAATATTATTATAAGAAAACTCTATCAAAGGTAGTACCTATCCCAACTACCTTTCTCTTCTAAGACCCACGCCCTAAGCATATCCTTTAAGGTCTATATGGTTCTCTCACTCTACCCATTGTGATTGGGGATGGAAATTTTTGCTAAAGCTAAGCTTAGTGCCTAAAGCTTTGTGTAGTGCCTTCCAAAACCTAGATTTAAATCTACGATCCCGGTCCAAAACTATGTTGCCTAGGACTCCATGCAATATCACTATCTCCTGAATGTACAACTTGGGTTCGAGGAATTGGCCTTGTTGGGTAGAAAGTGAGCAAAGTTAGTGAGTCTATTCACTATGACCTATATGGCATCTTATCCAACTTGGGTACAAGGAAGACCCATGACAAAATCCATGGAGATGTTTTCCCATTTCTATTGTGGGATGTCTAAGGGTTGTAATAAGCTAAATGGCTTTTGGTGTTCAATCTTGACTTGTTGATAGCCATGTATCCCTTCACACCCAACCACCAAAACATCTTTTTTAGATCTTGATACATCTTGGTAGCTTCAGGATGTACAGAGAGACCACGCCTATGGGCCTCACTCAAAATCTGATTTCTCGAACCAACATGTTTTGGGATTCAAAGTCTCCTTTAGAAGAGAATGGTCCCATCCTCTACCTTAGAGAATCCTAAATGGTTCCTCTGAGCTTGTAACTGTGGATCCACTTTTTATGCCTCTTTAATCTGCCCTATAAGGTCACAGGTAACCTCTATCCTATGCAAACTCTAACTATGGGTATTCAAGGTTACATCTAGGCTAAGGTTCCTAAATTCCTCTAATAACTATATCTCATGCACCATCATGAAAAATATGTGCAAGGATTTCCTACGCAAAGTATTAGCAACTATATTGGCTTTTCCCTGATGGTACTTCAACTTGAAGTCATAGTCCTTTAGAAACTCCATCCATCTTTTTTGTCTCATGTTGAGCTCTTTTTGGTCAAACAAGTGTTTTAGGCTGTTATGGTCACTAAAAACAACAAATTAAACACCATATAAATTATGTCTCCAAATCTTAAGAGAAAATAGCAAAGCCGCTAACTCAAGGTCATTGGTGCACTAATTTTCATCATGTGGTTTCAACTGCCTAGAGCCATAGGCTACCACCTTCATTTCCTGCATCAACACATAACCAACTCCTTTACTTGAGGTGTCACAATACACCTCAAAGTCCCCTGAAGGGTTCAAATATAACTTAAACCGGAGTAGAAGTCAATATCTTCTTGACTACGTGAGAACTCCTATCAAACTTTAGTTTGTGAAAGCTACATTTCAGGTTTCTGGAAGAGTTCTTTACTATCTTTCATAAGTTATGAGAAAGGCTATTGTAACCGCTTTATTGATGATAAGGTTCGGCTAAAATTAAGCTTCTGGAAGGGTTCTTTACTCTTTTTTTATGGGAAGAGTACAATTGGTTAAAACATTTGTGTAGAGTAGGTTTTTATATAACTTTCACATTTACTCTTGGTTTATAGCTACATTGAAGATTCTTGATAGTGGCTTTGAAATTTCATTTGTACTAGTTATATTGATAAGAGAAAACTATTCATAACATCCTAGAATAAAACATGCTCTCCTTTAAAGATGGGTGGCCTTGGAATTAGATTGCTAAAGTTAATCAATAAAGCTGCAATTATGAAGCTAATTTGGTCTTTAGCTACTTCAGATGAGCCTTGGGCTTTTTTTTTGTGTTGTTATAGATTTCTAATCTTGGTACTCCTTGGGAATCCTATATTTGCTCTTCTATTTGGACAGGGATCAGGGCTTTTTTTTTTTTGGATTGTTATGGAACATTCAGTTTGGTTACTTGGAGATGGTATTAAAATCTCCTTCTGGCTAGATAAGTGGCTTGATGAGTCGATAGTAGTCACTACAAATATTTTAGAGTTGACTCAAAACTCGTTGTAGTCCATGGTGGGGGATTCCAAAAGGAATAAATGTTAGGTGCTTCCTTAAGAGTTCACACTATCTTTTCCCTGGGTAGCAAAAGACATTAAATTTGTTATTATTCCTTTATACGAGAGTAGAGATAAACCCATTTGGATCCACTCAAATTTAAGAAACATGACGTTTAAAGGTGCTTTTTTCTTACTTCCAAATCAACGTGCAATCAATGTCTTGGTATAACGCTACTAGAAAATATGTTTTTTACGACGCACGTTCTAAGACGGTTCTTAAAAAATCGTCTTAGAATGTGAGGCGGTGGCAATTTTGTAAATAATAAGATATACACGATGACGGTTTTGTAATAACCGTCTTAGAAGGTGATTCAAAAACTGAGTTCAAATACGATTTTGTTGTAAAACCGTCGTGGTTGCCATTCATTCTTAATTAATAGTATTTGACAAATTTCAGAAGCAAAAAAAGCTAGGGCTCTCAACAACAACCCTCACTTGCCACTCCTTCCCCTTCTCTCACACTTACCTACCATCACCCCCTTTCTCTCACACTTGTCTGGTTTGGAGGACGAGGGAGGAGAAGAGTACCTCTTCAAGATCGTGATAATCGGAGACTCCGTGGTGGGGAAATCAAAGCTGCTATCCTACTGCTTGGGACACTGTCGACCAAGAGCGATTCCGCACCGCAAACCTCGTCGTGTTCCTCTCTCTGAGCTGGATCTATTGGGCTCTTCGAATTCAGTTCCCGATTTCTGACCCTTAAAAGCTAGCAAGTTCTTTCACTTCAATCTTCAGAAATGGTGAGCTTCCTCTCTTGTCTCTTGTTACGGATGCTTCACCGTTCTTCACAATCTTAGATCTGGACCAGACTCACTTCGATTTGATGTTTTCTTATTTCCTTTTATCCTATTCGAATTTCAATTGCTTTCGTATCTGTGGCTTCAAGCGTGAGCCTCCTAATTTTGCTTTGTTAGTTCATGCAATTTTGGTTTCCATGGGATCTAATGTGGGATTGTGCATTGACTCCTTTTTGTTTGTTTCTTTGTTGTTCGCTTGCTTTTGCAGCCTCTTAGACTCGAAATCAAGGTACTCTTCTTCTGGAAGGATTTTGGGTTTGACTATGGATACTTTTGGTGTGGTGAATAATTGTTTTCTCTTGATCTGTGATAAAGAATACTGTCATTCCTATTAAATATTAATTTGATTGATTTAGTCAGTCAATGCAATGCTCACAAGGTGTTTGGTTTTAGTACTCTGTGTTGGAGGTGGTCCAACTGGAGTGGAGTTGAATTATTCTGAACAGAGTAACAGATGTGCCATAGCTACTGATGAAAAAGAATCCCACCATCAAAATCCCATTCACTTTGGAGATGGATTCATGATTGTTCGCCTACAAATGATATTTTGAACATATTGGTTTTTTCTTTTGCCTCTATTTGTTCTCATTGTGGAGCTAGTGTTGATAATGCAAAACAATTATTTCAGGAATGTCCCTTAGCAATGAAGCTTGGGAGCTAGCTTAGGCCCTTATTGCAATGTAGTATATCTTTTTCTTCTGCTATGGATATGTTTCATACTTGCTGCAATTCAACTAGCTCATAGATCAAGGATGTGCATGTTTCTTTATTTGTACACATCATTTGGTTTATTTGGTATAGTAGGAACCAAGCTAGGTTCGAAAGTGGCCTTTTTCAGTATGAGCACATTGTCCATGAAGTTATGTTTGTTGCCTTAATCTTGGGCCATGAACAACTCTGTGGTTGTTTTTTAGTTGTTTAAATCAAATTATTCAAGTTATTTGGGATCTGCCAATAATGGGATGGATTAAGTGCAACGTTGAGGGTGCAACAAATAGTTGTCTAGGGCCTTCAGCTAGTGGGGGAATTTTTTGTAATTCCAGGGGAGTGTTTTTGGCTGCTTTTCTTAATCTTTGGATATTTCAATTGTTTTTCATACTGAGTTACAACTTGTATTTTTAGCTATTGAAATAACACAAGACAAATGTTGGGATCAATTATTGTTGAAATGTGACTCATTGTAAGTGGTTCAAGTTTTCAAATCTCATCTCATGGTGTTGTGGAGGTTTCAAAATAGATGGATTAATTGTTTGTCATATACTAAGTGGATCTCTTTCCATATCTCCCATATTTATGTGAAGGAAATTATTTTGTTAATAGATTAGCAAATTATGGTTTACATGCACAAGGTATCATATGGTGGGATATAGTCCTAAACTTTTATTTCTCACACTTTCTTTCAGATAAGTTGAATATGACTTATTATAGGTTTTGTTAATTGTTTTGCATGGATTTGGTTTTATGTGCCCCAATGTTTGTTGTTATTTCCTTTTTTGATGAATAAATTTGGTTTGCGGGCTTATGAGTTTTTGCCTCTATAGTGCCAACATAGTTGGAATGATAGGGTTTTATCATGATGCTTTTGCAATCCTTTGCTTGAAAAAATATCCTCTTTTAAATTGATTTTTCAATATGATAATAAAAATATGTATCCATATTATTTTAATATATCGCCGTTGTCACCATCTTTATTATGCTCCTAATGACAAATAATGTTGAGCTTTTCTTGTTGAAAAGTAAGAGAAAATGTTCAAGCATATAACAAACTGTATGATAAAATTATAATTATAACTATAAAAGGATAACTAATTAAAAAAATATATGTTATTTACAAAGACCTAAAGAATTAGTTTGTGATTTCAATTGGAAATGTGTTCATAAAAAAACATGTTTAGAACAAAAGGCATAACTCTCCTTTAAACAACCAAACATTTGAATATCAAATAAAAAGAAAAACATTGTGTCATCTCTATTGTCTTTTGTTCATTCCTCTTGTATGCACCATATGATGGCATATAAAAAGAAAAGAAAAAGAACTCCACATTAGGATATGGACAAAAGGAGTGTTGATGTTTATGTTGTCATGAACCAACTATCACAAAATAAAATAAAGCACTAAGTGACGGGACATGAATAATTTTAAATTACATTTTTAATATCATTGTGGTAGTTCCTCTGCCAAATAGATGTAGAAATGTCCCATAGCTCCAGTACGAAACTCATTTTTATATCTAGATTCTAGAGTCAAAATTTCACCATCATGAATCTTGATTGAACCCAATTGTGGATAACAAACAGACATTCCAATGAGATAACCTTCCTCATTTCCTGCCTCTTTTCCTGTTCCATATTTTGGTGTTGATGTACATAAAATCCTTCCATCCTAAATGATAAGAGAAAATAAATTTTAGAGTTGAAGATGCACTTTTATATACGACCTTTCACAATGATATGGAATTAGAAAATTTATTGAATAAAAAATAATGCACAAAAAGTTTCACAAAAATTAATATGTAACAAATCAGAAATGGTTTATAAGAATGATAAAAAAAATAGTGTTCATCACCTGTCCATATAAAGTTACATTTACAACACCTGAATGCATATGAGCAGTGCCATAAATGATATAACCTCCTTTTTCCATTGGGATGTTTGCTTTTTGGACATGAGGAGAATCACCACCACCAGTTCCTGGAATGGTATACTTTGCCTGCAAGGAATTAAGAATTTACTTTTGTTCACTCACTCCAATAGAGATTCAAAAGTCTATTGTTTTATTTCATAAAGTACTATCTTGAAAAACTTATCTACCTGACAATCATGAATTATTTTGGAACCATTTGAGCTCACTCTGTCAGTGGAATCAAGTATGTAAACCTTAACTGGTATTTGGTATATGTTCCAATCAACCCAACTAATTTTGTATCTTAAGGAAACCATTCTCCTTGAACCTTGAAAACCCTCTATTTGCTTGCATTGTAAGTTGTCATGACAACAAAAGAGACCTCCTTTATAATTTGTAGTCAATGGTTGGTTATGTATATCCCTTGT
>PYAF01003989.1:35334-48431 GCA_007407185.1 Glycine tomentella | reverse complement strand
CCTGTCAAAGAAGAGGGATCCACGAAAAGGGAAGATAAAAATAATCAAATAAAATGACAAATATTTCTCATTATCCTAAACTTTCTTACCAATACGAGTCAAGCATTAGCCATTTCTCAATAATGTTTCTTATAATTATGAGCTTGAATAAAAGGGGTTTCTATTTTAAAGTAAAAATGGCTGATAAAAGGGGTTTGAGAAGCTAGAAGAAAATAACCTCACTCAAGACAAACAGAAACACAAATTGATGAAACAAAGAACAAAACCTAGATCGCGAGACTGGTGAGGAACCTGTTACAAACCACCGTGAGAGAGAAAGCGAAGTCTGAACGGAGAGAGAGAACGAACGAGAGAGAGGAAGGCACCAGAGAAAACTGAAAGCAACGAGTGAGAGAGAGCGAGAGTTAAGGAGAATTTTCAAATTCTCTGGTTTGAGTGAGTAATTACAATTCCTCACTTTCAGTTAAATTAAATTTCTATTTAAAATTTCTTAAATTTTAAAAATCTTCAAATAAAATATCCAAACACTAAATTTTATCTTAAAGGAATTTAAATTCTTGTTTAAATTACTTTCCCCAACTAAAATGCTCCATCCAAACATACTATCAATGATTTTCTCTTTGGAAGGATTTTCTTCTTCATCAAATTCCTAATTTCAAGAGCGCCTATCTAGATCTAAGGGGAAATTTCAAAGAAGGTAAGAACCCTCGCAGTTGCTTCTCTCTGCTCCCGTGCTTTGTGTAGTAATGATGTTTGGGGCAATTAAGTAGCTAGCAGGTAGTAACCTGTAATGTGTTATATAATTAAATATTTTCCTTTTCCTAGTGCTACTATTTCAATATTTTATTGAACTAAATTCAAATGGTTTTGTGCAGGAGCTTTATATTCACATTGGATGGCCTTTGTATCACAAATATGGTCATGCTTTCGAGGTAAGAATTTCTTTTATCTTTAATGGTTCTCTAGTTTGAATGTATGTTGCGTTGAGTTGTAAAGAAAGTATATCACTCTCAGGTGGTATTCATATTGGGTTTGCTTTTCGAATGTCAATATGCTATTGTATTTGGCTTCACTTTTAGCTTAGGAAGAGTCACACCTTGTGCTCTTTTCTAGGCTGCTGCTATTAATAAAATGTTAATTTTAGCTTTTCAAAAAAAAATTCAGCCCAACATAGGATCTAAGAATTTCATTCCCCCTCTCCCAAACCTATTATGGTTAAAATTCTCATTTTTTAATATATTGGTGAAAATGTAAAAAAAATAGAGGTCATTGTATTTTATATAATATAAAGAAAAGAAGCGTCCTTTAATCACCGAGTTGAATTTTATAGTAAGTTGACTTTGAGTCAAGTTTGTGTCATCGTAATATCACTGTTACATAATGGTGGTATAGGTCCCCCCCCCCCCCCCCCCCCCCCCCCCCCCCCCCCCCCCCCCCCCCTTCTCTGTTCATGAACTATTATAACATTTGCTACTGCGAGTACCTGGTGATCGGTGAGAAGAATTATTAGCACACCACTTGTGTGCCAAGAAAGAGAAGGAAATAATAGACAGATGGCGGGTAAGTTTTGTGGTAATTTGTAAGTGACTAAACAACCAGATTGTGCTTACATGCCTTTATTTTTCTTTTAAAGAACATGCCTTCTTTATGTGTATTAGAAAATGTACCTTTCTATCTTAATTGTAATGACTTCGGCTACCTATCCCAAATTTTCTAAACCACATTCAGTCCTGTTCATTACAAAGAAAATAATTACCCCACAAACATATCATTTTTTGGAGTTTATTTATATTCATATAATTAAGTTCATCTCTAGAATGCAAAGTTGGAAAGTGTGTAAAAATAATCAGTGTCACAGATATCTCTTAGCATTCCTGGAGTAAACTTTGCAGAAATGAAAATGAGAAAAAGGTATGACCATACCAAGCCAGAGCAGTAAAAACAGTTGCTACCGTCCAACATAATAGGAACTATAAGCGCAACTTACCCTCCCTGCTTTCATAGCTGTCTGCATAATTTTAACACTAGGAGAAAGTATCATCAATGTTGTTAGCTCCCCAGTACTAAGTGTAGATCATTCCAAGAGCCGTGAAACTCCCCCTCCGTATGCCTTTGGTGCAACTGGATATTGAGATCTTGTAAAACTGGAACAATTCCTCCAATTGTTCCATTATTTTACAGAAGCAATTACTACCAAAGAATTTAGTCTTTTGTCACTTGTTCTAGAACAATTACTACTCTTTATTTAGAGTGTTTTACTCTAGTTAATAACTTTGGTCAATGCATTATGTTAATCACTGTCATTTATTTCAACTTCATTTAAAAAGTCATTTCTTATTTATCTCTTTTATTAGTATTCTATTCTATTGGTTCCTAATATCTGCCAGTCACTTTTCCTTTCTAGTGTCATAACATATTAACTTTTAATAGGTATTCCAAATCTTGTGCTTTCAGATTTTAACTAACAATTCTAATACAATCTCAAATCCTGAATCTGCTCACTTGTCAATTTATCATATTTTCTTTTCTGGTTTTCAGAAACCAGAATTGATACCAATTCATTTGGAAATCACTAAAAGTCTAATAAATGGACCTGATGGACCTCCTTTGTATCTTGTTTTTTTTTTTTTTAGTTTCTACTAGTGAAATCGTATTATGTTTTGATTTATTCATTATGTTCTACTGATTTAACCTAAAATATTTCATATAGGAAATAAAATATATATTCACAGATAGTAAATTACAATAGGAAGGTTACTCATTTCTTTATCAAAGTAGTATTCATGAAATAAGTACATTTAAAATGATGGTTTTTCTGATAAAATTAAGACACAGCTTGGAAGGAGTGAAAAATGTATCAAAGTCAAAGTCTGTGCATTGTGTACGTGTGATAATAAATAGCGCTTATAGCTCTGTACTCTACAGTGCCAATAAGTGAGATTTTTTAACTCCTTCACTGTCCCCTAATTAAAAAGGGACACTTGTTTAATTTGTAATTTTTTTTACTCATGTCCCATTTTAATTGGAGTGATAAGTAATGAAACAATAGATGTGATTTTATTACTCGTAGCTCCTTAACTCACCTGTGTTGTTAATTGTAACTCCTTGAGAAATGAATTCATTCCGACAATAAGACAATTGGCCTTGGTAAAGAGGTACAATTCTTCCATATAAATACATATCCTATTTAATATAATAAAAACATATGTAAGCATATAATGTAACCATCATAATGCATATTGGAGTACTAAGGCACAATTCTTCCATATAAATGCATGTCCTATTTAATATAAAAAATATGTCCTATTTAATATAAAAAATATGTATGCATATAATGTAACCATCATAATGCAGATTGGAGTAGGACTAGTTGTTGTAGCCTTTGGTCTGGTTTTTGCTTTTGGAGATTTTCTTCCATCAGAAAGTTATGCTTGCACATTTAAACTAGATAATATATCCCAAGTCTTGCTACCATCACTCAATTTAATGTTGGTTAGATCTTGTAGTTGTTAACATTTTATTTTTTGTTTCAATGCTTACTCTTGTTAAAATATATGTTATGGTTGCATTCTTATGTTTTATTTTTTAGCTTTTGTTGCCTGTTGGTCAATAAGTTCCCCTTTTCACTGTTAGTATTATTATTCTTATAGTTGCTTACAGAACTATGATTGATTTATACATGGATATTTTAGTTATACTAAGCACTAATTTATTATGTCTATTTCATTCTACTTTTTCAGTTTATTTTATCAAACATATAAGAGTTGGAAAGATTACAACTCTCTTAATAAAGAGAACTATATTAGAGGGGCTCTAAATTTTCTTGATTTTGCATTTGCAAAATCGACCAAGGATGGAAAAAATTTATGCCCTTGTACCAAATGTGTCAATTGGAAGTGACGCTCTCATATGGATGTTTATGAGCACATCATTAGTAATGAGTTTCTAAAAGGATATGTTACTTGGATCTTTCATGGTGAACAAGTTGGCCAATCTAGTTCTTTGGGTACATCTCAAGTAGAAATAGAGTAATATTTCATTGTTTGTTAAGGATATGTTATTTGGATCTTTCGTTGTTTGTAAATGATACTCATAATAGAGTAAGTTTTTATTTGTTCATGAATAAACTAAAAAAACAAAGGAAATATTGATTGATGACAAGAGTCTGAAATGGAGGCAATTTAAATATGAACTGAAATCAAAAGGATATGATGAGAGCAAAACTAAGGAGGAAATGGTTGCTCACATCCCAGATCCAAGGATTGATCCTTCTCAATATCGTGATTTAGTACATTATTGGTGTTCCGAGAAAGGACAGGTATATATGTACAATGTCACCAACCTTTGACTAACATAACAATTATATATTATATGCTTATTTTTATTATTGACTTTTTATAATTGTTGGTTATAGAAAATAAGCAACATTCACAAAAGGAATCGCTCAAAATATGAGGACTTGCATTGTATTAGAACCAAGAATCTTCCAAGACAGATTCATGAGATTGTTTGTCAATTTTATATTTTTTAATATTTAATTTCTTAGTACAAATAGGATGATTGATTATTTTTTTAAACTAATGTTAGACAACAAAGGCTAAAGGAGTGCAACCTTCTCGGACAGAAATTTATATTGACACTCAAACTCGAAAAGATGGAAACATTGTTACTGCAACGGCTTCTAAATTTTAATTTTTATTTCCACACTTTCTCTTTGTTTTATGTTTTGTTTTGCTCAATTTTATAATAGAGGGTTATAATGTAAGGGGGAGTAACTTATGGGGAGATGAGTTTTGTTTGGTGACATTGAAGTATTGATAATATTGATTCATGATAATAATTTATTAGGTGTATTTATGTAGGATGAACTACAAAAGAAAATGGTTGAAGCATATAATTCACAAAATTTAAAGCACTCAAGATTCTGAAAACAGTATGAATAACACACAATAACCAAGCGGGGAGGTGAATTGGTTGTTCTTGATCAATTAAAATTTTCTAAAACAATCAGAGTATAAATGATTGAATCACAAAACAACCTTTTAAAACTTTCAGTCAATCAAATATCAATCTTTAAAGAAAGCAATAGCTGCAAATATATTTTTGTTGATTGTGAAATGATAATCCAATAAATGAAAATTAATAACAACAAGAAGAGATAAAGAAGAGTATTCAACAACAAGATTTATACTGGTTCACTTCTCACCCTTAAGAAGCTACATCTAGTTCTCCTAACCAACCACTTAGAGTTCTACTATTCGCAATCTTTGTTTCTTACAAGCTTATACAATCATTCTCAATCAAACCTAGATTAAGAACAAGAAATCTAACTCCCTTAGACTCTTTGTCATCAAGACATAGAGACACTCTTCTCTACTCTTCCCTCTAGAAAAATCTATTCTAGACAAGCCTTAAGAAACTAATTGTAATAGTTACAAACAAGCTGAAATTCTAAAACGAATTACAAAAAAAAAGTTTGAATCGAGAGAGACAACCTAATGATCCAATGTTGATGAATGCAAATGATTACTTATCTTGAACCAAGGTTGAATGAAAACAAATTTAGTGTGTTCTCTCCAAGAACTTCTTTAGAATCTTGTCCAAAAAAAAATCTTTCAAAGTAACATGAAGATTTAGAATTTGTGGGGCAAAGGCTCAGTGGTTCAAAGTATCTTTTCTTACTTCGGAAAGCTTTTGAAAATCTATAAAATTTTCGTTGTGTAATGTTGTATATCAGTTAAAACATCCAACAACTATTTATAGAAAATTGTTGTAATTGTCAGTAATTGATTAAAATGCTAATGTGATCGGTTAATTTTACTTATGTAATCGATTATTAACACAATTAATCAATTAAAATGTTCTTGAGATTTTTGAAAAAGATATATGAACAAAGTAATCGATTATTTCGTATGTAATCGACTATCACAGGAAGACTTTTTGTGACTTTGTGAAGTGTAATCGATCACCATATTGCTATAATCGATTAAAGTGTTCTTCAAAGCTTAAGTAGTAGATTACCATATTCTGGTAATCGATTAAAGCAGTGCGAAATAGTTTTTCCAAACTTTAAACTTTGAACACTTTGGTTTTTATGCAATCATGAAAGGAAAAGCTTTTTCACAAAACTTATGAAAACATGAATGCAAGACTATGAATGATGTTTATGAAATGCAATGGATCATAGGATGACTTACTTAGACATCTAAAGAATACATATGTCTTCAATTGAATGACATGTAAAAGCTAAAACATATTCATGCCTAAGAGCCTCAGCATCTTGATCTTTTCAATCTCCTCCTGTATCTAACAGATTCTACTAATTGGGCAAATGATATATATTCAAAAGTCAAAGGACTTGAAAAAAGAGGACGTGTGTTGTCTTGGTAAGCTTACACATCAAGACGTTCATCTTAAAGCTCTTATGTAGACAATAGAATTCAAAAATTGGAGAATTTGCTTGGAAATCTTGTTGCGATCCTTAAAGTGCGATTTGTAGAAGATCCACAAATTAATCAAGTCTTAGAAGCTATAGATCAAGAGGTGTGAAATTATAATTCAACTTATTCAAAGATTTAACTATGATATAATGTTTTACAAAGAAAAAACATTCTTTTAATTTGGTACCTACAAATTGTTCTACTAGTAAAAATCATCAAACTACTAGCGATCCTAACTAGAGGTGAGAATTGACTCAAACTAATCAAGCTTTATTATACATTTTTTATTCTAATATGATTTTTAAGCTTCAGGTTAGGCCAAGTTAGTTGATTCACATATCTCTGCAACTACGATTGAAAAGTTATCACATCTATTTTCATTTGTATATGTTAATATGCATTCCTTTATGTCATTATGATGGCTTGCAACAATGAAGATAACCAAGTAATGGTTTTTAAGTAAAGACATTTTCTTCTTGCATATATGCTTGATCATTTTAAAAATTTATTGCTGACTTAGTTGATGAATGTGCAGATCGGTGATTACTTGAATATGGCTATTCTGTTGGTTATTGTGAATCTGAATATCATCTCGGTTTGGCTAGGTGTTTTAAAACATAAATACTTTTGTTTGTTTTTGTGATTATGTGATTTTACTCGGATGTAGTTATTTTGTTGGTTATTGTGGATGCTAGATATCATCTCATCTTTGTTAGTTATTTTGGGATACATAAATACTCTTGTTTGTTTATGCAATGCATGTGGTTATTTTGTTGGTTATTGTGTTTGTCAACTTTCAATGTTTGCTCTAATGTTTCAAAACTACTAGAACTTTTTTTTTTTTTAACGTAAGGCAATTACTTTATTGCATAGATTAGTTCCTTGAACTTGCAAAATGCTTAGATGATTAACTTAGATACAATTGATATTCACTTTATCTAGATAACTAAATAATAATAATAATAATAATAATAATAATAATAATAATTTGAAAAAGTAAAGCATCCCAATAGATAATGAGCAACGTGATTTTTTTTATTATGTGACATTTACCTATGTTTAAAGCCTAAAAGCACAAGTTAATGGTTTGTATCTACAATCTTTCAATGGTAGGCATAAGTTAATGACTTTTACCTACAGTTGGAGGTTGTAGGTACAATTTAATGTTTTTACCTATAGTTAGAGGTTGTAGATGTAAGTTAATGACTTTTACTTACACACATTGTGAATTGTAGGAATCACACTTAGTGACAATCAAACGTAATTGTAGGTGAAAGTAAATCCGTAGGTAAAACCTATACTGATAGACTATAATCCATCACTGTACGCCCTGTCAAAGTTGACGACCAAAATGTTTGTAGGACAAAGTCTTTAATATATGTACCTAAGCATTTTTACTATCTAGTGATGGTTTTTGTCCATATGCATAGGTCATTTTTCTTGTAGTGGATATGCAATTTAATCACTTTAGCCTTCACCTGCTTGATGTTATGGTAAATATCTTTTTCCCTAAGTTTTTTTTGTCATTACACTCATAAGGTAGTTGTATGAGATTAAAATCTCACGTAACGTTTACCAAATTCTGAAAGCATCATCTTCCTTACTACTTTGACCTTATCTAGAGTTATCAATATTCATTTTGACTAAAACAAAAAACAATTGGTTAACTAATAGCTAGGGCTATAACTTTTGTAAAGACCTATTTTCATAATTCTCACTATAAAATCAAGTTTTGGCTGTTGTAATTGATTAGATCTTGTTGTAATCGATTACATCATAACTCAAGAACATTAATGTATTACTTGGGACTCAAATTAATCAATTACAAACCTGTGTAATCAATTAAAACAGACCCATCATTAACAAAATAGCCCTTGGGACTCATTTAATTGGTTACAAACACTCATAATCAATTATTTCATTCTTGTAGAAAAACCCAATCTTTGGAACTCATTTTAGTCGGGTACATCAATTAAAATGATTCAATAGGGTTGGGCACCCGATTTTTAGAGCAAGATTTAGTTCCCATGTCGCAATAACTCTTTTGAATTTGAGCCACTTGTAGCTTTTCCTTAATCATTTGGATTTTCAAGGTGGTTTCTTAAATTATATTTAGTCCAAAAAGGCTACTCTCACCTACATCAGCCCAACACACACAAGAGTCCTACACTTCCTCCTATACATAGCTTCAAAGGTGTCATACCTATGTTAGCATGAAAACTATTATTATAAGAAAACTCTATCAAAGGTAGTACCTATCCGAGCTACCTACCTCTTCTAAGACATATGCCCTAAGCATATCCTTTAAGGACTGTATGGTTCTCTCACTCTACCCATTGTGACTAGGGATGGAAAGTTTTGCTAAATCTAAGCTTGGTGCCTAAAGCTTTGTGTAGTGCCTTCCAAAACCTAGATTCAAATCTAAGGTCCCGGTCTAAAACTATGTTGACCAGAACTCCATACAGTCTCACTATCTCCAGAATATACAACTTGGGTCCGAGGAATTGGCCTTGTTGGGTAGAAAGTGAGAAAATTTAGTGAGTCTATCCACTATCACCAATATGACATCTTATCTCGCTTGGGTACAAGGAAGGCCCATGATAAAATCCATGGAGATGCTTTCCCATTTTGTAATAAGCTAGATGGCTCTAGGTGCTCAATCTTGACTTGTTGACAAATGAGACACTTAGCTGGAAACTCTGCCATGTCTCTCTTTATACCCAACCACCAAAACATCCTTTTTAGATCTTGATACATCTTGTTAGCTCCATGATGCATAAAGAGGCCACCCCTATGGGCCTCACTCAAAATCTGATTTCTGAAACCAACATCCTTTGGGATTAAAACTCTCCCTTAGAAGAGCATGGTCCCATCCTATACCCCAGAGAATCCTAGATGGTTCCTCTGAGCTTGTAACTGTGCATTCACTTTCTGTGCCTCTTTAATCTACCCCCTAAGGTCACATGTAACCTTTATCCTATGCAAACTCAAACTGTGGGCATTCAAGGTTACATCTAGGATAAGGTTCCTAAACTCCTCTAATAACTACCTCTTATGCACCATCATGAAAAATATGTGAAAGGATTTCCTACTCAAGGCATCAGTCACTATATCAAGTTTCAAGAAGGGTTCTTTACACTCTTTCACAAGCCATGAGAAGGGCTATTATAACCGCTCTATTGGTCAAGTTTCTAGTCTAGTCAACGTTTCAAATTTAACAGTCAACGGTGAAGTCAACGGGGCTCTAGGAACAAAGATAATGAATTTTGAAATATGGGGGGACTTAGATAGTGAATTTAAAAATAGGGGGACCAATTTATCTAAATAAGAAAAATGAAGGTACAAATTTTGCAATTAAATCTTAATTTAACATATTCACTAACCAATGTCCAGTTATAATTTATTAAGGTTCAATGTGTAACTTATGCATTTACCACTTTCCAATATGACTTTAGTGTAACATATGTACTAATGATTGATTGAAACCCAATAAGGCACAATCAAGGCCTAATATCACTTTAGTGTAATATACGCACTAATGATTGATTGAAATTTAATCAAGCCCCAATATATGACTTCAGTATAACATGTGCACTAATGATTGATTGAAATCCAATAAGGCCTAATATATGACTTTAGTGTAACAAATATATGTACTAATGATTGATTGAAACCTAATCAAGGCCCAATAAAAGACTTTAGCTCAACATATGCACTAATGATTAGTTGAAACCCAATAAAACCGAATCAAGACCCAATATATGACTTTAGTGTAACATATACAATAACTAAAGCTTAATAATTAATTAAAAGTTACTAGTGTGTGTTCACGTGTGATGCAGATATACTAATAATTTTTTCATTTTATAAAATTAATTTAAGATAAAATATATTTTAAAAAAATAGTAAAATTATTTATATTGTGAGAAAAAAGATCATGCAGTGACATATATAAATATGTATTATACTCTCACTTGATCATGTAAAAGAGTCAAGTTTTGTTTTTTTTTTTTAATTTCATATATTGCATGTTAAGCTCATTTTTTAATTATCTTGTATAAAAATAATAACTAAATATTATATTTATAAAATTGAAACAGTTGCATGTTTAGCTTAGATTACCTTTCAGAAGGGGAAAAAATATTTTCTCAACTTAAGGATTAAATTAAAATATAAATTTATGAGACATTAATATAATTAAGAACTATGCCTTCCAATGCCTTCCAATGGTTAGCATTTGAAATACAAGTTTGATATATTTTACTGGATTATGCAATTTGATTTTGCCAGTTACAATTATGATTCAATCTATGCACTTTTATTTTCTTTTATACTCGTTGGTGATAGAGGATTCATAAGAAGACAATTAACTTATTCATAACAAGAGGATTCCTTACTTGTTTAAAAGCATTCTTGTCAAGGGTGATATTCTCTTTAAATTTATTATATTTTAATAGTCTTATATATTAAGGAGTGTGCTACTTACTTTAAGGATCATGGTTCTAGTCTTCCTCAAGTATTTTTTTAAGTTCTTATTTTTAACAAAATATTGGTCAACTTTCTAGTGTAGTTAACGTTTAAAATTTATCCGTCAATGGTTAGAATCAACATAGGACTCATATAGTGAATTTTAAAATATAAGGAGACTCAGAATTATATTTATTTGAGCTTTACACTTTTATTTTTAACTTCTCTAAGTTTTCTACACTTTGTCTACTTAAACTTTACCTTACTTATATTTTCCTATCATTTTAATCTTGTCAAAATGAGCAAATGCAGTGTATATTACAACATTTACATATTCAGTCTATCATGTCAGCTCCTAGTCCAATGATTACCACAGCAGATGGAACTGAGCACCATGTTACCGATTCTCAGGTTGATCGTCCTCTTGACATGTCAAAGGACCATTTACTCCTGGTTATTGTTTATTTTAGTTTGATTATGCCATGTTAGTCATGAATTTGAACTTTATTAAACTTTGACATTGCATTTTGTTAAACTTTAGGAAACTTTGAATTTGCACATTATCATTCTTTAAATTAGAATTTTGTTATTAGATAGATTCACATATTATGAATATTAACTTTTATTTATAAGTTTGTTATTAGATATATTTACACATTATGAATATTCACTTTTATTTATAAGTTAATTAAGAATTATATTTATAGTAGATAATTATTAAGCAGGTCTAAATGTAGTAAATTAAAAAACAAAAATTATACCATATTTTTGTTTGATGACCGGATCTGTGACCAATTTATTTTATTTTAAAATTCATTACTAAATAGTGTGATTGAATTGTATTTTTAATTTATCTTATACTTTAAAATGAAATATTAAAAGGCAAAGAAATTAGCGACCGAGTTTCATTTAAATTTATTTTATATCTAAAATTTTTATTACATAGCGACCAATCATACTTTTAATACATTTTGAATTAAAATATTTGCGACCGAATTTTAATTTGCTTTATTTGTATTTTTAAAATATAAGTATTTATTAGAAACTAAATGTTTCGGTTGCTCCCAAGAAAAATAGCAACCAAATACATAGTTATCGAATTTTATAAACTTGCGAGGGTTAGCGATGGGTTTTTGCAATGCACGTGTTTGGTCGTTATTTCGGTTTATCATATTTAGGACTGAATTTAATGATATAGCGACCAAATCTATCGGTCGCTAAACCATTTTTTTGGTAGTGTAATTTTTTTGCATGGATTTGGTTTTATGTCCCCCAAATTTTGTTGTTATTTCCTTTATTGATGAACATATTTTGGTTTGCGGGCATATGATTGATTGCCTCTATAGTGCCAACATAGTTGGAATGATAGGGTTTTATCATGATGCTTTTGCAATCCTTTGCTTAAAAAAATATCCTTTTTTAAATTGATTTTTGAATATGATAATAAAAATATGTATCCATATTATTTTAATACATCGTGGTTGTCACCATCTTTATTATGCTCCTAATGACAAATAATGTTGAGCTTTTCTTGTTGAAAAGTAAGAGAAAATGTTCAAGCATATAACTAACTGTATGATAAAATTATAATTATAACTATAAAAGGATAACTAATTAAAAAAATATATGTTATTTACAAAGACCTAAAGAATTAGTTTGTGATTTCAATTGAAAATGTGTTCATAAAAAAACATGTTTAGAACAAAATGCATAACTCTCCTTTAAACAACCAAACATTTGAATATCAAATAAAAAGAAAAACAATGTGTCATCTCTATTGTCTTTTGTTCATTCCTCTTGTATGCACCATATGATGGCATATAAAAAGAAAAGAAAAAGAACTCCACATTAGGATATGGACAAAAGGAGTGTTGATGTTTATGTTGTCATGAACCAACTATCACAAAATAAAATAAAGCACTAAGTAAAGGGACATGAATAATTTTAAATTACATTTTTAATATCATTGTGGTAGTTCCTCTGCCAAATAAATGTAGAAATGTCCCATAGCTCCAGTACGAAACTCATTTTTATATCTAGATTCTAGAGTCAAAATTTCACCATCATGAATCTTGATTGAACCCAGTTGTGGATAACAAACAGACATTCCAATGAGATAACCTTCCTCATTTCCTGCCTCTTTTCCTGTTCCATATTTTGGTGTTGATGTACATAAAATCCTTCCATCCT
>PYAF01003989.1:20016-35234 GCA_007407185.1 Glycine tomentella | reverse complement strand
GATGGTCTTGTTTGGTGCTTTTATAATAGAAGATTTTGTAGAGATATAACTGGCATAACTAAATGTAGATTTAATACACACCTAAAATGTTTATTTCCATGTGCCATTAAAGCATGTGTTTGGAATTTACAGGTAGTGGTTTGAACGAAATTTGTTAAGAATTGATAGTGACTTTTATGAACCTACAAATCATTAACCAACTGTTTAGATCTATTTATAGGTACAATAATTTGTGTCAATTGATACTTTGTGTCAACAAAATTAGCTTTTATAATAATTTCAATCCCTCTTCGTGGTCAACTTTTGTTTTAGTTTTCTGTTTCTTTTGATTGTAAATCCAGGGGTGGAGGAATGTGTATGCATTACTTATTAACCAACAAACTAATAAAAACTCCTTTAAAGCACTTAATTAGTTATCTCATAATAGTATGCGGTGTCTTTCTACTGTCAAATAAAATTTAAAATGCTTTTGTTTTTATGATATGGTTTACAAAATCAACATATTAGGCTACAGTTTAAATCCCAAACTTAACCAATATAATTAAATATGATTATTATAATTTTTTAATTACAATATAATTTGTATTAAAAATATTTACTTATTTTAAATTTTAATTATATACAAATAAGCAGCATTTATGTTATATAATATTGGAACTAGATTTCTAATTTTGCATTAAACAACAACCCTAATTTGGTTAATTTGAAATTTTAAAATATGTTTATTAAGTAACAATAAACTATTTACTCAATAATTTATAATATATTGTTACCATGAGCACATGGAGTTTTGTTATAAAAGATTGTGACATCCTTGAACATGAAATTTTTTCTTTATTATTATTGCTATTATTATAATTACTATCACTATTTCAGAAGAGTAGTCATTTTAGCTTCTTTTTTTCTTTCAAAAGTAATTCTTTTAACTTTATAAAGCTATTTTTTTTTATAATACTGTTCTATGTAATTGAGAAGATTAATAAATGCTTGCCTTAAAAAAGACATTTGTCATAAAAATATGTTGGTGGAGGCCTAAAGGATAGAATGTATTTGTTATTGGTAGATAGTGGTAAGAGCTTTGTCTCAAGTTAGCGAGAAACTATCCAACCTTATTGACAAGGAAGAGCTTTATTGGAAGCAAAGATCAAAGATTTTTCGGCTCAAGAACGGAGACGTCAACTCAAAATTCTTCCACTCCTCAACCACTTCTCGCAAGAAGAAGAATACAACCACTTCCGTAACTGCAGAAGATGTTACGATTTCATATGATCACCAGAACTTGTGTCGTATTGTAGAAAATTATTTTAACAATATGTTCCAAAGTAACTTGAATGGTGTAACCAATGATCTTTATCATTTTACTTCTTGTATTTCAACTGAGGATAATAACAAACTTTTGGCCCCTTTCTATATGAATTAAAAATTGACTTTTTCCAAATGCACTCTGACAAATCCCTAGGACTATATGGCCTTAACCTTACTTTTTACAGAATAAATTGGCACCTTTGTGGGCCAAAGATTTTTTCTACAACTTCAAATTGGCTAGAACATGGCCCCACTTCTATGAAGGAATTTTGTCTTATGTCTTTATGCAATGTTCTATATAAAATTATCTCAAAAACTTTTGCAAGCAGACTGAAACCTTTGCTTCCAAATTGCATTTTTCCTTAAGAAGATGTTTTGTTGAGGGTCGTTCTTTCATTAATAATGTTTTAACTTCCTTAGAAACTATCCACCACATGAAATACAAAATAAAAAGGAAACTTTCACTACTAAAAAAACACCATTCAACATTGGTTATTTTTGACATTCCACATCGGTTTTGAACCGATGTTAAATCAGGCGACGTTGAAAGTGTGGAAGTTAACATCGGATTTCAAAACCGATGTTAACGTAAAGTATACAACATCGGTTTTTAGTAAAAATCGATGTCGTTATCCAATAAATAAAACGTAAAAAAATGTAAAAAGTGGAACTTTAACATCAGTTTTCATAATAAAACCGATGTTAACTTACACTACAACATCAGTTTTCAATAAAAACTGATGTCACTATTATTTAACAACATCGATTTTATTTAGAAAACCGATGTCCCTATGTATGTAAAAACATTGGTTTTCTGATTAAAACCGATGTTGCTATATACATAGGGACATCGGTTTTCTAAATAAAACACATGTTGTTACATGACAGCGACATCGGTTTTCACATCGGTTTTTCCTGAAAATCGATGTTATAGTGCAAGTTAACATCGGTTTTCTTAATTTTTTAATATTTTATCTATTTTTTTATTTTACCAGTTCTTCAACCTGTAAATGAAATACCAGATATCCAGCCAATTTCAGAATACAATACAATAAAATAATATTTCAATAACAAATAAAATTCAATAGTCTCAATGTACATAAAAATGAATTCCTAACCTAATGTTTATACAATTGTTTAAAAATCCCTTAACCACCTAACCTAATATTTCATCTCTAACTTTAAGATAAAATGAAGCCCATTAAACCCTAATAGCCTTCAGTCTCTCGGCTTCCAGTTCTCTTTCATCAGTGAAATGCTGCATGACATAATAAAACATAATTTAATAAGTATAAAACAAAAACAAGTCAAAAAAATAAAATTAGTTTTGGATTAGACAATTACCATGTCCCAGTTATCTCTGAAGCCTCCTTGGACTATTGTCGACATCCAATGCATTACATAATAGCCACATTCATGCTTCCTTTTTGCTTATTACACTAAATTCAATAACATGGTCAAAGTTAAAAGAAAATTAGTGGAAATAGTAATAAAAGTTATTTTGAATACATAAACCGTTATTTATCAAAAGACTTAATTTAATCGCAATCCATTTAGTAGTAGCCTTTGATTTATTTCCTTGAGTGTCATGGACTCCCTTCAAAGCACTGCTTAAGAGAAACATGAATGCATATTGTACAATTAACATATTCATGTGTTAGAAATAATAACATAAATGTCTTACAAATTACAACCTACCTGTTAATAATTCCTTTAAGGTAGTTATCAGACCTGTTGTGCAACGAATAAAACCACACGACAACATTTTCCTTAGGACATATAACGACCAGTTGCCGATGTGCACTACAATGGAGAAAAAAAAGTTATTATATTGCATACAATATTTAAATTCATTTGTACATTTCTACTTATCCATTCAAGTACGCTGCAAGGTAGACATCCTTCTATGAACTCTGCATCCATTTCTTCATGTAATCCTCAGTTTCAAATTGAGATTGCCCAGATTTTTGTATGGACTATGGCTCAATGAATCCATACACATCGTCATGATCCAATTGCAGACATAAGTCATTCATATGCCCATTGTTTTGAAAATAAAGTCAATTATTCAAGAATATAAAAAAATAGTTATGTAATGGTAGCCAATTGAAAGTGACTTACAGAATCCACAGTTGTATAACAGAGATGTTCAGACATTGACCACCGTGGAGTATCTCATAAAGGTCCTCATGCTTTATGTACAATGGGAAGTTGTCATTGTACACCCCGAACAAGGTAGGGTCCCACGGTACCTACATGGGTCTGAGGAAAAGATCTGGGATGGTCAATGCAACCTGGTACAGGGGATCACCAATTGGTTCTGGCTTATGTACAGGTTTCACCAATCCCTGTTTATCCTACACAGTTAAGAAACATAAGTGAATGACCGTCTTGACTTTATGAGACAAATCATTCTTAAATAAACAAGCCAAGAATGAGTTACCTTATTCAAAATAGGTTGTAGAAGATGTGTCGGCCAAGTAAGGAAAGTGTTAAGGGCCTGTCCCACTAACTGAACCTCGTTAGTGGGTACAAGGACACGAGCATAAGCATCTCGAACTTCCTTAACACCCACCTTGACCTGATCATTGGCAAGAGAGAAGTTGTGCTCGGTTGTCGACCCCTCATAAACTCTTCCAAGGGCAACCAGGCAGGGATGACTCTCATCGACATACAACCCACGCCTGTCAGATGCACCTGTGTCTGGGTTATTCCCCGAGGGATCAACACAGCTTCCCTTGGTGTTGACACGGGCACCAAAAGGACATGGTTGAACCTCTGGAGGCGGCATGGCACCCTGAGACTGCACCTGGGACTGCATCTGAGACTGGAGGTGGCAGAAGGACATCATTATTTGTTGCGTAACTCTTTCAGTGATCGACTGAGTAACTCTATCAGTGGTCAACTGCTCAAGCTCATCCCTGATGTTGTCTTTCAGTCAATCCAAGTCTTCAGGCACCATTGACTTCTTCTTGCGAGAGGTTGATGGAGCCGGTTCAAAGTAGTGTGTGATGGTGACATCGGCTCTAGCAACACGGACATGACCGGGGTGCTTTGGTCGCCTAATGGCAGCAGTCAGGACATCCTGATGTCCAATGGTGACAAAACTACCCTATGTGGATTACTCATCCAGGGAATCCTGCAATAAAAAAAGTAGAACATTAGTGTTGTCATTTATTATGCAAAAATTCATTAATGAACACTTTAACCATTAGTGTGTCGCTCAACAAAGTACATCCACTGTAAAATAAATGGGACCACACATTTTAATTTCCCTGACCAGATGAACAAGTAAGTGAACCATTATGTCGAAAAATGAAGGAGGAAAATACATCTCCAACTGACACAAGATAATTGCCGCCTCTTATTCCAAGTCATCTAACTTTACAGGGTCCACGACTTTGGTACAAATGGCATTGAAGAAAAATCACAGCCGAGTTATAGCATGCCTCACTTTGTTAGGCAAAATGTCTCGAATCGCCACGGCTAACAGTTGTTGCATTAACACATGACAATCATAAGACTTTAAGCCAACTAGTTTCAGATCTTTGATATGCACAAGGCTCTTAATATTTGAAGAGTATCCCTGTGGCACTTTCACTCGATGCAGACACTGATAGAAACTTATCTTCTACTTTCTTGACAAAGTGTGACATGCTGGAGGCAAGTATATTTTCTTACCATCAGACCTAGGATGTAACTACTCATGTATACCCATCTCACAAGATCTTGACGAATGTTCAAACCATTCTTTGTCTTGAATGTTAAGCAGCATGTCGATTACACTGCCACACACATTTTTCTCCACATGTATAACTTTGATACAATGTCTAGCATCTAGATCAGACCAGTATAGAAGATCAAACAATATAGACCTCTTCTTCTATATGCAAGTATTACATTTCTGCTTCTTTTGAGTCTTTCCAAATATAGTATGGATGCCCTCAAACCGCTCAAGAACCTGTTCACCGGTTAACAGAATTGATGCAATTTCATGCTCTTGACTTCCATTAAATGCTTTTTTCAATCGGGGTGATAAGGTTTCAAAAAATATCGGTGGTTAGTGTAAACTATTCTTCCATGTTTAAGTTGCACGTAACTCGTGTCTTGCTCACAGATAGGGCATGCACGATGGCCCTTAACACACTATATCCACTTAAATTCCCATATGCTGGAAAATCATTAATGGTACAAAATAGCATTGCACGAAACTTGAATGTCTCCTTTCGATACCCATCAAACATGACAACCCCCTCATCCCACAAGTTTGTTAAGTCTTCAATCAAGGGACTAAGATAAACATCAATGTCATTTCCAGGTTGTCTTGGGCCCGATATCATCATAGACAACATCATGTATTTTCGCTTCATGCACAACCAAGGAGGCAGGTTGTAAATGAATAGATAAATAGGCTACGAACTGTGCTGAGTACTTAAACTACCGTAGGGATACAAATGGTCAATCTTCTTCCACTGGGAGGAATTTGCAGGATGGGGGAGCAATCCATCATAGTTTCTCCCATCTATATGCCATGTAAGGTTTTTTGCGTCATCTTCGTTTGCAAACAGATGCTTAAACCTTGGAATCATTGGAAGATACCGCAACACCTTCGCGGAGGGGGGGGGGAAGGGGAGCTTTCTTTGTGCTCTGATCATTGCTACAGTCCTCATCGCCCTTCACTTTGTACCGTGATACCCCATACCTGGGGAATTTATGCATTTCTTCAAATTCATTTCTGTACAATATGCAATCATTAGGACAGACATGGATTTTCTGATACTCCATACCCGTCGTACAAAGTATCTTCTTCACCTGATAGTAACTTCTTGGCAACATGTTTTCATCTGGAAGCATCTCTTGAACTACCTGAAGCAGTGAATTGAAGCTTTTGTCACTCCACCAATATCTGGCCTTGACATTAACCATATTTAACACCACTGACAATAGTGTCAATGACTCTTTGCACCCCAGATACAATAGCTTCTTCGAATCACTTTCCAATGTATCATACATAAGGGCATGTGCTTGCTAAAAAGACTAATGTCCTAGATCACGAATCATATCTTCTAATCGATCTCTAATGTCAACATCAAGCGATTTAGTTTACGACCCCCTCTGCATGTCTTTCAATTCACTATGCCATATCCATGTAGTATAATTCTTCTTAATCGCATCACACAGAAGATGTTCCTGTATGTCGTCTATAAGAAAATGAGTCTTCCTAAACTGTCCAAATGGACAATTCAAGAATCAATACAAAATTAATCCAAACTGTCCGGAAGAATCATTGTATTGAATCTCAAACGAGAAACTAAGGTTCACTCATAATGAACATAATTTTTGTGTAAAGCAATACTCATTAATGACATAAAACAAATTCAAAAAGCACTCGTAAGACATTCGTACCTGTGATGATCTCTGGTAAAGTCTCCAACAATGAAAGTCGTGATGCAGATGCAAACAAGAAAAGGAAAAGTGTCTGCAGTTTACATTGAACATTGAACGTTAATAACATTACACCAAGTAAGAAACAACTTAATGATGAATTAAGAAGTAGACAGAAAGCTTTAGTTTAACTTACCTTGCACCTCAATGTAGAAGAGCCGAAGTTAGCTTTGATCGGTTCTGACAATGAAAGACCAAACAAGGTGGAGTCCTTGAGAGACATACCACTCTTTCCCTGCAAACACGGAACTTGTGGTTCAATTATCTCTTTGGAAAAAGGATATAAAACAATGAATAAGAAGAAGCAACAATGTGGGAGATTGAATCAAACCTCTTTAAGAACCGAGAAAGAAGCAGGAGCAAGAGAAGCAACCTGGAGAGTCATTGCAAGAAGAAAAAAAGATTATGAAACTAGATTTTGAGTTTTACAATTTTTTGTCAAGTTAAAAGTTGTTGAAGTGGTGTTAGTGTTTTATCACGGTGGTAATGAAAAATGTGTGGTTCATGTGAGTCTACATGGAAATGAAATTATATTGAAGTGTTGTTTGACATACAAATGAGAGGATAAGATAATTAACAGCATGTGCATGTGCCACGTCATTTCCAACCAATAATAATTATAATAATAATAATAAAAGACACAATGAATAACTATAATAAAATGCAGAGATAAACTAAAGCAAGCAAGGAAGACCAAAAGCAATAAAAAAGAATACCTTTTCTTGGTTAAGGAGCAGCAACCTTAATAAGTGGAGTGGTTTTTCCTTAGAACTAATACAAAACTCTATAATATATTTTTCCTTAGAGCAAATATTCTAAAGTTAATAATATATTTTAGATTAAAAAACACTACTATGAAACTATAGTTGTTTTTTTTAATATATAGAATGACGTTAAACAATTTCATATCAATCAACAGATTTTTTATAATACAAATTTTCATTAGGGTGTAGGGGATATCCCAGTTTTAGACCTAGGTGGTCAAAGGAAGAGAATGAAAGAAAGGGGAAAAAAGAAGCTAGAAGAGATATTAGTAATACTATGATGAAAGAAAAACATATATACTTATTTTAAATCTATATGAATATCAATGTCAAGTTTGAGTCATTGTATCATAAGCCATAGATGTGAGAACCTAGGCTTTTGTCAGTTTATTGACACCTCTTCCATTTTGAATTAATCTGTAATTATTCCAACTACCGAAAAGCAATCTTAATATCCAGCTCTCGTAAGTCGAAGTCCATGAGCACTGAAGACTTGGATCGCCTAAAAAACAACATTAGGGTAGAGTTGGAGCAGTTGATCACTGAAAGAGTGACGTAGTCGATCATTGAAAGAGTGACACAACAACTCATGATGTCCTTTAGCTAAATGCAGTCCCAGATGCAGTCGCAGGGTGCCATGCCGCCTCCAGAGGTTCAACTATGTCCTTACGGTGTCCGTGTTAGCACGAAGGGAAGTTGTGTCAATCCCTCAGGGCAGGACCCAAACACAGCTATGTTTGACAGGCGTGGGTTGTATGTTAATGACAATCCTCCCCGCCTAGTTACCATTGGAAGAATTTATGAGGGTCAACAACCATGCACAGCGTCCCTCTGGGAGCGATCAGGTCAAGGTGGGTGTTGAGGAAGTTCGAGATGCTGATGCTCGCGTTCCTGTACCCACAAAAGAAGTTCAATTAGTGGGACAGGCTCTTAACACCTTCCTTGCTTGGCCAACACATCTTGTACAACCTATTTTGAACAAGATGGTCGATTTTGTGTGTGTGTTTATTATCATTTCCAAAACTGTCAGTGTCATTTAAAGTGAACACGGTCTTTGACTTATGTTTGTTAACTGTGTGGGATAAACAGGAACCTCAGGTACCGACGAAATCTGTACATAAGCTGAAACCTATTGAGGATCCCCTCTACCAGATAGCATTGACCATCCCGCAGCTTTTCCTCAGACCTATGCAGGTGTCGTGGGACCCTACTTTGTTCGAGGTGTATAACGAGGACTTCCCGTTGTACATAAAGCATGAGGATATCTTTGAAATAATCCACGGTGGTCAATGTTTGAACATCTCCATTTTACAGTTGTGGATTCTGTAAGTCACTTTATAGTGTCTATCATTACATGACTAATTGTTTTATATTCATGCATAATTGACTTTATTTTCAAAACAATAGGCATATGAATGAGTTATGTCTACAATCAGATATTGCCTCTGCCTATGGATTCATTGAGCCACAGTCCATACAGAGGTCAAGGCAATCGCAATTTGAATCCGATGACTATCTTAAGAAATGGATGCAGAGTTCACAGAGACATGTTTACCTTGGAGCATACTTGAATGGGTAAGTAAAACTATACAATTGAATCAAAATAATGTATGAAGTACAATAACTTAGTGTTCTCCAATGCAGGGGGCATTGGCAACTGTTCGTCATATGTCCTAAGGACAATGTTGTCGTGTGGTTCTGTTCGTTGCACAATAAGCCTGATAACTACCTGAAATGGATTATTAACAGGTAGGTTGTCATTTGTAACACATTTAATTTATTATTTGTAAGACATGATTATGTTAATTGTATAATATGCATCCATGTTTCGCTTAAGCAGTGCTTTGAAGAGAGTCCATGATACTTAGGGGAATAAATCAAAGGCTACTACTAAATGGATTGCGGTTAAAGTAAGTCATTTAAATAATGGTTTAGGTCTTCAAAATAAATTTTATTACTATTTAAACTAATTTTCGTTTAAATTTGACTATGTTATTGAATTCAGTGTAATAAGCAAAAAGGAAACACTGAGTGTGGCTATTATGTCATTCATTGAATGTTGACGATAGTACAAGGAGGCTTCAGGGATAACTGGGACACGGTAATTGTCCAATTCAAAACTATTTGTAATTTGTTATACTCGTTTTTATTTATACTTATTAAATTATGTTTCATTATCTGATGTAATATTTTGTTGATCAGAGACCACTGGAGCCAGAGAGATTGAAGGCAATCCGACTTCGGTGGGCTGCATTTTACCTTAGAGTTAGGAATGAAACATTAGCTTATTATGAAACTTTAATAAAACAATTGTATGGTTGCAAATTACAATTATTTTATGTATATTGACACTACTTAATTTACTTATTATTCACATATTATGTTACTTTGTGCTGAAATTTGAAACTGCCTAGGTCTGTTTTTTAAATTTACAGGTTAAAATTGGGTTAAATTAATAAAACATACATGATATTAAAAAAACAAATAAACTACATTGGTTATTCATAAAAATCGATGCTGATGTGTTGTAACAACATCGATTTTTATACAAAATTGATGTTGTTACATCACATCAACATTGATTTTAAGTAAAAGCTGATATTGTTACATAAATTAACACATATTTTTACATTTTTTATCTTTTTTTTCTTATTCTACGACATCTGTTATTTGAAAAAACTAATGTTGTATACTTTTGTTAACATCGATTTTTGAAAACCGATGTTAACCTTCAGACTTTTAACGTCAGCGATTTCAACATCGATTAAAAACCGATGTGGAAAGGCCAAAATAACCGATGTTGAAAGCGTATTTTCTAGTAGTGTTTCTAGGGAAAATGCATTTATATGGTTGTGTATGTTGAATTATTGAACACAATATAATTAAGGATAACCAGGGTGACATTATCAACTAAAACACTACTTATTCCATCACTTTCAAATCAATGAACAAGGGTTCTTTAGTGTATTGTCAGTTGTCACTAACTACATGAACTCTAATGACCAGCCAACTGATATGACATTAATTGTCAATAAGTCCCTTAGGTGTTGCCCATATTAGGTTCGGTTGTAACAACTTGGGTTCATACAATTTGTATGCTCTAGCTTCAGTAGATCTGTTAATGATTTAATATTAAGTTTCTGAAATGTAGGAAGATATTATATTATATGCAGGCTCAATTGGGCGACGCACACACTCTTGTACCCTTTCCTCATTAAGAAGTGATAGAACACTTTCTGAGTATCTCTCTCTTGTCTCTCATTATTTTAAACCTGTATCATGTTAGTCCCTTTTCTATCTCAATTTACTCTCTTTAAAGGACTAACTAAATACAGATCTGTAAATTTAAGAACTAACTCATCAAGCACATAAATAAATTCCAAAATTAAACTGAGTAAAGGATAATTCTACATACTAATCTCGAGGAGTTCAGCTTACTAGATAAAACAGCCTTTGTGATATGAAATGAAATACATATGCAATCATGCTAAGGGATATATAAAAATAAGGGTGTATTTTTCTTATAGAAACGTATCAACCTGGGACACATAAGTAATTTACACATTAAGCATGAAGGGTACTCAATACAACTTCCTATCATAGGAAATTATTTTGATGAAATTATAATACAAAACAGCATGACTATGGGGAAAAGAAGGCTACATTTTAAAGTGAGGAATCACCAAAGTAGTATTTGACCTTTTTCAATACATAGCCATCTATGTGAGGAGAGAAACTCATGAGAAAAGACAAGGCTAGTTTTGTGAGAAGAAAATGTCGTTGCAGTTGAAAAAAATCATATTGAAGGGTGCATGTCCTCTGATGAAGGAGACCTTCGTCTTTGTGTAGCAGCATGAACTATGAATTGTCAATAAAAAGTCTAAAAGAGTCTCACCATAGTCCTTATCTCCAAATGCCAACTTTTTGATTGAACTATACGGGTTTCAATTCACATACTTGCAAATGTTGTGTCAATTAAATTATGTGTGTAATGTGTATGTACTTGGCGTTTAATATCATCTCTATTTATGTTGTGTCTTTCTTCAATGTTTTTGTAACTACGAGTTTTACTTCTTATACTAATATGCTGCTGACCGAGGAGTAGATAATAAACGTTTGTGTTTGAATTTGAATATATTTTTTAACTAAGATATTTTAAAATAGTGTGGACATGATTTGTTTTAAAAACTAGCATTAGTTATTTTGATTGACTGTTTTTGTATCATGTGCTTGAATATTTTGAAGACTTAAAAGACTAAGCAGAGAGCAATACTGTTATGGATGCAAGCTCTTATCCTTTTATGTTAGACACCATAATTATGTTAGTTTTTTCATTTGGTTTCTTGCACTTTGGATCTTTGTCTAAAAGAATGGCAACAAAATAGAAACCAACAAAGAAAACGATGATTGAGACTTCATTACGTATAATTTTGTTTATTTTATTTGTTTTGGGGTCCCTTCTCATTGTTCAACCTAAAAATAAATGAACACAGCTTGATTGATGTTAATATTAACAGCCACATCAGCAACACCATAACTTCACCAACTTCCATATGGATTATAAATCTAGAAATTAGATGTATGAACCGGAGCTTTGTTGGCCTGTATATATGCTTGTCACGGGCTTGACTACTTAAGGAATAAAATCTTGTTTTTTATAAAAAAAAGTGAGGTCGAAGAGAGTTTTACTCTCCGATTTTTATGTTGTCTATATTAAGGAAATGAGGTCAGATTAAGCATTTGAATTTAACTAACCTTAGCTCTATAATCTGTTATTTGTCAATTTGTTTGAACGTAAAACTTCTTGAGTTTCTATTAATTATTTTTTTTTTCAAAAAATAAAAAGCACATGAACAGTATTGTTTAGAATACTACTGTAAGAGATTTTTTTTTTTAAAAATAATATAAGATGAGTAAACTCATTTTATCTGTAAATTTTAGCTCCTAATTAAAAGAACAAAGAGAATGGAATCGGCAAAGTGACACCAAGTAAACATCACATCACACAACACCCAAAGTTCAATTCTTTACCTGTCTATCTGTAATACAAATCTCAGCAACTCCAAAAAAACAAAAAGCTCTTTGAAAATCTCCAAGCAGACAACTCGTAAAAAAAAGAAAGAAATATGAAAATAAATATGAAGGAGCCCCATGATCACCAGCATGGCGCTCATCATCTGAAGGAGCCCCATGATCCTTCTTGAATGGATTGAAGTGAGGACCTGGGTTAAAGGAGGTTAAAACTAAAAAAAAATAAAAATTGAAACAGTTGCATGTTTAGCTTAGAGTACCTTTCAGAAGGGTAAAAATATTTTCTCAACATAAGGATTAAATTAAAATATATATATTTATGAGACATTAATATAATTAAGAACTATGCCTTCCAATGCCTTCCAATGGTTAGCATTTGAAATACAAGTTTGATATATTTTACTGCATTATGCAATTTGATTTTGCCGGTTACAATTATGATTCAATCTATGCACTTTTATTTTCTTTTATACTCGCTGGTGATAGAGGACTCATAACAAGACAATTAACTTATTAATAACAAGAGGATTCCTTACTTGTTTAAAAGCATTCTTGTCAAGGGTGATATTCTCTTTAAATTTATTATATTTTTATAATCTTATATCTTAAGGAGTGTGCTACTTACTTTAAGGATATGGTTTTAGTCTTCCTCAAGTATTTTTTTTTTTAAGTTCTTATTTTTTAACAAAATATTGGTCAACTTTCTAATCTAGTTAATGTTTAAAATTTATCAATCAATGGTTATAATCATCCTAAGACTCATATAGTGAATTTTAAAATATAAGAAGACTCAGAATTATATTTATTTGAGCTTTACACTTTTATTTTTAACTTCTCTAAGTTTTTTACACTTTGTCTACTTAAACTTTACCTTATTTATATTTTCCTATCATTTTAATCTTGTCAAAATGAGCAAATGCAGTGTATATTACAACATTCGCATATTCAGTCTATTATGTCAGGTCCTAGTCCATCAAGTACCACAGCGGATGGAACTAAGCATCATGTTGTCGATGCTTAGGCTGATTGTCCTCATGACATGTCAAAGGACCATTTACTCCTGGTTATTGTTTATTTTAGTTTGATTATGCCGTGTTAGTCATGAATTTGAACTTTATTAAACTTTGACATTGCATTTTGTTAAACTTTAGAAAACTTTGAATTTGCACATTATCATTCTTTAAATTAGAACTTTGTTATTACATATATTCACATATTATGAATATTCACTTTTATTTATAAGTTTATTATTAGATATACTTACACATTATGAATATTCACTTTTATTTATAAGTTAATTAAGAATTATATATATAGTCGATAATTATTAAGCAGGTCTAAATGCAATAAATTAAAAAACAAAAAAATATACCATATTTTTGTTTAGTGACCGAATCTATGACCAATTTATTTTATCTTAAAATTCATTACCAAATAGTGCGATTGAATGGTATTTTAAATTTATCTTATACTTTAAAATGAAATATTAAAAGGCACAGAAATTAGCGACCGAGTTTCATTTTAATTTATTTTATATCTAAAATTATTTATTACATAGCGACCGAACTAGCGGCCAATCATATTTTCAATACATTTTGAATTAAAATATTTGCGACTGAATTTTAATATGCTTTATTTGTATTTAAAATATAAGTATTTATTAGCGATTAAATGTTTTGGTTGCTCCCAAGAAAAATAGCAACCAAATACATAGTTATCGAATTTTATAAACATGCGAGGGTTAGCGATGGGTTTTTGCAATGCACGTGTTTGGTCGTTATTTCAGTTTATCATATTTAGGACTGAATTTAACGATATAGCGACCAAATCTATCGATCGCTAAACCATTTTTTTTGGTAGTGTAATTTTTTTGCATGGATTTGGTTTTATGTCCCCCAAATTTTGTTGTTATTTCCTTTTTTGATGAATATATTTTGCTTTGCGGGCATATGATTGATTGCCTCTATAGTGCCAACATAGTTGGAATGATAGGGTTTTATCATGATAATTTTGCAATCCTTTGCTTAAAAAAATATCCTCTTTTAAATTGATTTTTGAATATGATAATAAAATATGTATCCATATTATTTTAATACATCGTCATTGTCACCATCTTTATTATGCTCCTAATGACAAATAATGTTGAGCTTTTCTTGTTGAAAAGTAAGAGAAAATGTTCAAGCATATAACTAACTGTATGATAAAATTATAATTATAACTATAAAAGGATAACTAATTAAAAAAAATATATGTTATTTACAAAGACCTAAAGAATTAGTTTGTGATTTCAATTGGAAATGTGTTCATAAAAAAACATGTTTAGAACAAGATGCATAACTCTCCTTTAAACAACCAAACATTTGAATATCAAATAAAAAGAAAAACATTGTGTCATCTCTATTGTCTTTTGTTCATTCCTCTTGTATGCACCATATGATGGCATATAAAAGGTAAAGAAAAAGAACTCCATATTAGGATATGGACAAAAGGAGTGTTGATGTTTATGTTGTCATGAACCAACTATCACAAAATAAAATAAAGCACTAAGTGAAGGGACATGAATAATTTTAAATTACATTTTTAATATCATTGTGGTAGTTCCTCTGCCAAATAGATGTAGAAATGTCCCATAGCTCCAGTACGAAACTCATTTTTATATCTAGATTCTAGAGT
>PYAF01003989.1:8826-19916 GCA_007407185.1 Glycine tomentella | reverse complement strand
AGTATTGAGAATGAAAGTATCATTGCATTAGAGATAAGCTTCATGTTAACCTGCACATAAACAAGTAGCGTCACAAAATTAGTTATGAATTATGTCTATGATGTTATTCTTTTAAGATAAGCTTAATTACATATAACTGAAACACTTGATTAAACAATTAGGTAGTTTAAGTTTGAAAAAAAAGTATATATATATATTGCATACCATATAAGAAGACAAAGGATTGACCATGATGGAGATTTGGTCTTTGTTGAAAATTAAAGCAATTGTTTAGATAAATTGGTGTACATACGATGGTCTTGTTTGGTGCTTTTATAATAGAAGATTTTGTAGAGATATAACTGGCATAACTAAATGTAGATTTAATACACACCTAAAATGTTTATTTCCATGTGCCATTAAAGCATGTGTTTGGAATTTACAGGTAGTGGTTTGAACGAAATTTGTTAAGAATTGATAGTGACTTTTATGAACCTACAAATAATTAACCAACTGTTTAGATCTATTTATAGGTACAATAATTGGTGTCAATTGATACTTTATGTCATCAAAATTAGCTTTTATAATAATTTCAATCCCTCTTCGTGGTCAACTTTTGTTTTAGTTTTCTGTTTCTTTTGATTGAAATCCAGGAGTGGGGGAATGTGTATACATTACTTATTAACCAACAAACCAATAAAAACTCCTTTAAAGCACTGAATTAGTTATCTCATAATAGTATGCAGTGTCTTTCTACTGTGAAATAAAATTTAAAATGCTTTGGGTTTTATGATTTGGTTTACAAAATCAACACATTAGGCTTGTCTCTTTTAAAGAATGAAACAAAATAAATATGTTTCTTCATATGAATACATGTTTCCTTCCACATTAATTCAATTAAATATTATTGGTGATTAGTTTTCTGTTTTTTCCCCATAATAAATAAAAAATACGCATTTAAGATTGAAAAATATTTGATTCATTAAAAATTTAAGTACCATACCTACTTGTAAGAATACATAATTTGGAAAATGAGATTCTCACTCTCCACATTTTCTCTATTAGATATTCTTAATATTTCCTCTCTTTTTCTTTTCAATATCTTTATCTCTAAATTGAATTTCAATATTAAATTTTTAATAATTGAAAGTAATATTTTATTACAATTGAAATCCCAAACTTAACCAATAATATATTGGAACTAGATTTCTAATTTTGCATTAAACAACAACCCTAATTTGGTTAATTTGAAAATTTCAAAATATGCTTATTAAATAAAAATAAACTATTTACTCAATATTTTATAATATATTTTTACCACCAGCACATGGATTTTTGTTATAAAAATTGTGACATCCTTGAACATGAAAGCTTTTGTTTATTATTATTGTTATTATTATAATTACTATCACCATTTCAAAATAGTAGTCTTTTTATGATGAGGACTAAAGACCAATGAGTGAAGAGCCTAGATATCTCCAATGTTTTGAACATAACTTGAGTTCTAGTGTCCGTTTTAGACATTTTTTGATGCGTTTGAGAGCTCTAAAGATTTCCTACAAGTCGTATTTCTATTCTTAAGTCCTACTAATTCTGCATCTATGATGATGAAAATGGGACATGAAGTTCAGCACGAATTACATTTTTTTAGTATAAATTTTATGTGACTGAAGTCCCACATTGGAAAGAAATAGGATACATACACCACCAGTTGGCTATAAATAGCCATTCATTTGTCTTATGTACTCACCTTTGAATTAAATAAAAAAATTTACACTTTTAAAAGTGTGTAAAAGGAAGTTCCTCTTGGGTTCTTGATTGGACCAAACATTGGTTCTTATCAAAGGTTTCTATAATCTTTGTGGCGAATCCCCACAGGACTTATCACTTTTCATAAGGTGTGGCGTCTTCTTCCATTTCTTGTCTTTCTCGCCTTTTTATTTTTATTCTATTTTCTTTAACATCTTGTTCATGTTAAATTCGTTATTTTTGCACTACATTTTTCTTCATATTGTCTTTATCTTTATTTCTCTTCGTCAAACACTTGGTGTGCACCTTTTTCTTATGTTTTAACAAGAAGCATTTTCAAGGACGATCCGTAAAAAACAATGAACCCCGTATTGGTTTATATCTTGTGGTATCTTGAGCCCGGATCCTAGAATTGGCCAATTTCTTGTGTTTGTGTGTACTGCCCTTTAATTCTTGTCATTTTTTTCCTGTCTTTTGTTCTCATTCTTTATCATTCTGTTATTTATCATTCCATTCTTAAATTCTTGTTCTTTATCATTCCATTCTTTATTTCTCGTTCTTTATCATTCTGTTCTTAAATTCTCATTCTTTATCATTTAATTCTTTAATTTCTCATTCTTTATCTTTTCGTTCTTTTATTTGTCGTTCTTTATCTTTTGCGCAATTTACAGCTTCATGATATTCTACTCATATTATTGTTGTAACAACGTTATTTTGTGCACCTTATTCTAAACTAAACCATTACTGTTCACAATTAGGCATAAAAAAAATCATGTGTTAGTGTGAAAAAAGAAAAGAAAAGGGGTAGCAATTTTTTTTTATAAAAGAAAAAACAAGCAGAGAAATCCAGCAGTGTTTCTTTTGAGCTACTTATAAAAAATAAAAATAAAAAAGAGGAAAAAAAAGAAAAAAATGCTTCAAAAAAAGAATCCCTTTGCATTAATTTATTTAACAATTGTGGAAGTTTATTAGTGGTGCTATAACGTCATTCCTTTTTATTTCGCACAATTGATTTTTTTTCCTAGTTTCGTATTGTCTTTGTTGGCCTTCCTATTTTGAGTGTGCCTTTCTTTTGTTGCCTTTTCTAGTTTGCTTTTTTTAAATTCCTTTTGATTGTAGTCTTTGTGGTTTTCTTTTCGTTCAGCGAATCCAGTGAGCAACTCTTGTGAGGATAGTTACAATTTTTATATATAAAAAGAAACTTTTGATTTTGAAACGCAATTGATCTTGTTAAGAACCTAAAGAGAACTTTGAGCAGTAAAAGGCAAGAGCGTTTACATTAAAATCAAAAGCCATTTTCTGAGTGAAAACACGAGTTGTCATTTTTTGAGTGAAACACGTGAGTAGAGTGGTGAGTTCCTGTTCATATTTTCCTCATACTACTATATGATGGTTAGTGGTTCTAATACCCCTCCCCCCTCTAGAGCTGATGCAATACAAGCTCGCCTAGACGAATTGACCAATCAATTTGCTCAAATGTTAGAGCACAATCAAAGGATGGAGGAGAGGTTGAATAGAAGAGAAAGGTGTAGGTCTAGAACCTCCAATTAAATGAGTAATAGTAGAGATGAAGAGAAAGGGAGTCCTAGGAGGCATAAGGATAGGAGAAGGAATGAAAGGAGGCATAGGGAAAATAATAGAGAAGAAAGACCTAGGAGGAGAAATGAAAGGGATGAAGGACTTGATGGGGTTAAAATTAAAATACTTAAATTACAAGAGAGGAATGACCCTGAAACTTATTTGGAGTGGGAGATGAAAATAGAGCAAATCTTTGACTGCAATAACTATAAAGAAGAAAAAAAGGTGAAATTGGCAGCCATAGAATTTACAGACTATGCTCTAATTTAGTGGGACCAATTACAAAAGGAGAGAAGGAGAATAGGAGATGAACCGGTGAATACTTGGAGGGAGATGAAAGCAATGATGAAAAAAAGATATGTTCCTCCCCATTACCATAGGGAGCTTCACAATAAGCTCCAAAGACTCACTCAAGGGAGTCTAAGTGTGGATGAGTATCATGAGGAGATGGAGGTTGCTATGGTACGAGCAAATGTTGCTGAAGAATCGGAAGCCGTCAAGGCACGATTCTTACATGGGCTCAATAGAGAGATACAAGATGTTGTGGAGCTACGACATTATGTCGAGCTTGGGGACTTAGTCCACCGATAAATCAAAGTTGAGCAACAACTCAAAAGGAGGTATACTAACCGAAAACCTTTTTCAAGCTTCAACCATTCCTCTTGGAAAGATAGACAACCCAAAGAAGATCCACCCACATGGGGCCAAGGAACGTAAAATCTCTAAAAACGCTAGTCCTTTGGTTTCTACTAATAATGCTTCTTCTTCTGTCACTCAAAAAGCAAGGAACATCAAGTGCTTTAAGTTCTTGGGCAATGGGCACATTGCCTCACAATGCCCCAATAAGCGTGTAATGGTGTTAAGGGACAATGGGCATATTTCTAGTGACTCATGCCCCGAAAAAGCAATTACAAGCGAAGAGGGAGATGATTGTGAAACTTATGCTCTGGAAGGTGACTTGTTAATGGTAAGGAGGCTCTTGGGAAACCAAATTATGGTTGATGACCAAAGCCAAAGAGAAAACATCTTCCATACAAGATGTATCATTCAAGGGCAAGTGTGCTCCTTGATTATAGATGGGGGAAGTTGCACCAACGTGGCAAGCACTCGCTTAGTGAACAAACTCAATCTTAGTACCAAACCTCATTCGCGCCCATACAAGCTCCAATGGCTAAGTGAGAATGGTGAGTTGGTTGTTAATCAACAAGTGATGGTAAGTTTTTGCATTGGTAAGTACAAGGATGATGTTTTGTGTGATGTTGTGCCTATGGAGGCCGGCCATATTTTGCTTGGAAGGCCTTGCCAATTTGATAAGCATGCTATTCATGATGGTTTTACTAACAAGTTTTCTTTTCTTATGCTTCTCCAAAAATAACACTTGTACCACTTTCTCCTAAAGAGGTGTGCCAAGATCAAGTCACTTTGAAAATAAAAAGAGAACAAGAAAAAAAGGATTTCTAAAGCTAAACATGAAGAACGTGATAAAAATCAAACTCTTGTGCTTAAGAGAAGGATAAAAAACTTATTTGCTAGGGATAGTGATATCAAGAGGACATGTTTGGCAAAACAAAAAATGTCCATTTGCGTGTATAAGAATTTGTATTTGAATTCTAACTTTAACCCTCTTCCTAGTGTTGTTAATCCTCTCTTGCAGGAATTTGGAGATGTATTTACAAAGACAACAATCGAAAGGAATTTTAAAAGACAAACTAGAAAAGGACACAAAGAAAGATATACTCAAAATAAGAAGACCAAACAAAGACAATACGGAACTAGGAAGAAAAAAAAATTCAATTGTGCAAAAAAGAAAGAAGGAATAACGTTATAGCACCACAAATAAACTTTCACAATTGTCAATAAATTAGTGCAAAAGGGTTTTTTTTTTGAAGCATTTTTTTCCATTTTTTTTATATGCAGCTTAAAAGAAACACTACTAGATTTCTCTTTGTTTTTTTTTTTTTTAAAAATTGCTACCCCTTTTCTTCTTTTTTTTTTTCACACTAACACAAATGATTTTTTTTATGCCCAATTGTGAACAGTAATGGTTTAGTTTAGAATAAGGTGCACAAAATAACGTTGTTATAGCAATAATATGAGCAGAATATCATGAAGCTGTAAATTGCGCAAAAGATAAAGAACGAGAAATAAAAGAATGAAATGATAAAGAACAAGAAATTAAAGAATAGAATGATAAAGAACGAGAATTTAAGAATGGAATGATAAAGAACAGAATGATAAAGAACGAGAACTAAAGACAGGAAAAAAAATGATAGTAAAAAAATGACAAGAATTAAAGGACAGTACACACATACACGAGAAATTGGCCAATTCTAGGATCCGGGCTCAACATAACACATGATATGAACCAATACAGGGTTCATTATTTTTACGGATCATCCTTGAAAAGGCTTCTTGTTAAAACATAAGAAAAAGGTGCACGCTAAGTATTTGGCGAAGAGAAATAAAGATAAAGACAATATAAAGAAAAGTACAGAGCAAAAATAACGAATTTAACATGAACAAAATGTTAAAAAAAAAATAGAACAAAAATAAAAAGGCGGGAAAGACAAGAAATGAAAGAAGATGTCACACCTTATGAAAAGTGATAAGTCTCGAGGGGATTCGCCCCAAAGATTATAGAAACCTTTGATAAGAACCATTGTTTGTTCCAATCAAGAACCCAAGAGGAACTTCCTTTCACACACTTTAAAAGTGTAAAGTTTTTATTTAATTCAAAGGTGAGTACATAAGACAAATGAATGACTATTTATAGCCAACAGGTGGTGTCTGTATCCTATTTCTTTCCAATGCGGGACTTCAGTCACATAAAATTTATACTAAAAAAATGTAATTCGTGTTGAACTTCATGTCCCATTTTCATCATCATAGATGCAGAATTAGGACTTAAGACTAGAAATACGACTTGTAGGAAATCTTTAGAGCTTTCAAATGCATCAAAGAATGCCTAAAACGGACATCTAGAACTCAAGTTATTCAAAACATTGAAGATATCTAGGCTCTTCACTCATTGGTCTTTGGTCCTCATCAGTCCCACCCGGTTTAACTCCGTTAAAGGGGATTGAACACCAAATGAATTTTGTGTCAAGGGCCTCTTTGCCCAATAGACCCGCTTATTGGTCCAACCCTCATTAGACACAAGAGTTACAAAAACAAGTTGAGGAGTTGCTGCAAAAAGGGTTTGTGGTAAGTTCCGAAGGAGTCAAAGTGGATGAAGAAAAAATAAAAGCTATTAGATAATGGTTTACCCTTAAATATGTGACTAAGCTCCATGAAAAAGTAAATGCACAGATTGAGAAAAACATGGAGCAATATGCTAAACAAGCAAATAAAGGGAGAAGAAGAGTTGTTTATGAACCCGAAGATTGGGTTTGGCTCCATATGAGAAAAGAAAGGTTTCCTACCCAAAAGAAATCAAAACTTTTGCTAGACGAGATGGACCCTTCCAAATCTTGGAGAGGATAAATGACAAGGCATACAAAGTTGCCCTCCACGGTGAGTTTGGGGTAAGCGCCACATTTAATGTTGCTGACCTAAATCCTTTTGATGTAGGTGATGAAGATTTGAATTTGAGGATGAATTCTTTTAAAGAAGGGGAGCATGATGAGGACCAAAGACCAATGAGTGAAGAGCCTAGATATCTCCAATGTTTTGAACATAAATTGAGTTCTAGATGTTCATTTTAAACATTCTTTGATGTGTTTGAAAGCTCTAAAGATTTCCTACAAGTCGTATTTCTAGTCTCAAGTCCTAGTTCTACATCTATGATGATGAAAATGGGACATGATGTTCAGCACTAATTACATTCTTTTAGTATAAGTTTTATGTGACTGAACAGACACCACTTGTTGGCTATAAATAGCACTACTACAAAAAGGCCATTTTACGACAGCATTACGAAGTCGGTTGTCGCGAAACCGTCATAGAATGTGGGGCAGTGGCATTTGCATAATTAAAATGAAAATTTCAAAGTCGGTTCATAGAGAAACCGTCTTGGATGGTTGCTTACGACGACGGTTTTAGTTTAACCGTCTTGTTTTGGAGTTTTCAAAGACGTGTGTATATAACCGTCTTTAAAAATATGGAAAATAAAAAAATGAAACGGTGCCGTTTTGTGTGTTTTGTGGATGTCTTAGACGTTGTCGTGCCCTAAACTCCTCTGCATGCTGAAGTTTCCCTCTCTTCCCTTTCCTACTGTCTTCACCCAATCTCCCTGAACCAGCGTTCCCGCGTGGTGGCCTCGACCGTCAGAGAAGGTCGCGTTTGACCGTGTCACCCTCGTCCGGTGCCTTTGGTCCATTTTCGAGCTTTAGCATCAGACGCCTTTGGTCCGGGGAAGCTCTGTATCCCGTCGTGTGTAAGTTTTTTTAAAGTATCCATGAAGCTATTTTGCCCCGTTTCTCGTTAATAAATAATGGAAAACCTATTTTGCCCCTCTCGTCGTTCATGGTAAATGCCATTAAAGCTCAAAACTTTCGTGCTTCATTGCTTGGGTTTGTGTGAAAGTTAAGCCCTTTCTCAGTTTTGTGTTTGTTATAATTCTGAAATGGGTTTTTATTTGGTTTTTTTTTTCTCCAATAGGTGCACTCCGTGGCTTGGAATCCCATTGGCACAAAACTTGGTTATGGTTCTGTGGACCAAACTGCGTAAATATGGCTTATTGAGGCACTGAGGCACTGAAGCATGTAAGATTACTCCAAAATTTGACTTTTTGGTTTTCTGGGTAAATTTTATAATTTTGTATCCATATATTTTCTGATAATAGCCCTCATAGAGGATGCAAAGGGCGTTTTTATTTCCCTTAAGTAAATTAGTTATCTTTTGGGTTGTTGTACCTGAATATGGCTTCAGAGCTAATGGAATAAAAGTGACATTTTGGCCATGTACAGATTTCTTCATTTGAATAGAGAAAGCATAAGTTAATGTTTACAATAAAATGTGGTAGGTTTTCTGTTGAAACCAATTGAGTGGGCTTGGTATTGAAATGTTGTTTAATAAACTCCAGTTTGAATGTACTGATCTTACCTTTGACCCTACAATTTGTCACTTACACCTAAGGTTCCTCTTCCTCGATCATCATCCAGTTTTTCACATATGTGATTTTTACGAAAGAGATTTCCCCTCTTTTGAAAAATCTCATTTCTCATTATTATATAGGTTACATGAACAATGTACATTTTTGGATTCATTGTTTTTCCCTAGATGTTACATTACATTACAACTTACATATAATATATGTTACCCTCTAAATTCCCCATATCATCATCATGAAAAATAGAAAGAATTCACTCAATTCTTTTCAGTTGCACTTCTATTTGTAGACCACAACTTGCTAAACATTTTTTTGGGCTGAGTGGGAAGACCAAGAATACCCTTAAACCTAGAAGTTCTTCCAATCTCATCACGGGGCACAACATTTTCATCCAAGTCATCCTCAGCTAGCTTCATTCTGAGAGTAAGGTTCCTAGTTGTTAAGTTTGGTGACTTGAAATCCAGAAACACTCCAATTGTCATCAGCATGAATACTAGTTGTGGTGCTTAATGGTGATGTGTGCTTTGAAGGGTCAATGCCATGTGCAGTGAGCAATGCCTTGATGTTGCTTGGCATGTCACTCCCTTTGCCACCAGCTGCTGCTCTTGCTTGCTCAAAGAAGAGAACTTGCACAACAACTCTTAGGGGAAGAAGCTCATTCTGTGCTGCATGCATGCATGCTTCCGTAGATAGCTTTTTGCAGTCTAGAATTCTACATAGTCTCTTCCTTTCACTCTTGCTGAGTTCTGGATGTGCCTACATTTTTCAGTTAAACACTTTTTAGTGATACTAATAAGGTTCTTTCTCCCAGAAACATATATTACATTACTAAAGAGTTTAGAGTTCTCTTCTTGTAAAATTTTTGCTTAATGGAATGAACACATTTATCATGGAAAATGGGAAGAACACACCATCAATCATGTGAAGGACTAAATAGCAGAGGATTTGAATATTTTGCAGGATGTCCTAAGTTCAAATTTCATTGTTGCCATTATAGATAGAAGAACAAAAAAACTAGTACCAATAAAACAAAAATCCTGTGTACTAAAAATGTTCTTTCATAGTTATCACTTGCATTTTTTTTTTCCCGTTCCAACCAGGTGAAATAACTAACTGCCAGAACAAAAATTAGAAACTGCGAGTGTTAGTCAGAAAGTGGCCACATTCACACCAAATTTATGATGGGTCATCCTACTACATTTAAACCAAGAAAAAATGTTGAATGAGACAAGATTTCAAGGTCGAGTTATTTATCCACCAATTTTGTCCCACCACTGAAACATGTTCTTCAACCAGATCCCCCCAGGAACCCCTTTTGTTGGCCATTATTTTTTTTCCTACCATGTACAAAATGATGTAATTCTGAAAACAAAGAGAAATTTCTTAATCAAAACATTACCTTGAGATAAATGTCAATAGCTCTGTACAGATCATCATGATCATGCCTTGCAAAATCTGGCATAGTTTCAGCAATAACAATGAATTTTGAGAGAGGCAAATTCACATCCCTGGCAACCTCCTGAAGGTACCTATCCACAAGCTTTGCCACCTTAAGTTTTGAGCTATGAGAAGTTGAGGAGTGTAACGCCTCGTTTTACTATCTTGTATTTCATTTATTTTGAATGAAATTTCTTCTCCACTTGCTTTAAAATTATCTTAGTTATAAATTTCACGGAAAATTCTTTTCTTCTTGCTTAAAATAATTCATGCGAAAGGTATTAACGATCAATATTGTAAACGTGTTCATTCGAAGTCCAAAATAATAATGAAATACAGTCCAAAATACAATCCAACATAATATAGAGACTGGTCTAAAGTCTAGTACAAATTACACATCATCAGGATAATTACAAAAGATAAGCCATCAAAATATCTTCATCAAATCTTCTTCTCAACCATCCGCTGCTATATTTTACTGTTCCCCTGCTCGCCCAAATAAATTAGGGTCATCACAGGTGTCAACCACAGACATAAAATATAGGGTAAGTTTATGATAACATAGTTCAAGTCACATAGTATATATAGCATACAGATAATCATACAACATGCTCATCATGCGATGCATGCTCATCTTCTTTATATGATGCATGAATCTCTTTCAAATTCTCATCAATTGGTACCATAGTCAAGATAGCTTACTCTCTCTCTCTCTCGGAATTGGATCGACCAGTCAGGGTAGGTCAGTGTTGCAAAAGGACTCACACCCACACTACACGTGATCATCATGGGTAGGTGATCTCCCCACTGCCACTACCCCCCAGCTTAGACACCTTTTGTCTAAACGCTCGTCTCAATTCTAGCTATCTGACATACCTCCTCTTGAGGTAAATAACACGGACTAGCCCCCACTAGGCATATGCACATGAAACATGCATGAATGATTCTCTTTTTATCTCATATTTACTCTTCAATATTACTTTTCACTTTGTATCTCATATGTTTCAATTTTCAACATGAAACTAACACACAACTCAATATATTCAAAGACTCATGGAACATTCTTATTAAACAACATATAAAACTTCTTCCAACAAATACATAAAACTTTATAAAACACTCAAGCATACAACCATAGTTCATCTCCATAAATTTCTCAAAGACAAGTCAAAATACACCAAAACTCAAGCACTTGTTCAAACCAACAATTTTTAAACTATCTTTATCATAAAGCTTCATAAGAATTCATGAAATCCATAAATATTCATAACTCACTCAACAACACAAATATTCCAAA
>PYAF01003988.1:118038-140407 GCA_007407185.1 Glycine tomentella | reverse complement strand
CTGTTATGTTTAACTGTACTACTCTTTATAAATAATCGTGGTGAGGATAATCATTTATGTCACTTACGATTCATGAATTAGCAAGCAAAGCGAAATGAATTTTCGTGAAAAATTTATACTAAACGAATTTTAATACAAAGGGACACAAGATTTTAATTAAAATCAATCAAGCACGAGTGAGTTAAGAGAGGCGTTACAAAATGCAATTTCGGAGAACGTGGGAGTGGAGGATGCACTCTCCCACACTGCCTCGTCAAGGCCGACGGCACACGCACCGACCAGCCCACAACAGGAAGAAGACCCAGGAAACTCTCAACGCTTCATCCAAAATGCCTTCCAGTCTCTATTGGCTCGGACGGAGAACCTGGAGAAATGTTACGAACTTCAGCGACAGGAGGACATCCAGCGACTAATCACTCAATTAGAAGAACGCAGTAACAGAAGGAGAGAGGAAGAACGTCGGAAAAATACCGACCACCAGAAGCATAATGCAAGAAGACAAAGGCCCGAAACATCGACCCGAGCTACCGAGACCGGCAATAGGGAACCGACGTACCATTCCGACCAAGAGCGAAGATCACGTCCTCAGCAAGGGGCATTCCGTGCTGTCTCGACTACGATAACAGAACGCGCTGCAAGGGGACCAATAGAAGCCATCCGCCGACCCGACCAAGGCAATCGCATATATCGAAGAAAGTATCACCGAGGTCACCAAAACAATAGCCCGTTCATCAACCAAATAGTTAACGCTCAGTTCTTGGAGAAATTTGACGGGTCATTCCTGTCCAAGTATGATGGAAGTCAGGATCCGCAAGTACACATCGACGAATTTGACATGCAGATGTGCGTGAGGGGTATCGACGAACCCATCATCTCACGTATTTTTGCTACCACTCTCACCGGAGCGGCCCAGACCTGGTTCCACTCCCTGTCACCGAGGTCCATCCACAGCTTTGAAGACTTTGGCCAAAAATTCTTGCTGAATTTTGCAACCAGCAAGAAACAGCCGAAGTCGGAATTCACTCTAGGCAAGATATGCCAGCAGCCTGAAGAAACGTTGCAAAGTTACCTGGATCGATTCAAGGAAGCCGCGCTACAAGTCCAAGGCCTGGAGGAGAAAGTACACGTCCATCTCATTTCCGCCGGGCTCAACGGAACGTCCCGCCTCGCCAAGTCGATCTATAAGGACCCGGTCAAATCCCTGAATGAGTTCAGGATCTGAGCCAAGAAGTACTTGGAGTTGGAGCAGATGGAGATCGCAAACTCAGATCTGAGGGAAAGCAAACAACCCTTTTCACCGCAGAACCGACGACAGGAGGATCCCCAGGTCGGACCGTCCAGCCGGCATCCAGCGAATACCCCGGCAGACCGACCACCTCGGAGCAATCCCGACCCTCATTCCAGGCCCAGGAGGTACGAATTGAAGTATCACAATTACGCTCCGTTGACCGTCCCACGTGGCCAAATTTGGAAGGAGGTCGCCTTCACCGACATGAGGAAAGTCAACCGACCTCCTCCAATAGTAAGGAGAGAAGGACTGGACTATTTCCGGTATTGTGATTTTCACAATGGACCGGGCCATACGACCGACCAGTGCTGGGAACTCCGAGATGCTATAGAAAAATTTGTGCGAGAAGGCAAACTGCGAAAATATGTGATCCGAACTCATGGGCACCACGGCAAGAGGAAAGCCCAGCAGGAGAATAAGCAACGAAATGACAAGAGCAGCGAGAAAGACGAAGAATTCTCAGAGCTCGAGTTCGAGTGTAACGTCATCACGGTGGGAATGAGAGAAGGAGGCGACACAGCCAACCAACGAAAGAAATACCTCAAGTAAGGTCGGTAAGAGACGACCCGAGGTCCGAGGAAAGTTAGCAACAGGTCGGAAAGGACCGTACCCGGTTATCCAAAATCTTGGACAAGGAGCATACTTACTGGAGACATCGAATGACAAGCAAGTCAAACGGACTTGGAACGCAGATAAGTTAAAGAAGTACTACAGCTGACAAAGAGCAGCCAAAATGCTAGTTCATGTGTTTTCCTTTAGTTGGCTTTCAGTCAGTCATTGGGATCACGGAACTCCACCGTGTGTTTCCCTTTAGTTGGCTTTAAGTCCGTCATCGGAATCATGGACACCATGTGTTTCCCTTTAATTGGCTATGGAGCCCGTCATAGGGATCATGGATTATCGTCTCACCATGTGTTCCCCTTTAGTTGGCTATCGAGCCCGTCATTGGGGTCATAGGAGATCACCGAGGCTCTCCTTAATAGGGACCTCGGCAAATTTATCATGTGTTTCTCATTAGTTGATCCGGGGATGTACAACCCGCACAAATCAGTCATTAAGATCATGAAATCTTATCTTCGAAGAGTATTAATAAAATCCTTATGATAAGGAACTTCTCATTGTGCACAAAATTTTGAATGCTTAGTCGTTGTTTCGTATTATTTCGACCCTGATCAAGCCGACGTAACTATCATGGGTGAATCATCGGGTCGGTCGAAAGAATTACACTTATAATGATGTTACAAATATGCTAACAGTTGCTAAGTCGGGACAAAGATCCCAGAACGACATCTAAAGGCCCGACCAATGGTCCCGGCCAACTATGTTTAGAGCCCGACCAGTGGTCCCGGCCAAATATGTTAAAGAGCCCGACCAGTGGTCCCGGCCAAATACATCTAAAGGCCCGACCAATGGTCCCGGCCAAATATGTTTAGAGCCCGACCAGTGGTCCCGGCCAAATATGTCTGAGGCCCGACCAATGGTCCCGGCCAAATATGTTAAGAGCCCGACCAGTGGTCCCGGCCAAATGTGTAGAGCCCGACCAGTGGTCCCGGCCAAATATGTGAAGAGCCCGACCAGTGGTCCCGGCCAAATGTGTAGAGCCCGACCAGTGGTCCCGGCCAAATATGTCTAAAGCCCGACCAATGGTCCTGGCCAAATAGACGCTCGACAATTGGAGCCACGATACACAAAAGAGAAAGAGAATGCAAAAGACGCAGAAGCAAAGAGCAAATAAAGCACCAGAATAAAATACAATGAGAAAGGGGCAAAAGCAAACTCGAACATCGATCACCTCGGCGAGGGGCAAAAGCGAACTCGGACATCGATCACCTCGGCAAGGGGAAAAAGCAAACCTTACCTCGGATATCGACTACCTCGGCTCGGATTCTCCACACGAGGGCGGCCTTACACGAGGTCGGCATTACTAATACAAGGTCGGCCCCACATGAGGTCGGCATTACTAATACAAGGTCGGCCCTACACGAGGTCGGCATTACTCATACAAGGTCGGTTCTACACAAGGTCGACATCACTCGAATGAGATCGGCTCAAAGTTTGGTCGGTCCCATTATGCATCCCGGCCACCAAGAATACTTGATGACCGGGCTGAGGGGCATCTGTTACGGATAAAAGATATCTTATCTTTATCCTATTAATTCTGTTCCAAAAATCCCGAGATACCAAGATAAAAGAGAAAGGAATCTATCTAATCAATTCATATATTTGAAAGTCAATCATATCTTATCAATCAGGTACGTGATAATTCTAATTCCAGCTAAGATAATTGTTCATTATCTTCTGTTATTATCTTCTTGAATAGCTTATCTACAAGCCATGGCCCAAGGTCCATGATTCACAATATAAATACAGCCCTCCAGGTATTCACAAGGTACACACACAATTCTGACTCTCTCTTTTCAATACACACCTTGCACACACCCCACGTCCAGATTGTGGTGTTTCTCCCTGCAAGTGTGATCTTCTTCCCTGAGGTGTTCTTCAACCATAGACATCTTCAGGAGAGAGAGAGTTTGATCCCATAACAAAGTTTCCAACGAATCTCTGTTGGAAACACATCCGTTTTTCCTGAACGGAACAGAAGCAGTTCAATCGAATTAACTCCTAAATTAATTGAAATCACAAACCTAATTGAAATATCATCCAACTAATCTGTGATTAAAATTTGAAATTAGTAAATGAATCCATAACTTAATCCGTTTTCAATCCTAAACACATTCATAATCATGAAAATTGAATAAAAGATTGAAGAAGAAAGTGAACATTCACATAGAATTCGAAATACTAAACCAGAACTCAAATTCCCATTTTCTTGGACTGGATCCTTGGATTGATTAATTGTTTAGCCTCCCATGATCATCATCAATGAAATCCCCACAAAATTGGTGCACAAAAATGGAAGAATAGAAAATGAAAATGAAGAACAATTGAGAGAAAATAAGAGAAATGGTTTTGATTTTGAAAACTTGAAAAGGAAAATGTAAATTCTGTTTTTGCTAAAATGTAATGTCATATTCACTAACTAATTGCACTAGCATATAGTGACTAAGTCAGAAGGAAAGAATGGGCCATGAGCAGGCCCATCTAAACTTATTAATTTTGCTAATTACACCAATAAAAATCCAATTCGCAGCTCAAAATTCAAGTACAGTATTTCTGACTTCCAAGCCTAAAATGACCCTCCAAATGATAGAATTGACCTTAGCTTATCTCTGACAAACTTGTAGATCTTTTTCTTATCTTTCCAAGGACTACTCATATGCTTCATTCAGAGTTCTGTAGAGCTCTGTATATCCTGCACAAGGAAGATAGGTCAAGTGAGCATAAAATCCGAAAATAAGCAACAAATGGCAATTAAGCCCACTTGCTTGCCTAAGACAAAAACTAAATTAGAATGAAAAAATAAAAGTCCAAGAGAATTCAAATAAGCTAAGAAGAATAGAAAAGTATTTAACTAAAAATGCCCAATCATGGTGCAGTGACAATAGAGCATCCATCTTTTGAATCATGAGAGATTCAAATGGAGAGTACTGCTTGTTAGATACAAGAGGAGTTGGAACAAGGAGCTGCAAGCAATCAAAGCAAGGCTTAACTAATTGACTTGAAGTTTTAGCTTTTTACATGCCTAATCACCTTGATGACATTTGTAATTTGACTAAGTGTTTCAAGTATACAGCCTAGTGATCCTTGCATTACATAATTCATTAACATGCATTCATATGTAGAGTATAAGATTAAAAGCTTGCATTCTTTCAAAGAAAACCTCATGGCTTAAAGTTTTTAAAAAATCAGTTTATGCACTGCTTTAATTGATTACCATTACTATGTAATCGATTACATGTGTGTGTTTTAAAGAATCAACTTCCCAAAAATGATCAGAACATATTTTTAAATAGTTAACCTCAAGAATTGAAACAAAAGATGAAATTCACATAACCGAAATGAGATTAAGATTAATTCACATTTCCTTTTTAAAGAACATCAGGGGAAACATATGTCTGATTCAAACAGAGGAAAACCTCTCAAAGTGTTTAATTTTCTCACAGGTAAGTGTTTTCATCTCAATTCCTGCACTGATACTTTATAAATAAATTTTGCAATTCATTTGCCATCAAATCAAAGTGCATAATCAACAAGGATCATTAGGGCTTTAATGGTTGGGCTTTTGGCTAGAAAAGAAGTCTTGGTTTTTATGGATATTCAAAAAGACCTTTGGAATAGGAGAGCATATATAGATAAAACATTAAGATCATTACCTCCTATTTCTTCCTTTTTCTTTCAGGATTCCCCTTTTATCAATTCTTTCACCCAACATTTTGTATATTTAAAACACAGGACTCTTGTTTATTTCTTTTCTTTTTCTTTTTCTTTCACTTTTTTTCTTTCTTTTCTTTTTACTAAACACATGAATAGCATAGCATATAGCCACTTTTAAAATCCTTTTTCATAGCATGAACTACCCAAAAGAAGTTTCCATCACAAATTATTCCCTTTTGCTCTCCTAACCTTAGGTAAGGTATGGAATTCCTATTCTAGGTTAGGGTTTCAACAAAATATCAACTATTTGGCTCAAAAGGGTTGCAATTGGTAAATCATTATATTCATGTTTGGGATAGCTTTTTGGCCAGTGGCTTTAAAAGATGTTTCAAAAAGAAAGACGACCTAAATCATATCCATGTATCATATGTTTTGACAATTGCAAATTTATGCAAAAACACTATAAATCATATCAGCGAGGTCTCTCAATATAATCTATGTGGATGCACACACTCACTAGGCTCAAGGTCTGTTTTCATGATCAAATCAGATCAATTGTTTCGAAAAATATTATTTATTGTTTTATGTGAAAAAGTCTTGCCTTCATTTGGTATTTGAAAAATCTTTTCATTTGTTTTTCATTCTCAAGATTTTTTCAAAAATCATTTTGTTGTTCTAATCCAATTAAAAATCCAATTAAAAACCAAGTTTCAAAACAATATTTGTTGATTCTTTTCAAAACATGTAAGCTTTCAAGAAAAATTTTCTTTTAAGACAAAAAGATTTTATTATATACAACTATTTTAAATAAAAAGCAAAAAAAAAAAAAATGGTGTAACTTTCAAAAAGACTTATGTTAACAATATAAAATATCAAAAAGATTTAACAATATATAATACCAAAAAGATTTATCAATATATAGTACCAAAAAGATGAAATAGTTAGTAAACAATAATATAGAGTATTCAGAAAGCGATAAAGACAGAAATAAATAACGTAAAGTATTCGGGAAAGCAATAAAGAAAGTTGTAAAGAAATTAAAAACAATGTCACAGTGTCACAGATTTTGCAAGTCCATGAGATAAGCTGCCAAATTCCAGATCATCCTCATCAGCTGCTTCCTCTCCCTCAGCAGCTCCCTGATCATCTGTAGGGCTAGCCACAGGGTCCTGCTCAGCTCTTTGGCCTCCTGCCTCCTCTGGAAAGATTGGCCTGTCCCCTGGCCATGCTACATATGTGCTGAACTGCTCGGGAGTGGGCCACTGGAATGGGGTGGGATCCTGTCTGTGCTGAGGGACAGACAGTTATTTTCATAGTTGGACTCCCTGGCCCCCAACTATTGTATCAAAACTATAACTAATTAATAAACTCACCTTACCTATCTATATCTCTCTATTAGCTCTTTGAGACGTTGTTTTGGGATCTCTCAAGTGCACGTGTTTTGGCCCAAATGCAGAGCTCTATATACCAAATTAAAGATAATTTAGTATAGATTTCAAAAACAAGGCTAACGTTAGCATTCGGGGTCCAATATCCACTCAAATTTAAAAACAGGCTAAAATGGTGTTTTGGGAGTCCACATCAAAAGACATCATTTTGAAATTTCGATCACACCAATGTGACTAGAGTTCAACAAGGATCACATAAATGACATCAATTTCATAAAAAAGATACTTTTACAACATCTCATTTTCAAAGGGTTTTCAAAGGAAGTATAGAAACAGCCAATAACGGTACCCGAATCACAAGATATATCAAGAGAGGCTTAAACTAGCTAGAAGAAGACAAAGGAAACCAAGATTACCTCAAGGAAACCAAGAAAGGAGAATTGGAGGCTCCGTTCTCTACTGGATTCTTGAGTTAAGTTTTGAAGATTCTGCTTTGATTAAAGTGCTCCTCTTCGTGCGGTGGTCCAACGGCAAGCAACGATGCATCATGGTGGTCTCCGATGGCTGTGGGTGGTGGAGGATGATGGTGGGAGGTGGGTTGGCTATTGGGAGGAATAAAAATCACCATTTTTGTGATTTGGAAACTGAAATACGTATTTAAGACCGCCTTGACTCACCCAGGCGAGTAAAAATGCCTGTAAAATTCGCCTAGGCGAACAAACCCAATTCTAGAATTTCAGCTTCAATGAAAAATTAAGTTCTTACGATTCAGATGTTATTTGGTCAATCCCAACGGTCAAAACTTTTATATTTGGGGTAGAAATCCACCTTTAAAATTTGTAGGTGATCCAATGATTAACCAATCCAGAATGGTGATTTTACTAAAACAGGTTTTTGGGTCAAATTCAGAATCACACAATTCAATGCAGCTCATGATTAAAAGGAAGCATGTGTTGATTTGTTAGGATGAAATTGTTCTTAGTTCATGAATGTCATTGTAGTATAAGTTCTTTAGTAGTATGCTTTTAGTTATGTTGTGTATTTTGATTGGGGGCAAGCAAAACTCTAAGTTTGGGGGAGTTGTTAACTGCCAAATTCATGTTCTCTTGGGATACTATTTAAGAAACTTTTCTTATCCTTTCTTAGCCTTAGAGGGTTGTTTTTACTCTAATTGTGTTATTTTTTGTAGTTTATGAATTCTAGCATGATATTTTGATTTATTGGCTACTTTTTAGTAATTTATCCCATCCTTTTTGTAGTTAAAGGGGTCTGAAATAGAAGAAGTGCTTCAGAGAGCAAGTTTGGAGTACTGAAGCTCCAAATGGATTAGCTTGGACAGACAAAAATTCAAGAAGAATGAAAATTTTCATTTGGCCAAGCCAAAATTCATGGTTGAGCGAGTCTACACTCAAAATGGAAATTTGCCTTTTGTGTTTTTAGGCCTGAATTGAGAATATATTCTGATTCCCCCTTTTCTTTGATATTATCATTGTATCAGTTATAGTTTTTTGGTATTGTTGGGGAGGGAGAAAAAGCTCTCAAGTGTTCATGTGTTCTTCATTCATTTCTCACCTTTTCCTATGTAAATCTTAGCTACTCACCTCTGTGAGTGAACTGATTTCCATTGTTGTAAGTGGTGGACATAACCAATTTTGAACTATCTTTTATCTTTGGATATGAATTAATATATATTCACGTATTTATGTTCTATGTTAGCATTTTGTGTTTTTCTTAATGCTTGTGGATTGGCAAACCATGACACGATTTTGGGATGTAAATGATACTGGGAAACACTTTTATTATCTAAAATTAAACAAAATGTCCATGAGGCTTTGTGTCTAAGAATGGAATTGAGTTTTTTGGTAATCATATGGTCACAAAGCTTAAATCTAGTGCCTTTATTAAGTCTTTAAAGGGTCTTGTCTTAGGGGAGGTATCTAAGGCTCTTTTTATCTAAGATAGGATTAAGAAAAAATTTATTGACTGATTTTAACATGAGCATGAATGAAGTATGTATGGCACATTAATGCATGAAGAGAGTGAAGATTTGGTGAAATCTACCCCTGCAACAGCTTCTATCATCTATGTAACATCTTGTTATTGTGTTTTTCTTGTTTGGAACCCACACAAAAATATCTACTTTCCTATTTCTGATTGTGATTTATTTATCACTCTACAAAATCCCCTTAAAGTTCATGTTTTTAGTGCTATCTTGTACTGTACTTAAGCCTAAGTTAATAGTTTGTTGCCTTGCATATTTTACACGAGTCTCTTGGAAACAATATATGGACTTATCCATTGTATTACTTGTTTGACTGGTGCACTTTCCAAATTATCCCTTACACTCCATCAATCCAAACACCTTATCACAACATAAATAATTCTGAAGTAGCACACTCCAACATATGTAACATGTGAAGGTTGTTGTTGCTATTGTGTTAGTGTTTTGTCCTTCAAGTGCAGTTAGCATTCACTTTTTTATGTACCCTCGGTATGTGCGGCAGCATATGGAAAGTGAGATTCTATTAACCTCGGTCTTTTGATGTTCCCTCTGTATGTGTGGCAACATATGAAAGACATGATGTTCTCTTTGAGGTCTAATCTAAACCATTCTAAATTTCATTCTGACGTTCAGTCTTCTGAGTCAAGATCTTAATCATTCTGATGTAGACTCTAATGCAACTTCATTCTTATGCATGTATACTCCCAATCTATAATCAAAGTATCATTCTAATGTTCTCATTCTCGGAGTCCACAATTATACAATTCTAATGTTGACTCTGGTACCACTTCATTCTAAGGTTGTATATTGATTGTAACCTTTGATAAAAATTCTATGTAAGGATTTCTAAATGTCTTTTGCAACTTAGTAAGGTTAAGATCTTCATAAGGAAGCATTTACTTCATCACACAGATGGGATTCATTCAAATCTTCTGAAGTTTCTCACTTGAAAGCATAGTTGACACATCCATTTTGAGCTTGTTCTAAACTCATCAGAACACTTGCTATGTTCTGCTCTTTGTATATGTATCATTTATAGATATGTTGGCTTGAATAGCTTTCCTGCATATGTTCTACTTTGAGAGAGTTCTTTGATGTAGACGGAAAGCCACTAAATTTTCTTCTTATAGGTGAAAACAACATGAACACACACAATAACCAAGAGAGGGGTGAATTGGTTAAAACAAAGTCTTTAAAATTTCTTTAAAACAAGCAACGGATTTAAGATCTTTATAATTAAACCAAGAATGCTTCAATCAATCAAACCACTCAGTTCAAGAATACAATTACTAAAACCTTCACTTGTTGAGTAATAAGATTTCTCTAAATGAATCACAAATTAAGATGATAAGAAGAGATTAAAGAAAGTAATCAACACAAAGAGCTATATTGGTTCACCTCTCAACAAGAGAAGCTACATCCAGTTTCTTCTAACCAAACCTTGGTTAGAGTTCCACTATTAACAAAATATGTTCTTTACAAGCTTCGAATAGATCACCTTTTATCAACCCTAGATAAAGAACTAAAATCTAAAACCGTATTAGACTTCTAATGATCAAGACATAGAGAACCCTTCTTTACTCTTTCCTCTAGAGAACACTACTCTAGAAAAGCTTAAAGAACCCTTTTGAAATGGCTACTTACAAGATGAAATGTAAAAACAAATTACACATAGAAACTAATGGAGAGAAACAACCTGATGATCCACAGTATATAAATGCATATGATTACCAATCTTGATCAAGGTTGAAAGCAAATAAGTTTCAGACCAAACTCTCCAAGAGCTTCTTACAATCTTGTCCAAGTTTCAGACCAAACATGATATGGAATTTGTGGACAAGAGCTTTGTTACTCAAAGAATCTCTTCTCACTTCAAAAGGATTTTGAAAACTATGAAAAATCGTAATGTTGTGTGTTGTTCTTTTCAAAAGACTCAACAGCTATTTATAACAAACTGTTGTAACTGAATGTAATCGATTAAATTGTCAATGTAATCGATTAAAAGTACCAATGTAATCGATTGTAAACAAATTTAATCAATTAAAATGTTCTTCAATTTTCTGGAAAGGATATATGAACAAAGTAATCAATTAATTCGTCCCGTAATCGATTACTACAGGGATTCTCTATTTCATAAAAGAGCTAAGTAATCAATTACGGCTAAATGGTAATTTATTAAAATAGTCATGACTTATTTTGTGTTTGTACTTAGTAATCGATTATTTAATGCTTGTAATCGATTATGTTGTTCTTCAAGGCTCAAGTAATAGATTACCAATTTGTGGTAATCGATTAAGTCAATGTAAAAAGTAGTTTTCCAAAACTTAACCACGAGTACTTAACTTCTTTATGCAAACATGAAAACCTTAAGCTTTTTCACAAACCATGTTGTTTTGTTAAATCATGAATGCAAGCCAATGAATGATGTTTATGCAATGCTATGGATCATAAGATGTAACTCTCATACATCTAAATATTACAAATGCCTTCAATTGAATGACATGTTAAAATCAAAAACTCATTCAAGCTTCAGCATACATCTTGATCCTTCTTCAAGCTCCCCCTGTATCTAATAATAGGAATACTTTAATGACATGGCATGACAAACTTGTATTCCAAATATTCTAGTGTGGGCTTGATGTACCATGTTATGCTTGCTACTATTTTCTATTTCTTTAACCCTTTGAATGGCCAAACTAGCTTTTTCATGTCTTCATGAGAGTTGTAGAGAATTCTATCCTTCACATATAGGCATTGGTCTCATATTATTGCACAACTATCAAGTTGTCTTCAAATTACTGCACAAATATCAAGTTGTTTAGGCATACCAGCATCTACAAATTCAGGCTCAGTTTTGTCCATGATCTAGGTTGGATTAGACCACGATTGGCTCATGAAAATTGAAGATATTTGTTCAAGCTTTCCATATCCACCAAGAGCAACTCAATTTCATTTTTTTAGAGCTCCAGATACAATGTCCAGAATGAACTCATCCTATTGATGAAATTTCATTCTGAGTGTGTTGTAGCAATATTGTTCTTCATGTCATGTTCATTGTGCAGATCTTCATGTCTACAAAATTCTTCTTGTCCTTTAGTTGTTGATTACTTCTCATTGATTGAAGTTTTCTCTTCATCTAGTGAGCTTGTTGACTTCTTCATTATAGTACACACCCAAGGACACTTTGAGTTTTCTTTTGAGCTTTCAAGTCTATCATCCTTTTTGAGTGACTTATCAAACCCTGAGTTTACTTTAATTGTTGTTCTCAATAGAACTTTTCTTTTCTCAATACACTTAAGCAAACTCATCAGTAGGCATAAACTCAGAAGGCTTATGACTTGTGTTCAAAAGTTTTTTCATAATTAAAACACCAAGGGTTTTGGACTCAACATGCAACACATTCGTTTTCTAGCAACTACAACATTGGCTTCCATCTTTCTTGAACCTCTCTATGAAGTCTATTGTCAATTCATCCACTGATTGTTTAGTGTTCATCAAATCGACTACAGTTACTTCTAGTTGAGGTCTATAAAACCTATCACAGAAGCATCTTACTGTGGTATCACAGGTCCTCACACACACTGGTGCACTCGCACAAACCTACAACAATCTCTCTGGTATAATACTTCTTATGTATTTTGATAATTGTCTGCCAAGCCACACATTGGCCTTTTACATGAGATGCTATTTATAATATGACATGACTCTTCACCTAAAGACATGACTCTTCACTTGAGTAACTCTTCACCTAGGGACATGACTCTTCACATGAGTAACTTCTTCACCTAGGGACATGACTCTTCACATATCTAATTTATTATTATTAAAGTTTAATCCAACAAAATCCCCCAATAAACTTTAAATATTTCTTCCGTCTTTCATCCCCAACATCTTCTTACAATTTTCCAGCAGTAATGTTGGTAATGGCTTCGTGAAAACATCTCCGACTTGATCTCGGCTTGCCACATGAAATAACTCCACCTTCTTTCCTTTTACTTGATCTTGGATGAAGTGGAATCTGACTTGATATTCTTGCTCCTTTCGTGATTGACCAGGTTCTTAGCTAACTCGATTGCTGACTTATTATCTACTCAGATCTCGGTTGGACTGTCTTGAACTTTGATGGGATTAAACACACAATCCCCTTCTCTGTTGGGAGCAACACCTCAACCAACCACAAACACTGGGGAGTCACCAGACTCAACCAACAATAGCTTTGCGTGGGAGAAAACCTTCAAAAGGAAAACCCACGGGACCTAGTCCAGAACAATCCACTATTCTCAATAATAATGGTTACAATCACTCTCAACGACCTTCAGCCGAAGACACTCAACCTCACCAACAACAATGGTGGAAACGCTCTCAACAAGGGTTGCTCTCAACCTCTTGGAGACGCTCTCTCAACAACCTAATGCTGGAGACACAAACGAGAATCCTCTCCTCCCTTTTTTGGAATTTTGAATCCTCTCTTCCACACTAAGAATATTACTTTTTAGATCGGGCACGTAATAGACATCTCGGATACACCCAATTTGTCCATCTTTCTACAAGAAACAAATTGTACCTCGGCCTTTGACATCAACCTTTGAAACATCTCCAAACGAAACATGTCTGGCTTCTATTTGTCTTAGATTACAGAACAAATGCTTATGCCCACACATATGATTGCTTGCACCAGTGTCTAGATACCATTCCATCTCGGATCCCTGGTTGACTTCACTTCTAGTCATCATCAGAATTCCTCCATCTCTTACTTCTCCTTCTATAACAAGGTTTGAAGTTTCATTTCTTCTTTCATCTCGACAATCCTTCGCAAAATATCCGACTCGACCACAGTTGTAACATCCGTCTGAGTTGTAATCTCTCAAGTAATGTCCATACTTTCCGCATTTAAAACATTCTACATTTGATTGATTTGAATGTCGACCTCTTCCACGACCTCGGCCTCGCCAATTCTACCGACTTGATTCAGCATGCTCCTTATTCCTTCCTTCTTGACCGCGACCTTTACTACCGCGACCATCTCCTCGACCTCCATAGCCACGCCCTCTTCCTAGGAAGTTTTGAGAATAGAGTACCTTTTCGTCCTTGATTGAAGTTTTTGTCTGGAGTGCTTGCTCCAGTGACTCTTCTTTCTTCTTTTTCTTTCTTTGTTCATGCGCCTCCAAGGAACCATCAAGTTCGTCAACGGTGAGCGTTGCTAGGTCCTTTGACTCCTCAATCGCACATACAACATTCTCGAAGTCGTCAGTGAGAGACCTCAGAATTTTCTCCACCACTCTGGAATCGAACAACACCTCTCCATTTCTGTTTAGTTCATTTACCACGGTCTGGACCCGGGTGATGAAACCGGATACCCCTTCTCCTTCCTTCATTTTCATTCCTTCCAACTCTCCATGAAGAGTTTGAAGTCGAACTTGTCTGACTCGATCAGCACCCTTGTAGACATTTGCAAGTATGTCCCACGCCTCCTTTGAAGTCGTTGCACCAGCAATCATCAACAACCCGGAATCATCAACAACCCGGAATAACATGTACAATGCCCCTTTGTCTTTCAACCTCGTCTCCTTCAATGTCTTGTTCTGCGTTGCCGTATATCCTGTTGTGGATGTTGGTTCCTCGAAACCACCATGGACAACCTCCCAACTATCATGGGCTCCCAAAAGGGCTTTCATCTGGATACTCCAGTTTTCGTAATTAGCCTTTGTAAGGCGGGGTAATGGAAGACTACTACTTGGCCCACTCTCCATTTTCTCAATGCTCTGATACCAATTTGTGGTATCACAGGTCCTCACACACACTGGTGCACTCGCACAAACACACAACAATCTCTCTGGTATAATACTTCTGATGTATTTTGATAATTGTCTGCCAAGCCACACATTGGCCTTTTACATGAGATGTTATTTATAGTACGACATGACTCTTCACCTAAAGACATGACTCTTCACTTGAGTAACTCTTCACCTAGGGACATGACTCTTCACATGAGTAACTTCTTCACCTAGGGACATGACTCTTCACATGAGTAACTTCTTCACCTAAGGACATGACTCTTCACATATCTAATTTATTATTATTAAAGTTTAATCCAACACTTACCACATCTAACCAATTCTACACAAAATTTGGTAGTAGATTGGAACCAAGTGAATGATATCCCTGTCAACAACAATGGATATATTTGCAGCTTGTGACATTCATTTTGGCTTGCGTTGCCGCACTAACAATAAAGTGGCCTACATGTTCCATTGTTGACTTGTCATCCTCCCTTGAAAATGTCTTAAAACCTAGGGTTTTAAAGCCTTTCAGCAAAGGAACCATGCGATCAATACATTTAGGGTATGTTTTTTCATACATGGGCCTTTTCATTGGTTTAAGTTGGATGCCAAAGTATCTCCTCATTGTTTCTGCTATCATCTTAAGATCGACCAATGGTACTGTTGTGGTTTTCCCTACCTGATAACTGGTTTGACTCATAGCATTTTGCCCTCCATATGTGTCGTTGTTGACGTATGAGGTTTCTCCATAATTCATCATTCCAATAAGGATTTGGTTTCCTCCAAAAGCTAGAATAGGAGGCAAACCAATGTATCCAGTAGCATTAACTAGCCTTTTAGCTACTCTGATTTGCAAGAAAACATATCTGTTAGCATATTTAGTAGTACCCGCTTGCTCCCCAAGGGTTGCAGCACATGGAATGGTAACGCTCACTAGCAATAGCTAGTGTTGGCTGCCAAAGGTCTAAGGAAACCCATTTGGCTGCCTATCAACTAAGTTGTTGTCATCAACCCCCCCCATCGTGGGCTGTGTTGTGTGCCATATTGGTGAAACAAATGAATTTGGCTAGACTATTGGTGTTAGCCATGCCTAAACTTTCCCAATATTTGGAGGAAAATCTAAATTAATCATCTGATACGGAATTTCCAGGTTCTTAGGAAACGAAGTAGCCAAACCTTCTCCACCAACTGTTTTCTTTGCCTTCAATTCCCTCGTTTGTTGTAGTTCATTTTGTTCCATTGGCTTAACAATTTCAGATAACTGTGTCGATAATTGGTAGATTATATCACGGATTCCAAGGTCTACCTGTTGTGGTATGAACAATGTTGTCATAACCATAGGGATTTCACTAGTTATTGGTGGAATGGCTAGTGTTGTAGTTGACACTACACCAATTGGAGGATTAGAAGGAAATGTGGTTGACACGAGATTCGTCATTAAAGCTGACGACATCCATAATTAAGGTGCTTTTGCTAGTTTTCAAACTGTTCTTCTTTTGTAGTTGTTGATCCATTTTACTTATCTTTTCGAGAACGAAGTTGCATAAATCGAGTCAAGTCCTTCCTTGATTCGAACTCTTTGATGAAATCACCTACTTTGGTCCCATTGGATGTGCCAGTTTTGTTGTCAACTGAATAACTGAAACTTGGTCGAATAGAATTCGGTTAACTCAACTCCAACACGAATAAAAAAATTGAATGTTTGAATCAATCAATTTAGTCGTCAAGAGGGAAAATCTATCTCTTGACATGATATGGGCTCTCAAGTCACTAAAGAAAGTGCTTGATTGGTGGTGAAGCTAACAAGAATTTGAATAATGAATTGAAACTCAAAAACAACAAAATCTAGATTTGAAAAACAATAAATTCGAAAAGAATATATGTAAGACCTTGAATTTTAAACCCTGTGATTAAGGTATATAATCATGCATTAGTTTGCCCAAAATGGAGCATTTAGCAGAAAACCCTGTAAGGGTTACGGAGCTGATGGCACCAGAGCACTGGAACGTGGCGCCCGGGGAGCCAGGTTCACGCTGGGGGCGCCATGGCCTCTGGAAAGTGGTGCCTGGAGCGCCAGGTTTGCGCTGGGAGCGCGGGATTCTCTGGAGGTTCACGCTTGGGGCGCCAGGGGCGCAAAGTTTTCCAGCTGGCGCGGATGGCGCCAGATGCGGCGCTGGGGGCGCCAGAGGTTCTGGAATGTGGCGCTGGGGGCGCCAGGCTGGCGCTGAGAGCGCCACAGGTCGGGCAGGGCCACTATTTAAAGCCCAAAACGCGAAAAACTGAGGAGAAAAGGCTTCTTCTTCTTCCTTCTGTCCTAGACCTCCATTGTTGACATCCCCAAGCTTCCTAGAGCCATATATCTTGACCAAAATACCTTCTTATGGCCTATTCTTGTGAGAGAAACATTTGGGAAGCTTGAATCATTCATCCTTTCTCTTGAGAAACCCCTTTTGAGTGAGTTTTGGAATCTCCAAAGAAAAGCTCAGAGAACTTGAGAGTGGCTGAGACCCATTGCGTGGAAAGGACACCAGAGCTCGAGGAGGTTGTCCTTGGGTATTCTTTGTCGCCATTGAGGTAAGAAACTCAAGTTTCTCTGTTTGATTTTGATTTTGGGGGTTTGCATGAACAGTGACCCATATGTGATAGGGTTAGAATTAGCCCGGGATCCTGTAGAGGATTATGTTCAGGGGGTTGTTGTGATGATGTTAGAGCCTTCAGAAATCATTATTGATGAAGTTTGATTTTGGCTCTAAGCTATGCATGTATAGAGAAAGGGACTGATTACATGGTTACTATGAACCTTGGAGCTGTTGACATGTTGTTCATGGGATAGTGTAGAGGTTGTTTATGAGCTGTTTTAGTTGCATTAAAAGCTCGGTTTTGATATGGCTAAAGTAAGGACATGTTTTTATTACCTTGAGCAGAGTCTTAGAAGAGGCTCTGGAGCCTTGGTTAGGCTGAGAGGGATTCCGTTGAGGGTCTGAGAATCACTTGTGAAGTGATTAGTTATGTGTCCTGTGGAAAGGATTATAGTTCCTTTCGTTCTAACGGCTTAGGACCGTTATTGATACGCTATGTGTTTGCTTATGTAGGACGTGAGCTTGATATCTCTGGTGGTGGTGGCCACGATACCGGGGAAGCCGGTGTTTTGCTTAGAGCAGGTAAGCTCTTGGTCCTTGCATGTGTGTCCTTTGTTGTGTTCCACCATGTTCTTGATGGAGTGATGGTTCCATTGTGAATACTTACATGTATATGGAAATTGTATATTGTGTGATTGATTGTTGAATGGATGTGTATGGCGTTGAGATGCTGAAAATGTGATTTGAACCCTGTGATGGGGGAATGATATGTATTGATTGAGATGCTTGGAATGGAATGTGAAATTGTGGTATGAGCTTGATATGTATGACTATGAGCTGTTCAGCCTGTGATAGGCGTGGTTGACTATTAGATTGACTGTGAATTCTGGGAATGAATGAAATCATATGGTAGTAGGATAGATGACATGAGATTGAGTAAGACCTGATGTGAGATGTTCCTGTTATATAGATGTAGCCTCCTACGGGAGATGTTCCTATATATACAGATGTAGCCTCCTCAGGCAATTGTGTGGAGATAGAATATGAGATGTTCCTGTTATATAGATGTAACCTTCTAATTGGAGATGTTCCTATATATATAGATGTATCCTCATATAGATTGATGAGATCCTGGCAAGAGATGTTCCTAGTATATAGATGTAGCCTCCTAATTGGAGATGCTCCTATATACCTAGATGTAGCCTCTGCAAGGTAGTGATGGAGACCTGCCATGAGATGTTCCTAGGATATAGATGTAGCCTCCTAATTGGAGATGTTCCTATATGCCTAGATGTAGCCTCTGCAGGTAGTGGATTATGCTATGAACGGTTGTGGGCCGTGCTTGGGTCACTTGAGTATTGACAGGTGGATGTGATTTGAGATTTCTGATTGCTTGATGATTGTGAGAATGATGTTCTGATGTTCTAATGTTGAATTTGAGAGTGGTTGGTTTGGATATACTATTTCATGTATATGTTTGAAGTGAACCAGGGGAAGGAAATACCTTCAAGGGCCCTGAGTTTATTGGGATTTTATATCTCACCATTTGTGGGACTTATATTTTTGCAGGTGATTCCTCAGAAGGAGCAGATAGATCCCAAGGCAAGAAGCCTATGTAGGGATAGTTATGATTTGTAAACCTTAGGCTAGATGACATGAGCATGTGGCTCTGATGTTTTGTATACTGCCTTTGGTTTTGTTTTGTACCCTGAGGGGAGATGTATGTACAGTTTTGTACTAAGACACAGAAACTTTATGTATATTCACCATATTATAATGTACATAGTTATTTTAGTAACCTTTGATGACGTCATTTATACGTTATGCTTCCAAACTGCTTAAACTCTAATGTTTATAGTTAATGATAATAATTAAGGCATGTTATGACCCTGATTTTAAACGGGACGTTACAATATAGATTGGAAAAATAATTTGATGTGTACTCAGTATTGTCATCCTTTCTAGTCTAAGCTCATTGTTTGAAGTATGCAATCCAATTATCATTTCAGATCAAGGACTTTGGCCATAGTCCCTCCCTCGTGTGAAAAGGATTCTGACTTTATTTGCTCGAATACTTTCTGTTTCTGCTGCTTTGTTGCCTTAACTTTTTGAGATAGTCAACAGTACAGAGCAAGAATAGCACAACCGAAGTTATTCTTTTGACTTGAAGTATGAATTAATTCATAAAGTTGTCATTTATAACTTCCAAGTAGTGAGAAATTCACGGGGGTTGAGTGTGATATGCATCCATGAAGTGACATATCACGGTTTGAGTATAAGAGAAAGGATCTATATTTAGGTAGTGTTTGATTTTTGCTTCTAGTTTCCTTAAAAAGGAGAAGAGGCCAAACTGATGCACCACAGAGCTTAAATTTATAACTAGTGTCCTAAGGTTATTCATTCAGGAATCAATAGGTAAAAAGTTTTTAAGATGAAATTTTCTTGAAAATGTAGAATATGTCATTATGCTTTAGTTAACATTTTTCAATTATAATTATATATAAATTAATTGTAAATTTAGTGAGATTTATATAAAATTTACCCAATAATCATCGACATAAAATATCTAACAATGAAACATGTTAATGTGTTGTTGTTACTCTTACCAAACTACTCTTATGAAATAAATTATAATAATGATTATCTTATTAACTGAGAAGTTATATGCAAAGTTAAGAGGAGCAGAAATAGTTGAGATCAGGGGTCAAAGGTTTATAACCTATCTCACTATAGACTTAAGTCAGATTAGATTTATTTACTAAACAAATTAAGATTTTTAAAATATGTATTAAGTAAAAAAGTTAGACTTTAATCTATTAAAAAAAAACCTTTTTAAAACGTAATAGGTCAATTTATTTAAGTAGAAAATAATAATAATTTTATTTATTTTTTTAAAAGTTTAAGCTTACTTATATACGTATAAACTTGTTTATAGTATATTTAGAGATAGGTTATTGATCAATTTAAAAGGTCTAATCGCTAAATAAGCTTGTAGAACATACTAAACTTTTAAAAAACATTAAATTAACATTGTAAAGATTTATATCATATAAATAAGCCAATTCAGAATTTAAATTTAAGAAATAAGACTGCTTTTATAGCCTATTCCAACTAACTTATAAACTATTCAAGTGGGAAATGGCTTCGGCCCGTTTGTCAAATGTCTGCGTGGGTAGCGTTGCACACATGGACAGATGCCATGGTAGGTTACCTAAGGTCTAAGACAAACAGAAAACGTAGCACACCGACGCATTAAACCCTAATCAAATTGGGACATGGGACCCACATATGTGACACATTTTCAAACACTCAAACTTCTACATTTAATTTAAAAGGGCAAAAAGCAACAACTTAAAACACTGTTCATTCTTATTTCAGTGTCAATGTAATAATGGTTAAAATTGAGGGAACATTAGCATAAAATAAAATGGCTTAAATAAGTTATTTCTATGTGAAATGGAATTTTTTATTTTAATTTTTAAATATTTTTTTAAGGATATATTTTTTATTTTGATCTCTCCTATAAGGTGATAATATCATTAAGAATTCATTAATTAGTCAAGTTGTTAAAGAGTTTAACAAGATACCCACATATAATCTATTTGTTCTTAAATATAAGAAAAAAAATTATTCCATACTATTTAAGAAAGTTAGTTAAACATTTAATTATATCAATCTTAACAAAAAAAATTCATAATCTTATCATTCATCATAATTTCCTAGCCAGAAATCGCATGTCTCAATTCATCAAGAACAGACATAAAACTGGTATCCTAGTTCCTAGCTACGACCTTTTCTAAAGTCAAGAAGAAGAATATAATAAAATAGTTACATTTACGCTTATATTCCTTAAGCAAATAGGTTGAAGAATCAAACTTGTTAAACGCTTCTATATGATCTCACAACAATTCTCTCAATGATGCAAACATAAACTCTCTAATACTCTAATATTATTTAGAATGGAATGCATACATAAACACCAAAATATGTTTTTATTTATATTAATTTAAAGATATGATTTTAACTAATTTTTGAATGCAATCCTAAATATATTCTATCATATTTCCAATGCAATCTTAAAGATATTTTATTATATTATGCAACGCAATCTTAAAAATATTCTATCCTATTTTTTAATGCAATATTAAAAATATTCTATCTTATTTTTTAATGCAATCTTAAACATTTACTATATCATACCTTTTTTTATTGTCAATTTTTTTTTAATTTTTAATATATATAAATAATAAAATTTATATTATTATTACAGGTTCATGGATTGGGTCATCGGATCAACGGATATGTAAATCTAAACCCGTGACCTAACCCATACATGAACGATTTTGATCGGTTCGGTTTAGTTTTGACCCAAATATATAAATGACCCAACTCAAACTGTTTAGATCGGTTCGGATCGATTCGGGTTCAAGAGTGACCCATACCCGTAAACACCCCTAATTAAATGAAAGATGTTTTAGAAATAGTAACATTAAATAAGGTAAAGTTAGTTAAAATTTTTTATATTTGAAATAAAAAAAATTGTTTTTTCTTATATTTGAAATGGAAGGAAGTATTTTTTTTGTAAATTATGTTTTAAAAAATAAAGTTTACCAAAAAAATGATATATATAAATATCATTGTCATGTCAGACTCTCGATAAGATGACAAATCAACATACCATTAATTCTCCTAAATAACATGATAAGTCAATATGCTATTAATTAATATTGTTAATTGATAGGAGGAACTAAAACCAAAAACACACTATTTTATAGAAATTCAAAACTTATTTAAGATAAATAAAATTTATCATAGTTTAAATGAGAATATATTTACATCTTATGCCACTTACAAAATTTTAAGATGTACGTGCGATGAAAGTTTAATGATTTATTTAACTTTTCATCTGTCTAGTGTTTTATTTAGATGAGAAGTGAAATAAAGAGGAAAGAAATACCAAACAATGAAAAAAGAATGATAGAATTGAAGGAAAATAAAATATTAAGGACATGTTTAATTTAATTGGTTGAAAATTACATGAATTGTCATAAATATTT
>PYAF01003988.1:91657-117938 GCA_007407185.1 Glycine tomentella | reverse complement strand
ATATTAATACTAAATAGAAGTGAAGATAATAATTTTTAACTAAAACATGTTAAACAAAATTGAATAAAAATAAAATTTATTTTTAAAATAATATAACATAATAATTATATAAGTTTAGTTAATAAATTTTAAATTATGATAATAAAATAAAAAATAAAAAAATCGTCAAATCCAATCAAATCAAATCATAAAAATTTTATTTGGTTCAAATTTGATATTATATTTAAATTGAACCATTTTATGTTTAATGTAGATGACATTTAATCTAAAAGTTAAACTATATCACACCACAAATATTTCTTAGAACCTAAATTATGTTTAATGTTTAATGTTGCCTCTTCTTTGGACGGGTAGGAAAAAAAAAAAGGTTCTAATAACTCCTACCCACAAGGTTGGAAAAAAAAAGTAGTTAAGCCATAACAGCACACCAGACCAGACCCAGAAAAATGAACTCCAAAAGCTTCTCCTCGTCAAATCCAAGCCACAACAAGAATAATTACCCATCATGGGTTCTCTTCACCACACTCTTTCTCTCATCGCTATCCCTCACAATCTCTAATCCAAGGATTACCGAGGCAGGGCTCTACTGCGGCACCTGCAAGGCCCCTCTAAAGGCCAACTACATCCCCAGCTTCATCAAGGAGATGGAGAGCCTCTCGCAGCTCGTCACCAGCAACAACTGGGGCACACACTCTGTAAAAATATCAGGCTCAGGCTCATCCATTCCCATTTACGGCTTCGCGCAATGCTTCCGCGACCTCTCCCACACCGATTGCCTCCTCTGCTACGCCGCGAGCCGCACCAGGCTCCCCCGCTGCCTCCCTTCCGTCTCGGCCCGCATCTACCTCGACGGCTGCTTCCTCCGCTATGACAACTACAGCTTCTATTCGGAAGGCACTGATCCTTCGAGGGACGCGGTGAACTGCAGCGGGGTGGCTGCTGGTGATGAGGCTGAGAGGGTGGAGCTTCAGGAGAGAGTTGGAAGAGTGGTGGATAGTGTGGTTAACATTGCTGAGCGTGATGGTAATGGTTTTGGTGTGGGAGAGGTTGAGGGGCTTTATGCTTTGGCTCAGTGCTGGAACACTCTTGGGAGTGGCGGGTGCAGAGAGTGCTTGAGGAAAGCTGGGAGGGAGGTGAAGGGGTGCTTGCCCAAGAAGGATGGGAGGGCCTTGAATGCTGGCTGTTATTTGAGGTACTCCACGCAGAAGTTTTATAATGAGGATGGTGATGCAGGTGGTGGAAATGGTAAGAATATATGCTTATATGTAAGTATGTGTGAGGCCTTTTAGTTTCAAGCAAGGTTTTTAAATTGTGGCTGCGGTTCGTCACGATACTTGACATTGCAAGAAATTGCAGATGAATGAGGTTACAATGAGTAAGATAACCTTGATTTTGGAGTCAAAATTGTAGTTGTGGACCGTTTTTTAAAATCTTGTGGTTTCAAGTTTTGTCCTTTTGTTTTTGCTCCAACCTCAAGTCTGCTAAAGAGGACAATATCTCGGCTTGTGGACTTCAGGTGGAAACAGTTTTCAAATGTGAATTAATGCTTACACATCTATTTTGATTTTTAGTATGCAATTTTAAATTCAGTATTTGTAGTCGAGCAAAATTTTGTTACTCTTTTAGTCTTTTTACCATTAAAACTCAAATGCTTTTCAATTTTCCTACACTGGCCTAAATAGGTTCCAGATCTTAATTCATAGATGCCTAGATGCCTCTGAGTTGGAAAAAAAAAATGTTTTTGTTACATTAATTTATTCTCAGCAATCAAAAGAGCCAGTTCTATGTTGATTTCATGACCTGAGTTTTAATTTTTCAGGGTTCTTAAGAAGAAGAGGAGTCATAGTAGCAGAAGTGTTAGCAGCAGCTGCAGTTATAATGCTCGCTCTCTCTGCCTCCTATGCAGCTTTCACAAAATTTTCAAAGATAAAAAAAGGTGAAAATTTAAAAAAATGGGATTATCATTACTATTTACTACACACAATTAAGATATATTTGTGAATTGATATCTCTTACACTTTCTTATGCTGTATTTCTTTTCTCCTGCATCACTCAGAAAACAATAATCTCGGTCAAATTTCCTCTTCCATAAGCAAATGTAGCTTGAATTACAAGTACGAAACTCTTGAGAAAGCCACAGATTATTTCAACTCCTCGAGAAAAGTAGGCCAAGGTGGAGCTGGTTCAGTTTTCAAAGGTATTCTCCCAAATGGGAAAGTTGTAGCTGTTAAGAGATTGATCTTCAATAACAGGCAATGGGTGGATGAGTTCTTCAATGAAGTGAATTTGATCAGCGGAATTGAACACAAGAACCTTGTCAAACTATTGGGTTGTAGCATTGAAGGCCCTGAGAGCCTCCTTGTGTATGAGTACTTACCCAAAAAGAGTTTAGACCAATTTATCTTTGGTAATTTCCAATTATTGTAGTACATTTTAAAGTTCATTTTTTATTTTAGTTTCACAAAATCAAAAAATGCTTATCTATAGTTTTATGAAGGTAACACACTAAGTTTCTCTACAGAAAAGAACAGAACTCAGATTCTAAACTGGAAGCAGCGGTTTAACATCATTCTTGGAACGGCAGAAGGGCTTGCATATCTTCATGAAGGCACTAAAATAAGAATCATCCATAGAGACATCAAAAGCAGCAATGTTCTTCTGGACGAGAATCTCAATCCCAAGATTGCAGATTTCGGCCTTGCCCGGTGTTTTGGTGCTGATAAATCACATTTGAGCACTGGAATTGCTGGAACACTGTAAGCCCGTGGATCTAGCATGATATCGTGCTTGTTACATACATAATTAGTGTGTCTGTGATACTGGTATATGATGGTTCTTTTAAGGATCTTTTCAAACTTCAATTTCTATTAGTTCATACTTCATATCTTCACATAGACAGAAAATCTTGACGTCAAAGACTAAAATAAAAAAAAAAAAAAAAAAGGAATAGAGATCAAAATAGATATCAAAATAGATTTTTTAAGAGGAATGAATGGAAAAAAATCTTATATTATAAAGGAAAAGTTAAGTAAGCCTAAAAAAACAAATAACTTTCATTCATATAGTTTTTAGTAGCAGACTCTGTTACACATGCCTAAATCCTTTTAAGGTAAACGTCAAGAAAATTTTTTTAATTTACATTTCTAGCTCAACCCATCATGTGAAGAGGCCCCTCATGGCATGTAATAAAATATTTATCAATTAACACTACAAGTTTGTTTTATTTATTTCTCTTATAGTGTTAATTAACACTTGATTTTTTATTTCTGGAACAGAGGTTACATGGCTCCTGAGTACCTAATTCGAGGACAACTTACAGATAAAGCTGATGTTTATAGTTATGGAGTACTTGTTCTGGAGATTGTGAGTGGCAGGAGGAATAATGTCTTCAGAGAGGACTCTGGCTCGCTTCTGCAAACAGTAAGACTTCTGCCTAACTTGCACAAAATTTGAAACAAAAACCTTGTTCAATTTTTAGGCTAATAATGAATTCAACATCTTTTGATTGGAAAATTATCCTTTTGGCGCCAGGTTTGGAAACTATACCGATCAAACACAATAACCGAAGCTGTTGATCCTTGCTTGGGAGATGATTTTCCTCCATCTGAAGCATCAAGGGTGCTTCAAATTGGATTGCTTTGCACACAAGCTTCAGCTTCCCAAAGACCATCTATGTCCCAAGTTGTTTACATGCTAAGTAATACAAATTTAGATGTTCCCACACCAAATCAACCCCCATTTTTGAACACTGGAATGCTGGACTCAGATAGTTCCATTAAGTCTTATAGCACTCACAGCTTCATATCCAATGCCTTGAAGAAGATTGGAGTGTCCTACAGCTACTCAGAGTCCTCCAGTTCACGAAATTCAGATGGGCCATCAAGAAGTGAAGAATCAATTGTCCAAGTTTGATTTCCATGAAATTAATTGCAGACTTCAATTGCAATTGTGGTCGCAACATCGTTTTGAAGGTTTCTGTGACTTCAATAACTGTCACGTTGCTCACATTTGTCCACAATGTATGGCAAGATCATGATTTTGAAGGTCTCCAGAGGGTGACAATAACTGCAGTTTAAAATCCTTGTGATTGCCAATATGTTCCTTGGTTTTGGGTGGTAATGTCCATATGTTGTTTACTAGAAAGAAAGAGTAAAATATTATATAATGTGCTGCGTTTACATTACTAGTATTTATAAATGAATAGAAGGTAAAGATAGAAAGGAATAGAAGGTAGCCTGGTAAGTGAGCATGGGTGATCAAGGTTTAACAACAATTCACTAACTGTAGAGAGATAAGTGACATAATATGATTTACATCCTCTGATTTGCAATGTTTCTATAAATTCTATGGATGATTTTGTATTTTTGATTCTTATACACTTAGATTTTAAACAACCCCCTGATTTTCTATAAATTCACGTATAACGTTTTTTTTTTTTATATAAATAGCAACAATAAAATTTGAATATAAAACTTTGTGAGTATACTACTCAAACTCTTTAGCATTAAGTTAATCATAATGTGTTAGTCTTTTTTAATGCAATGGTTTGCAAAAGCATCACAATAGAATCTCATAATCCTAATTATGTTGGTACCCTGAAGATTATTATTCATCTGCCAGTAAACCAAAATTTATTAAAAAACATGAAGGGGGGTCATAAGACCAAAACCCATGGAATAAATAATAAATTAACAATTAACAAAACCTATAACTAGGTAAACTAAGCTTTTTCCTAATGAAGGAATTACAAATAATGTGTTAGTTCGCACATAATCAAACTAAATATTTATATGCTGGGTGATTGCAATTTTTAATACTACAATATTTTTTTAAGGTTAAATATATTTTTCATCTTTCTGAAATTTTTTAAAGATAAAAATATAATTAATTTTTCAATATTAATTTTTTATTGACTTAAAATTGTAAAATAATTATGAATATTTTAATAATAAGTAATTAATATAAAATAGATTTTTATGAAAAATAACAAATAAATTTTGAAAAAGTTTCAATATAAAAAGACGGAAGTAGTACTAGGTAACCTGATTAACCACGTGTCTGTATACTGAGCAAGTCAGTCTGTATTCCAAACTATAGAGATGCAGTTAAAATGCTCTAACTAATATACAATCCATATTAAATACCGAGTTTGGATGAGCGTAAAAGTTTTAGAATATTGTTACAGTTCACAGGCCCGGCCCTGGGCCAGGCCAAATTGGACACCTGTCCAGGGTTAAAATAATTTTACACTGATAACTTAAGTAAAAAATAAAAAATAAAAAATAAAAATAAAATCTGTGTTAGAGATTCATTTTATGTGTTAAAAGTTTATTTTTTCCACTCCTTAATTTTAATATTATTTATATTTTAAAAAATTTGCATTAAGAGTCTATTTTTTTCACTTCATCCCGAGTCAAAGAATTTTTAAGAACAATCTTCAGAGTTCATTTATGGTCCAATCCTTAATTGTTTTTTATGTAACAATGTCCCTTAACGTGCTGCGTTTAAATTACAAGTATTTAAAAAGTTGACGAACTTTCTTTCCAATAATATCAAAGATGATTACGCTTATTATCTTGAAAATATCTTGCATTTGAGTTTTTGCTTCTTCCAAACCCCACCTCTAGCTTCGTCTGGGTGATTTCTTGCATTAAATAACATATAGGTGGGAACACATTATTATTTATTGCGGTTCTCTAGAGCTACCAAGCTTGATATCGATGTAAAGATATCTTATTTTATTGAGATTTAAACATAAAGTTAGTGAATATAATAGTGACTTGAGTATGCAGCATTCCTAGTAAATTAAAATATTGTTACAAGAATTTTTTCCTGTGTGTGAGAGAGACTTTAAAAATATATCACTGATGAAGAGAAAAAAATTATTAATTAAGCGAGAGTGAGCAAGTTATGGAAATTAACATATCGCCACATGATGTGAATCACTCATTAGTGCCACATGGGAACCTGAATAAGCTCTCTCTCTCTCTCTCTCTCTCTGTATATGAGGTTCTATGGAAATGTATCATTTGCAAGTGCAAAGCTTAACGACGACAAATCTCGCTTGGTCCATCTCATTATTATGACAAAGCAATGTCCAACTACTTGCTCCACCAGCAATAACTTCAGCCTATGCTAACCAAGAAAAACTTAAGCCAGATAAAATTGATTTATCTATACACAAGGTTGATTTGAACGTGAAGAAAAAAGGGAGAAGGGAGAGAGGATTGATCTTTCTCCATTAAAAAAAATTAATAAATTAATAATTAATATTTATTGATAAAAATAATATAAATACATTTATAAATATGTATTTTTACCTTTTTGAGGTTATTCTAATATATTTTTCTATTAATTAGTGTTGATTAAATTTATTAAAAACTATAAAATAATGAATGAAGTTTATTAAAAAAAAGTCAAACTTACAAAATTTTATAATTTCTAATAACTAAATTTTTTAATCAATAATAAAGAGAGTTTTATAAAAAAAATAATAAATAAATTTCAAAAAAATATTTTATATTAAGAGATAGAGGAATTATTTTGATGCATTTTGCCAATTTTAAGTACATTTTCTAAATTATCATGTTTAGTAATGAATGTTCATTGCAAGCTAAAGGTTTAGAAGGAGAACTTGAAGAACTTTCTTTGGTTAGCTTCAGAGGACCTATGACAAGAGTTAGAACTCAAGCTCTTCAAGACTACATCAAAGCTAACTTTGACAAGCATGAAGAAGCACACCAACTCAAGAGGAACAAGGACTGGATTTTGTACTCTAAATTTGAATTAAATTCCATTTAATTTCTGCACTTATTAGTAGCAAAAGCATTAACAATAAAAAGACTTTTTAGTTCGATTGTGTAAAGAGGTGTAGGTGCACTTGTGTGTAAATTGTGTAGCACCTATGTAAGCTTGTTGGCTACACTTAGGGTCTATTTGAGTAAACTTCTTTAGAAGTACTTCTAAAAGAAAAAAATAAGAAGAAAAAAATGAGATGAATTTTTCCATAAACAAAAATAAGCTCTCCATTAGCTAATTTTTAGATCTCCATTAGCTAATTTTTAGAAGCTCACTAATATAACTTCTTTAAAAGATGAGAAGACATTTACAAATGAGCTAATGAAAAACTCATTTTAACTTATGGAGAAATTCATTTCATTTTTTTCTTCATACTTTCTTCTTCTAGAAGTACTTCTAGAGAAGCTTACATCCAAAAAGACCCTTAAAGGCTTAAAAATTGAACCTTAGGCACGTAGGATCAGCCAAGAGTCACCTTAGGAGAAGCTTGCACCTCAAGCTTCATTAGCTTACATTAGGTTTCACTAGTTTGCACTACAAGCTTCATTTGATTTGTAATTTCATGTGCATTTAATTGTAATTTCGTGGCTATATATGACTGCCCAAAAACTAAATGTAACAACTTTGATGTCATAATACAAATCTGAAAATTTGTTGAGAGTTTTTCTGTTGTTCTTGTGCAAGAACTTCTTGGGTTTTATCAATGGCTTCTCAATGCTATTGTGGCGATTCTTCCTAGACTTATTGGAGAGCTTCTCCATGGTGTCTTCCATCTTCATCCCTAACCTTTCTCCATCTTCCATAGCTGCACATTAAAGCTTCCTTCCAGCCACATGTTCCACGTGAAGTGAGGAAAGCTTGTGTTCTTGAAAGATTCTTGAAGATTAGGTTTCATTGCAAGGTAGATTTGAGAAATCAATGTCTAATGGGTTTAGACATACATCATGTGGTATCTAGAGCCTAATCCTTGTGAGATTCTTTTTCAGGTTCAGTTCCAATAACTTCCCCAAAGGTAAAAATCTGCACCAAACTCGAAAACCATAGATCTTACTTCTAGTCCTAGTTTCTTGAATTTTCGTGTGAAACTTGGTGGTGTTGGCTTTGTCTTGTGTTCTGCCACCTACCCTTGTGATTAGCTTCAAGTTTTGTGTGAAATTCATGTCTTCATGTTCTTCATTTGTTCTTGATATTTTTCTAATTTTCTAGCTTTGGTTCTTGTCAACGTATGTTAGTAGTGTTTGTGTGTTGTATAACCACTTGTTTTGATTCTAGTCTTATGTCTAAACTAAATTTAGTTGTTAGAAGCAAATTTTACAATTATTATACATAGTTTTTTTTTCGTGATTCATTAAGTTTCTTTAAGAATTCTTGAACTTATACAAAAGAAAAACAAAAGCTTTCAAATTTTTTGTGAAAGAAACAAGGCAAAAGAAAAATAATTAGGTACAACCAATGAAATCATTGAATTGGTGGCTGGAAAATTAAAAATAAAAACAAAATTTAGAAGCAAAGCAAAGTTACAAAAGCTACAAGTTCAAATTTCCTTTGAACCATAAAATTAAGTGAACTTGTATGACATGCAAATTTGGTGAAATTTGGCTTCTAACAATTGAATTTGATTGGTATATCCTCCTTGTGCAGTTTGGTCCAGCCAAATATATCCTTGAGTTGTCTCATTAAATTCCAATTTGAGTTGTGCTTTTCTAAATTTTTTCTTTTGTTGCTTGTCTCTAAAAAATTTCAAGGTTTTGTCTTAGAGTTTTCTTGTTCTTAGACTCTTGAGTCTAGCCTAGAATTGTTTCCTATTTCACTATAGTAAAGAACCTTGATTGGATTGAGAGTTTTTGCTTAAGAACTATAGAGAGGAACAAGAGTGGGAAAAGGCAAGAGAGAACATTAAAGAAAGAGCCTAGATAAAGTGTGCAAACATGAGTGTGAGTGACAAACACTTAGAGAGTGGTGAGAATTTCTTTATATACTTGTGTTTTTGCTAACCATTTCTTTTGAAGGATGAGCTCAAGAGCAGAAGAGGCTTTGTCACCTAAGACCTCAAGGTTGATGAAGGCCATTGCAAAACAAATGAAATATTTACAAACCAAAATAGATGCAAAATTTGAGGAGTTACAAAGGGAGACCCGAAGAAGGAGTAATCCAATTGGAAGTGTGGATGGAGAAGCTCATGGCAATAGGAGGGTGAGTAAGTATGCATCCTCTCATGGAGGAATTTATGAAGATGAGGGGAATGGGAGGGAGGATTGGAGAGAAAACAAAAATAGAAGAGAAAATAATAGGAGACACAATCCTCGGAGGCACAATAGAGATAAGGAAGATTGGATGTTTAGGAGAGAAGAGAGAGAAGGAAGGAGTGGAGGATTGAATGGAGTGAAAATAAAAATTTCAAAATTCCTTAGCACTTATGATCCCGAAGTTTAATTTGAGTGGGAGGTGAAAGCAGAACAAATTTTCTCATGCCAACAATTTGATGAAGAAAAAAAAAGTGATTCTAGCAACTCTAGAATTTGGTGGCTATGCTTTGGTGTGGTGGAACCAAATTCAAATGGATATAGGGAGGTTGAGGAGACAAAGAATAAATGGCTGGAATGACTTGAAGGTGTGCTCGAGAGAAAGATTTGTTCCCATTTATTATGCAAGAGAAGTCCACAACAAGCTCCAAAGACTATTCCAAGACTACAAGAGTGTTGATGACTACTATAAGGAGATGGAATTGATGATAATTAGGGATAAAATTGTGGAGGGACAAGAAGCAACCATGGATAGGTTCCTTCATGGTTTGAATAGAGAAATTCAAGATGTGATGGAGCTACATTCTGATGCAACAATAGAGGAGCTAGTCTACAAAGCTCAAAGGGTGAAGCAACAAGTAAAAAGGAGAAAAGCTTCCAAGACCAATGGGGCTGCAACTTCCAATTGGAAAGACAAGCCTAGAAGGGAGGTTTCTCAAGTGAAAAATAAAGAAGAAAAGGTGGAGAGGTCAAGCAAAAAAATTATGGATCCAACTCCAACAAGATCAAGCAATATCAAGTGTTTTAAGTGTCTTGTTAAGGGTCACATTGCTTCCCAATGTCCCAACAAGAGAACAATGATTTTGCTTGAGGATGGAGGCATAAAGAGTGAGTCTTCAAATGACTCAAATAGTTCTTCAAGTGAAGAAGAAGAAGAACTTACACTTGTGGAGGCCGAAGAAGGTGATCTCTTGATGGTAAGGAGAATGTTGAGCAATTTTTGCCTAGAAAAAGATGAGACTCAAAGAGAAAATATTTTTCACACAAGGTATTTAGTTGAAGACATGATATGCTCACTTATCATTAATGGAGGCAGCTGCACCAATGTGGATAGTACAAGGCTTGTTGAGAAATTACACTTGCCAACCACAAAGCATCTAAAGCCATATAAGCTACAATGGCTTAGTGAGAGTGGAGAAGTGGTGGTAAATTCTCAAGTGCTCATTCCTAATGGCTTGCAAACTTAAGAAAAAGAGTTGTATGTACTTGTTAGAGTATTGCAAACTTGGCAACATTATCTTTTACCTAAGGAATTTGTGATTCATAGTGATTTAAATATTTAAAAAGTCAAGGAAAACTCAACAAGAGACACGCTAAGTGGTACATCAAGGGCAATTTGATGACTTGGGAAGAGTGTCTACCTCACATTGAGTTTGCTTATAATAGAGTGGTTCACAAGACTACTTCCTTATCTCCTTTTCAAATTGTTTATGGCTTTAATCCTTTAACTCCTCTTGATTTATTGCCATTACCTAACACTTCTTCTATAATTAATCATGATGCTTTGTCCAAAGCTTCTTATGTTAGGAAATTGCATGAACAAGTGAAGGCACATGTGGAAAGAAAGATGGAACAATATGCAAAGCAAGCCAATAAGCACAAGAAGCAAGTTTTGTCTTTAAGGAAGGAGATTTGGTTTGGCTTCATTTGAGGAAGGATAGATTTCCTCAAGAAAGGAAATCCAAGCTCCAACCTAGAGGAGATGGACCTTTTAAGATTTTGGAGAAAATCAATAACAATGCATATAAACTTGAGTTGTCAAGTGAGTATGGTGTGAGTAATACTTTTAATGTTTGTGATCTTTCTTTGTGTGATGTAGGTACAAGTGGGGAAACAAACTTGAGGTCAAGTTCCTTTCAAGAAGGAGGGGATGATGGAGGTCCATTGCAAGCTAAAGATCTAGAAGGAGAACTTGAAGAACTTCCTTTGGTTAGCTTTAGAGGACCCGTGACAAGAGCTAGAACTCAAGCCCTTCAAGATCACATCAAAGCTAACTTGGACAAGCATGAAGAAGCACACCAACTCAAGAGGAACAAGGGCTGGATTTTGTACTCTAAAGTTGAATTAAATTCCATTTAATTTTAGCACTTGTTAGTATTAAAAGTAGTGAAAATAAAAAGCTTTTTAGTGCAATTGTGTAAAGAGGTGTAGGTGCATATAATAACCAAGACCTAAAAAAAAAATCTGGCATGGTTAACGCCAGAGTCTCTGGTTTCTGGCGCGATTAGCGCCAGTAGCGTGGGAGATGTGCTAGAGGCCATTTCTCTCTAGAATCTGGCGCAGTTAGCGCCAGTGTGGCACGACTAGCGTAGGGACACGAGCTGAGTCACTATAAAAGGCCTAATTGCACGTTTTGTGAGCCAAAATTCACTCTTCTTCTTCCTCTCTACGTTTCCACCATTGTTAAGCAAGAAAAGCTTCACAATTACTAATTCCTAGACCAAAACCTTTAGCACCCAACATGAAAGTTGAAGGGAACTACTTAATGATCTAGATTCCATCATCAGTTTTCCTTGAAAATATCAAACGGAGAGATCGTGTTCTCTAGGGAACTTCACAAAGTTTGATTTTTGAGGGGAAAGGAGGCATTTTAAGGACGTTCAAGCTTGGAGAAGTTGTCCTCTAGCCTTCCTTATCGTTTTAGAGGTAAAAAACACAAATTCTACCAATTATTTAAGAATTTGTTCTTGAGATGAATAGTGACCCATTTGAGTTAGAGCTGATATTAGGCTTGGGTCCTTTGGAAAAGTATGCTTAGGAGGTTGTTGTGATGAAGGTTTAGCCTTGAGATAAAACTTTTATGGACTTTGAAAATTGGTTTATGAGGAATGTATGTGTAGGAAGAAGGTTGGTTATATTGATAATAATATGGTATGTTTGGGCCTTGGTGCCTTCATAAGATGCGTTTAGAAGACTATATGAACAGTGAAAATGTGTTGAAGTAACCATTTTAGCCATATTGTTAATCATTGAAATGTGGCATGAATAGAGTATTGAACTATTTGAATTGGGTTATGCAGAGTCTTAGGGATACTCTAGTGCCTTGGTTAGGTCGAGATAGATTCTACTGGGGGTCTGTAAGTCACTAATTATGTGACTAGTCCTTATAACTTGGAAATAGAGGAAAAAGAGGTTAAATGGAAAAGAATAGTGTTTCTTTCCATTCTAACGGTTGAGAACCGTTATTGATTGTTTGTATACCTTTATGTAGGGCGTGACACAGAGGTTATTGGTGATTGTGACCACGAGGCCGGGAGAACTGATGTAGCACTTAGAGCAGGTAAGTTCTTTGTTCTTGGGAGTGTTTCCCATTGCCTGAGTTCCACCATACTCCGAGGGAGTGATGGTTGCATACATGATTCATATGCACTGAATTGGATGTTACAGCTTTCCTCATGATAATATGTATACTTCTTTATCTGCCTTGTGTATGGTTGCCTTGCGGATAGATCTTCTGGCCAGTTAGATAGATATGGAACTCCCTAGGAGTAGAGCGCAACTCCTAGTCGGTTTGCTCACGTAAAGGGTGTATGATCCCTTAAGACCAGAGATAGGTGGTCCCGTCGCAGTTGAAGCCTATTCTCGGAGGTGCCATATGTGTGCATCCATTTGTAAAGGGGTAGCTCCCGATGGGATGACACGGGTGTGGGTTCCGGCCTCACACTGGGGACTGAGATTTCCCATGATGATGATGATGCATCTTTGGCTGGCATAGTACCACAGATACAAATTAGAGGTAGAGAATGGTTATGTGTTGTTGTGAGGGCCAGAAGACCTAGTGTTGTGATGCCTTTGATGTTATGTTAGCATGGAAGTGAGCCAGGGGGAGGAAAAGCCTCCAAGAACCCTGAGCTTACTGAGATTGTATCTCACCCTTGTTGGGGATCTTATTTTGTAGGTGATGCATCTGACAGAGATGATGGGTTCCACGACGGGAGGCCCTAATAGGGACACATATTGTATAGCTGCTTGGGCAGTATTTTGGGAGCACTATGGCTCACTGTTTTATATTTATGATGTTATTTTGTACCCCTGAGAGGGAAGATGCGCTCGTGTGTGTGTGTGTGTGTGTATATATATATTTTGGAGCATGTATGGATTGTGATGTATAGATGTATATTTTGTACCCTCTTGGGAGGATGTGATCTGTGAGATCATGGTACAGGGTGCTGCCTATTCTTTTATACAGCCACAATGACTATTTATGATGATGTATGTTATATCTATATATTTATATATATAGATACATGTGGCTTCTGATTCTTCTGCTATATCTATAAGGACATTAATGTTTTACCTGCCGTCCTTTATGTTATCTGGATCGTATGGGCTTGTTGTGGATATTTACCATACATGATGAATCAGAGTTATGGTTTTGAATGGAAATGACGATGACGTCGTGTTTTTGAAATGCTTCTGTTGTTTAATTATTGATTTTAAATTAATTACTTGCGCTAATATGATTAAGTAACTGTTAATACACTAGATGCATGCGGGGGTGTTACAGTGCACTTGTGTGTAAATTGTGTAGCACCTATGTAAGCTTGTTGGTTGCACTTAAAGGCTTCAAAACTGCACCTTAGGCACGTGGGATCATCCAAGAGTCACCTTAGGAGGAGCTTGCACCTCAAGCTTCATTAGCTTACATTAGGCTTCACTAGTTTGCACTACAAGCTTCATTTGATTTGTCATTTTATGTGCATTTAGGTGTAATTTCGTGGCTATATATGGCTGCCCAAAAACTGAATGTAACAACTTGGATGTCATAATACAAATCTAAAATTTTTTTGAGAGTTTTTCTCTTGTTCTTGTGCAAGAACTTCTTGGGTCATATCAATGACTTCTCAATGTTATTATGGCAATTCTTCCTAGACTTATTGGAGAGCTTCTCCATGGTGTCTTTCATCTTCATCCCTAACCTTTCTCCATCTTCCATTGCTATACATTAAAGCTTCTTTAGAGCCACATGTTCCATGTGAAGTGAGGAAAGCTTGTGTTCTTGAAAGATTCTTGAAGATTGGGTTTCATTGCAAGGTAGATTTGGGAAATCAATGTCTAATGGGTTTAGACATACATCATATAGCTTTGTTAAAATACTTCTTTGCTTATACCAAAATAAGGTAAACATTAAAATAAAAAATAAAAAACGAGTTTTGTAACGACCTACCTCGTCGCTACTGTATCATCAACTCTTCTCGCACAAGATTTAACTTTTAATGAAAACTTCATTAAATTGATTATGAAAATGATGCTAAATTTTTTTGCGATAATACAATTATCATACACGTATTACAATTACATAATTAAACACATATGTACTTATATATTAAATCAATACATGTCATCCACATGTTAGAACTTCCTTTAGTTTTACATGTATATACACCTGAAATTACATATCTAACAAAAAGTCAAAGAACTAACTAAGAAAAAGCTGATTAATAAAACACAACTCTTTATCCAAAAAGAAATCCAACGTCATCACGTCGGCTTGGCGGCTCCAACCAAAAAGAAGATCTCCCTTCAAGGTAACCTACTGCTGCTCATCTGCTCACACGAACGAAAGTTTGCGATCATCATAGGTACCAACCACACGGTACAACAAATGCAAGAGTGAGTTTATTATATAAAACCAACAAGCATCAAGTAACAACAATTGGAAAGGAAACAACGTTACCCACCACAATCGCTAACAAAAATCCATGATTCCAATGGACACTCAACAAACCAATCATCCAATACATTTCATAACTCAAACAATTATGCATAGAATGATGCATGCACCTGACTCATCTATTAGCATGCAATGTGGTACCATCCTCATGGAAGTAGCCTCTCTCAGGAAAATGATGCAGTAGCTCGTCGAGGTCACCGTGTCGTGCACTAGTCGCTCCCCCATGGTGATCAGCCCTGAATCACAAGGGAGTTCCAAACAGAGTGATGGCCCCTAGTACTCCCGTACTTACTACCACCATTCTATTTCCATTCATGAAATATGAAGTATGAACATGGGCACCATTAATGCAATGACGATGGATAGATAGGGACCGAAATTTTAAATAATCCCTTTCTCTCTTGGGATGCTTAAAATTTGTAAACCCACGCTCATAAGGTTATCCAGTCATGCACCCCCATGTACATACACAACATCACCGATACACTAACCATGGATAGATAAGGACCATAATTTTAAACAATCCCTTTCTCTTTTGGGATGCTTAAAATTCGTAAGCCCACCCTCGTAAGGTTATCCAACCTATCAATGCACCCCACGTGGACATACACAACATACAACCATGGGCACCATCAATGCATGACCCGGCTAGAAACACATCCTTCCTTGCAATGGTAACCAGTCATGCATGCCCCCATGGGTATCCATGTGTATCGAGATCACACAATGACATTGTTCACATCAACATCATCCCTTGTCAATGTCATTATCAACATCATCATCATCATGTCATCAACAACATCAACACCATTTTATTTCAATATTATCATCACAAACATCAATATTCAACATCATCAACTATATCATCATTATCTCATTTCAACATCATTAACTCAATTAATATTATCTCATTTCAACATCATCATCATAATCATCAATATCATCTCATATTAATATAATCATCAACATAATTTCATTTCAAGATTATGATCAACATCACAAACAATTGCATTTTAAATCTATATACCATATGCCTGAGATTCACATTCCCCAGGTCTTCAAACAATACAAACCTCATTCATTCACAATCTATATTACCATGAGACTGGTAATTTAGGAAAATTCTAAATTAAAGAGGAGGACTACAGTATAGAAAAAAAATTCTCATGCCCATTTTAAAAAAATTGATAAAGAATTAAATAGGAAAACATATTATAAAATTTTGGGCAGAGTCTCCTCTGTAATTAAGACTTTTTCTAAAAATCCAATCATTACAATAATAATATCATTCATAGTTTTATCCATCAATAAGCCAATTCATCGCATCCCATTAGTTAAAAACAATTTTTCTTGAAAACGAGCACACACAGGAACAAACACATATCAATCATAAATATATCACATCCCATTAGTTAAAAACGTAGTTTTTCTTGAAAACCAGCACACAACAGAGACAGACAGTTATCTTCATAGTTGGACTCCCTGGCCCCCAACTATGGTACCAAAAATACAACTAAATAATAAACTCCTCTTACCTAACTAGGAGTTTTCCCTGTTACAGCCTAGCGGTGTTGTTTTGTTATCCTTCGAATACGAGTGTTTATCCGAACGCACAGCTCTATATACCAAATCGAAGATAATTTAGTATAGATTTCAAAGGCAAGGTCAAAAATAACATTTGGGGTCAAATACCCACTCAAATCAAAAAGGGGCTAAAAGGGTGTTTTGGGAGTTCATATCAAAAGACATCATTTTGAAATTTCAATCACACCAATGTGATTGGGGTTCAACAAGGATCACATAAATGACATCAATTTCATAAAAGAAGACTTTTACAACATCTCATTTTTCAAAAGGATTTTTCAAAGGAAGTGTAAAGCTCCCAACAACAGTACCCAAAACATAAGAGACACTAAGAGAAGCTTAAACTAGCTAGAAGAAGACAAAGGAAACCAAGATTACCTCAAGGAAACCAAGAAAGGAGGATTGGAGGCTCTGATATCTATCGAATCCTCGGGTTAAGTTTTGAAGATTCCACTCCGATTAAAGTGTTCCTCTTCGTGCGGTGGTCCAACAGCAAGCGACGGTGCCTCGTGGTGGTCTCCGGTGGCTATGGGTGGTGAAGGATGATGGTGGGGGAGCTTGGGAGCTGGTTTTGGGGGATAGGAATCCATTTTCATGATTTATGGCTGCTGGTACATATTTATCACCGCCTTCACTCGCCCAAGCGAGCAAAAATGCCTGCAAAATTCGCCTGGGCGAGCTGACCAAAATTTAAAATTTCTACTTCTGTGAAAAAAATAATTTCTCACTCTCTAGAGACTATTTTGACAATCCCAACGGTCAAACGTTATACATGAGGGTCAGGAGCCTACCTTTAAAATTTTAAGGAGATCCAACGGTTAACTAATCAAGAATTATGATTTTCCTAAAACAGGTTTTGGGTCAAACTCGAAATCACTCAAATACAACGCATCTCAAACCGACTCCACATAACTTGACCTCTACACCAAGCAATTGCACATGGATAATCCACATAACATTTTAACTAATCCTAGTTAATAAAGTAATCATATTATACAAGGAATACATCACATATATTTTAAGTTATCGAAATTTCAATGTGTTACAAGTTTGACTTCTTAATAATTAAATAGAAATGTGTTTCCAATGTTATTTCAACGAACCTCAACCTCAAACATTTTTTTTTATATATTGCATTCTTAGGATTACAGTGACTTTAGTGAAAACAATAGGAATACCCACAATAACCAAAAGGGAGGGGGGTGAATTGGTTTAAACTTAGAATTTTAAAAATTTATTTATAAAATCAGAGTCAAAGTATCTTGATCACTTTTAAACCAATAATGCTTTTAATCAATCAAATCACTCAGCTCCAGAATTCAATAACTCAAAATAGAACCTGTTGAGTAATGATAATAATACCAAGAACAAATGAATAAGATAACTAATAGAGATAAAGGAATACTAAAACAACCTAAGAATTTATATTGGTTCACTTCTCAAAAGAAACTACATCCAGTTTCTTCTAATCAACACTAGATTAGAGTTCCACTATTAGAAATTTTAGTTCTTACAAGCTTTATGACAAACTCTCTTTATCAACCCTAGATAAAGAATAAAAATCTAAAACCCTATTAGACTTCTAGTGAACAAGAACCAGAGAGCACTACTCTGTTCTTCCCTAGAGAAACCTACTCTAGCATAAGCTTCAAAGAACCCTTTACAATAGCATCAAATAACAAACATTACAAAAAAATATGAAATTTACAACCAAAGATAATGGAGAAACAACCTGATGATCCAATGAATATGAATGCATGAGAGTTACCAATCAGAGTTGACTTGCAGAAACAGAATTTTAGAACATGCTCTCCAAAACTTCTTTGAAACCTCTTGCCCAAGAAATCATTCAATACCCATGAAGATTAAAGAGTGGGACAAGAACTTAGTTAACCCAGAAAATCACTTTCTAACTTTGAGAAGACTTGTGTATGTTCAGAAAATTCAAAGTATTCAAGTTTTTATCCAAGACAAACCTTCTTCTGGGTATCATTCGGGGTTTTACAATGAACAAAATAATTGATTAACCTGAGCTGTAATCGATTAAATCAGTGAAGTTTTATTTCTAAAGCAGTTTGTGTAATCAATTACAATTTATGGTAATCGATTAAAACAGTGAAACATGTTTTTATAAATAGCTTATGTAATCGATTACGATTAACGGTAATCGATTAAAGCAGCAATGCATAACTTTCATTTTACACTATGTAATCGATTACAAGAGTTATGTAATCGATTAATATGTTCATCAAAGCTTTTCCAGATTTAAAACGAAGCAAATAATCGATTAAACCGCTGTGTAATAGATTAAAGCAATAAGATTACATTTTTCCAAAATCATTACCCATTTAGTTCCTTTACAAAATGTGAATAGCTTTGATACTTTAATGAAAACATTTAAGCATGTAAATGATTATGTACATGCAATGCAAGGATGAAAAGATTGACCTCTCATATATTTCATTTGAATTACAATCTTCAAGGCATGTGAAAAACTCAAAACTTTCTTCTAAATCATAAGCTTCATTCTTCTTGTTGCTCCCCCTATATCCAACATTTAGAAGAACACTTTTCTCAGCAGCAACAAATTCAATTGGATTATAATCAACTCACCAAAATAACCTTGCATGTTTCTTCCTTCACAACAAAACATTATTCTCCAATCATGATACATCCTAACCTACGTTGATTAATCTAGATCCATTTTCGAAAAGTTCATACCTATGTTCATAACCTGTCTCAAAATCAGAATGAAGTTATCTATTGAAATATTTATAAAATAAATAATCCCATAATTATTAAGCTGGTCTTAGCCTAAATTGAATATATTTCTAAGAGAAAAAATATAAGAAATAAAATGAAATTTATCACACAAATTAAAATTAACTTTTGTAGTTTAATATTTTTTAAAGGTCCCTTGTCTCTTCAAAAGCTAAGATATATAAGTTGTTTTTAAATTATAGAAGAGAGATCTAATCTCACTTTCTATTTTCTTTTGTTGTAAATGTCTATTAGAACATCTAGGGATTACCTAAAATTGAGGTGGTATAAAATAAATTGCTTATTCGATGATCATTGGAGATGGTCTTAAAAAGTTTAATCATGATCTTTATCTTCATGTGACTTTCTAAGGAGAATGTTTTTCCTTCTTAATTAGATTAAAATCCCAAAAAGTTAGTTGAGGTTTATGTAAAAGTAAAAATATATTAAGTATATCAAATAGGTGTTCGACCTAACCAAACACCTAGAAATAACACTAGTAAAACCTTTGGAACGTTGAAGCATATTCTCCAAAGGGTACTCAAGTATTCAACTTGGTCAAACACCTAAGTACTCCTCAGATTTCATATACTAGTATTCAGCCATGCCAAATACCCGCACTTTGACAACCTTGACATTCAAGGACTCTTCAAAGCTTCAACTTGTATATTGTCGAATACCCATATACTCCTGTACCTTGTTTCTTAAATCCATCCTTCAATATAGTAAGTATTCAGATACTCGGCCTTGTTGATACCCAAATACCTCCACCTCATCAATTTCACTTATTTAAGCGTATTTCCATATCAATTACCTTAAATATCAACCATTAGAGGAGAATTTAACTTCCTCATGATAATTAGAGAAACATTACCAAAAAGGTAATAGTAAAAAAGTGCCTATAGATACAAGGCTTAATAAGGTATGTATAAATAGCTACGAGAACATCAAGGTAAGACACACTGTTTATTCTTATTTATTATCCTTATTTATTGCTCTTAATTGAAACATGAAGACGAAGGAAAGTTACATGTCTACCCTCGTGCAGATGCATTTGGCACCCATTGTGGGGTCCGGGTAAGAGTCTTTCTCACCTTGAAAAGAGCATGGTTCCTACCAAATCGATGGCAGAGGAACAACAAGCAGCTCAACAACCGATGATTGAACAAGCTCCAAGAGTTAGAACCCCATCTCCCTATCGCCACATCTCAGTGAAGATCATGGTGAAGCCATATGAGTGCTTCAGGAGGAGATAACGAATATGCAAAGAAGACATGTCGAAGACACAACGACACTACAATAAGAAAACACTGATTTGAGAATGCAGAATTAGTGCCCACATCCTTCCCGATTTGAAGTTCCCCCACCATTTAGGTGGAAGTATCCAACATACCGCAAGCCAGTCATATGGGAGGAATTACTCGTCCGACTCCACTAATACTATTTCACTCGCCCTAGGTCCTAGGAATCCTTTTGTGGTTAGAATCATAGAAACACCCCTACCTCCCACCTAAAAGGTGTGACACTAGATAAGTACGACGATACCACTAATTGTAACACCCTGGAATTTTCTTCCTAATTTATTTTCTACACGGGTAAAATTGCATCATTAAGTACTGGACAGTGGAAATTATGCACTGTGTAATTTAATATGTCTGTATGATTTAATTTATTCTCTGCATAATATTAATTGTATAATTTTAGTGTTAGTTATATTTATTTTTAGTGTAAATAATTTATTTAGTTAGTTGGTAGAAATTTGAAAACTTTCTGAACGAAAATTTCATCTATAGTAAAATTGCATCACACACTAAGCAACAATATAATTTAACTGTGTGAGGTTCACTCTGAGTACCTGTATTCCTAGGGAGATTAGCACAATAATCAAGACGATGAAGATAAATTTACTAATTTCGGTAAAAAAAAAACAAAAATACCCATTTTTGGCAAATCCTATCCCTTCCATCTTTGATAGTTTTGCAAAAAGCAAAAACTACCCAATTGAGGCAAGGAGTGTCAAGGCCAATTAAGTAGTCATTTTATGACTAATAACATGTGATTATTGAAAACAATTTGAACAACACACAATAACTAAGAGGGGGATGAATTGCTTTAAACTTAGTCTTTTAAAAAATCTTTAAAGAATCAGAGTAATCAAGATCGTATCACAAATGAACCAAGAATGCACCAACCAATCAAACCACTCAGCTTAAGAATATAATCACAAAACTTTCACTTGTTGAATAAGAAAGATAGCTCCAAAAAATCACAGATTATAACAGCAAGAAAAGATTAGAAATAAGTAGTCAACTCAATGATTTATATTGGTTCGCTTCTCACCCTTGAGAAGTTACATCCATTTCTTCCAACCACAAAGGTTAGAGTTTCTCTAATAACAAATTGTTCTTACAAGTTTTTTACACAACCACTCTTAATCAAACCTGTATTAAGAACGATACTTCTAACACCAGAGTCCTCCTTGGTGGTCTATTTCCTTCTCCTCCTCTATCAGCCATATTATCAATTACAATTGGCGTTTCTGATGAAGAAGAATCAAACAGAAAAAGATTCACTCAGTGACTTATTGGTTGTTTGTATCTTTTTCTTTTTGTTCTTCCTTTGCAATCTTGGTAATTTCTGGATTAAATAATGATTTATCTACAGGAAATTTACCTCTCATAAAAGAAAAGAACAACTTCAATAACCCGTAAGTACCGAGGTTAGTGAAAATAAAATATAACAAGAGAATTTATACAAAATCAAAATAAAATAATTAACGAAAGTAAGGAAAATGTCCTACTAAACTGAAAAATTAAATCTAAAAGAACTGAGTAAGCGACTCAAGTCCCTGGCAACGACGCCAGAAACTTGTTAGACTATTGGCAAGCATACCAATGTCGTCATAGGTTACAAAATTTATAAAGATGATCGTCTCCACAGGGACTTGAGCTACTCAGTTCTCCCAGATGATAGTAATCAGTTCAATAGTTATGTACAACAAATATAATCGGAATTTCATGGTTTTACAGAAATAACGAAAATAATAGACCACCTTTGTTTGAAGGAGAACATTTTAACTTTTGGAAAAATAGGATGCCAATCTTCATCCAATCTAATGACCCGAGTGCTTGGAATTGTATTGAGAAAGGTCCTTTCATTCCTACCAAAATTGTTGATGGAAAATCAATACCAAAAGAATGGAATGAAATGTCTGAAATAGAAAAGAAAATGGTTCAATATGATTTCAAGGCAAAGAATATGATAACTTCTGCATTATCTTCCGATGAATTTTTCAGGACTGTTAGGTGTAAAAGCGCCAAAGAAATGTGGGATCCACTTGAAGTTACGCATGAAGGTACTGATGATGTGAGAAGATCAAGGAAACATACTCTCATTCATGAATATGAAATGTTCAAGATGAGAGATGATGAGAACATCTTACAACTTCAAACTAGGTTCACCGACATGTGAATCACTTGCTTGGGCTAAGGAAAATTTTTGATGTAAATGAGCTGAACATCAAGATCCTCAAATGCCTAACAAGAGATTGGTAGCCTAAAGTCACAGCCGTTAAAGAATCAAAGAATTTATCAAAGATGTCAATGGCAGCTATGTTTGGTAAACTCCTAGAGTATGAACTTGAATTATCTCAATTAACTCATGGTGAAGATGCAGATAAAAGGCATAAGAGTATAGCATTAAAAGTTGCACCTTCAAAGATTGAAAGAGAAGATGATTCAAGTGAAGATGATGATGAGAATATGAATGTCATAGTAAGGAAGTTTACCAAGTTTTTGAAGAAGAATAAAAATAGAAGGCAACCACAACAAAAGAAAAGAAGTGACAACACCTACAAGAACAACAACCTCTCCTCCATCACTTGCTTTGAATGTGGAAAGCAATGACACATAAAGTCAGAATGCCCCTCATTAGCAAAGAAGCCACAAACTGAGAAGAGATCAAAAAGGGATGAAAAGCCTACATTGCTTGGGAGTACAATGAATCCACAAGTTCTGAATCCTCTTCAGAAAAAGAAGTTGAAGCTCACCTATGCCTTACATCTACCATTTGTGAAGAAGAATAAACATCAAGTGTAACATCCTGGGCGGGGAGTGATCGCCGGTGTAGTGAGGCACGGACAAGGAGCGGCTCCTGGCAGGCTTCCAGCGAGAGGGGTACATGAATGAATCAAATACACATCCGAACGAGAGGGATCCAGAGGCTGTGCAGGTATGGGACTGTATAGTTGAGGATAACTTAAAGGATTTAATAGGTACTAGCTATACCAACAAGGTGCATCTACTTTTCGATAGCCCATAACATAAGAACTCCACAGTTAAGCATGCTTGACCTGGAGCAATCTTGGGATGAGTGACCTCCTGGGAAGTTTCTCAGGAAGTGTGTGAGTGAGGACAAAGCACACTGAAAAGTCTTTTGTTGGTATATAGGGACAGTCCAATAAGCTTAAGAGTGACTTAAGATGGCATGTATCCAAACTTGCTAAATTGCAAGAAGAACTTTGTAAATTGAATGAAGAACATGACAAGCTTCTTTCAAGTTACAAGGAAAATGGATGTACATGCTCCTTAGCCATATCTAAGGTTGGTAAATGCAATGAATTGCAGAAAGAATTTGATGAGTACAAGCTGAGTAAAGAAAAAGAAAATATGAGTTTGCAAACTGAAAATAGTTATTTGGTTGATTTACTAAGAAAGTAATACAAAGGCAAATGTAACTTAGATGAAATGCTAAGTGTCCAAAAATATGCTGGTGATACTTATGGTTTGGGATATAAAAATGGAGCTAAAACTCAAAGTAAACTCGTGTTTGTACCTATATAACATAAATACCAAAGGCAGCACAATCAACCAAATGCCTATCATAGATTTTCTCATGCTAATTCATCAAAATCTCCTACTTGCAATTATTGTATGTTAAAAGGTCATACTTCATATAAGTGCTTTGCTAGAAGGTTTTATGTTCCATGTAAAACCCTTATAATTACTATATTATGCCTAGGTCATAATACGTAACTAGAAGATGTTAACTTTTCTAATGTAAAATTTTTAACCAAAATTGGTTAAGAAAAACTTATCTCAATATTAGAAAATTACGCTTATATTGAGCTTGTAGAGACTTTTTGGTCTCTTTAATAAATTACAACTTAGTAATAACTTGTAAATAATATTCCCTACAATAATAGTAATGTCCATATATTACAAAGCATATAACAAAATACTACAAGTCCATAACATTAAAAGAAATCTTCCAACTTGTCCTCACTTTGTAGCTCCTCCTTTCGATTTACCTGTCTGGAATGACACGGGAATATACTAAAACAGTAAGAATTCCAAAGAATTCCAGTAGGTGAAAATTTGCTTATCATACAGTGTCATCGTCATCATTCCAGCTACTTCGGTTTATTAAAAAAAACATGTGAACAATTATAGTTGATTTTTAATTTCATAAACATATAACCCGAAGTAGATTCATTTTATTCACAAACACTTAAAAATAATCTCATACTTCATAATTAATGCAAGCATCATTTTCAATCATGTCAATGCATAGCTTACCTTTATTATTTTACTCTTTAATACCCTCAACTAGACAATGAGCTCATTACTAGACTTAGGTTGCTCCCGCAAGGTCATGCTTAGCTTAACTGTATCACCCTTTGGGGTCCCGTAGGGTAGTGCTTAGCTTAACTGTATCACCCTTGGGTCAATATGTCTTTCCCACAGGGTCGTGCTCGACTTAACCGTATCACCCATTGGGTACCATCAGGGTTGTGCTCAGCTTAACTGTATCACCCTTCAGGTATTATCTTTCTTTTGTCTTTCCCTTAGGGTCGTGCTCGGCTTAACCATATCACCCTTTGGGCACCATCAGGGTCGTGCTCGGCTTAATCGTATCACCCTTCAGGTCTTATCTTTTTATCTTTCTTAATGCACATGACATGCTCAATGACATGCAAAGCTACATAACTCATGTCATACAATTATGCCACAAAACATCAAGATTTCATCATCACAAAGAAAATCGTAACAAAGAACATCATAACAACAAGATTTCTTACTATATATGATTTGGTTCCGCCTATAGTCTATACTCATCTAACAGTCATTAAATTCCCATCTTTTAGTATGTTAAAATAGACTTCCTAAGCTTTCTAAAAAGGTATCACATGCCTCACTTGGAGTTATAAAACTCTAGATATAATATTTTACAAATAGAACTTCAAATCTACCAGCAGTCTCAAAATTCCACACTAACATCTCCTAGACTTTTCACGATTTCAATCAGTAAAAAATCTAGTTTTAGCTGAAATTTTTATATGTTATAGTTGACATTTAGATCTTTAATTCCATATATCATACACCTAATTTGAATAAGAAATGAGAGAGAAATAAAATTTTCAAAACAGATGGTAGAAGTTGTTTGGGTGTGGACAGTTTCGGACAACTTGAGTTAAAATAATTTCTGGGCATGATTCACTACTTAGTTTGATCCCTTATTTTAGGAGAACATATAGGACATCCTAAGCTTTAAAATGAGTGGTTAAGTATAGAGGAAGATATGGGAATTTCAAAACAGTCCAAAATTCAGCTTACAGCAGTACGAATTATCTCAAGAATCAAATGATAAATGAAACTAACTTTCACCTATCTCAAACAAGTTTGCTTCCAATTCCTCCAAGTACTTGGCTGCACCTCAAGGTCTTGAAAGAATGAAAGTCTTGTCTAGAATTTGATGTTTTGGAAAGGAAAGGATGGAAGTGAAATGAAAGAGATGGAAGGAGGGTGTTTTTCAAGTGAAGGTGTGGTAGAAATTGTGTTTTTGAGAATGACTTCCATTCAAAGCCTTCACCCCTTTATATAGTAGTTGGAAAATGATATAATATTCATGGACATTTCTACCCTTCCTAGCTAGTTACTCCCATTTGGTTCCATCTTAACTTAGTTACTTCTCATTCCATTGGATCCTAACTAAGTTCATGATGACTTCCTTAAAAATCTTCTAAGTTAATTATGTGCCATACAAGTGTCCTAACACTTGTCTTGGTCATAATGATTGCCTTTCCAAGTGTCCACTTACTTGGCATGCCTTTACAAGTGTCCCAACACTTGTCCAATTCATGAAGTTTCTCCTAGCTTCTCCA
>PYAF01003988.1:54888-67906 GCA_007407185.1 Glycine tomentella | reverse complement strand
GGCTGTATGTTATTAATTAAGGTTGCTGTATGTTATTGCTATAAGCTATTTTATTTTGTTGTTGTATCTTGTTGAGAGTTGTTAATTTAACATGGCTGTATGAGATGATGTTGCTGTATTTAGGTTGCTGTATTTAATAATTGATGTTGCTGTATGTTGTGCATAATTTATTAGGCTGCTGTATAATGATTTAATGATTTTGTATGTTGTCATTTAATTTATTATGTTGCTGTCTTGGCTGTATTTGGAACTAAATAATGCTGTATGTTGCTGCTGTATGTTGTTTATTATGTTGCTGTATGTGACGTTGCTGTATATGTTGTTGTATATTGAAACTTAATGATGCTGTAACCTAATGTTGCTGTATGATTATGTCGATGTGGCTGTATGATATTTTATTATTCACTTGATCTTAGGAAATAACCCAAGAGCTGTATTATGTTGATGGAAGATTGGAATCCTTGTATTATTAAAAATGTTGTGATAATTTATGGATTCCAAATGTTGTGAACCATGGTTGAATACTAAGACTTTGGTGTAAAAGATTTATGTGGAAAACCTTATGTGTTAAAAAGATGTTTAAGACTTGATAAAATAAATCATTCATGCATCTCATATGCATACGCCTGGCGGGGGTTAATCCGTGGAGTTATGCCTTGCGGGGGTTAATCCGTGGAGTTGTTTGTCAGATAGCTGAACCGAGTCCATGCGTTCAGAGTGGAACTGGGGGGGTAGTGTGTTTCAGGGAGGACCACACCACCATGATGGTCACATAGGTGGAGGTGACATTCCTACGCGCCCCTGCCTTACCCCGACTGATTGGATAGGTGTGCCGATGAGATGGGGCTATCTGACTGTGGCCACTAATGATGAGATATTGAGAACTTGAGATCTCAGTCATGCATCATATAAAAAGATGAGCATGCATTTTATACATTATATGATGAGTATGTGAAATATCTGTTGATGAGTATATCGTCTGAATTAATTCATGTGTTGTGTAGTTGGGGTAATTTAATTTGTGGGTGAATCCTCTGTGTTGTTATTTTAGAAATATTTTTATTACCATCTATATATATATATCCGGTTATGTAGGTTTTTATTCAAACTTTGTTTATCATAAACTTACCCTATTTGTGTCTGTGGTTGACACCTGTGATGACCCCAATTCATTTGGGCGAGCAGAAAAGCAGGGAAGCCTGGAAGGATTTTAAAGAAAAGATGATGAAGATGTGTTGATGATCTGTACTAAATTTAAATTCCTTGTATTTTATGTTGGCTTGTATTTGGTCTGTATAATGAACTGTTCTTTGGTCTGTATTGATAGACTGTACTTTATTATTTTAAGTAAACCGTGGAGAGAAAGAATTCGTTTATAAGCGACTAGTAACATTTGCAAGCAAAGGGAAATGATTTTCGAAAAAAAAATTATTATAACCAATCTACTTCTAATACAAAATGGACACAAGATTTCATCTAAAAACGATCAAGCACGAGAGAGCAAAGAGAGGCGTTACAGCAACCCCGTGTTTTTAAACTTTGTCTTAATTTGTGTTATTTTAATTGTATGTCTTGTGTTGAATTATATTTCTAAACTTTACTTTTGAATTTTATGTCTTATCTTTTTGAATGTCTAATATGCTTTTTTAGAGCTATGATTGCATGACCTTGAGACAGGCCTATTTGTCAGGAGGAGGCAAAACAGATGAGGATGAGGACATGGCAGATCCTATTGATGATTTCATTGGAGGAGACTAAACTCCTCAGCCATGATCTGCAAAATCTATGACATTGGCTTTATATTTCTTTACCGCTTTATTACATTATTTCCTTATTTTCTTTATTAAAGTTATGTTGGATGTTTGCTTGAATAGTTTGTGCATTTATGATTCTTTTTGGTATTGCACACTTTGATAGTGTACACAGAGGTTTCCCTCTTTTTGGAAGTAGACTTTTTTTGATTAATTTTTTGTTTTTACTAACATAGTTATAGAATATGTATAAATCTTTTTGGGACTTAAAAGAAAAAAATTTCTTGAATATAACATGTTTTGAAAAGAATCAACAAATAAGTGTTTTTGATACTTGCTTTTTGAATTGGATCAGAACACAACAAAAAAATTGATTTTTTTGGATACTTTGAGAATGAAAAACAAAGGAATGGTTTTCCAAATACCAAATGAAGGCAGATATTTTTACATGGAGTTGATAAAGAACATCTTTCAAAAAAACTTATTTGATTCGAACATGGAAACAGACCTTAAGCTTTAGTGAGTGTATGCAACCACATAAATTGCATTGAGTGTCCTTGCTGATATGTTTTATAGTTGATTTTGCATGAATTTCTAATTGTCATAACATATGATGCATGGATATTTCTTTTTAAACATTTTAAAGTCATTGGCCAAAAAGCTATCCCAATATACAATGATTTACCATTTGCTAGCCCTTTTGAGCCAAAACACTTATCATTTTGTTGGAACACTAACCTAGGTTAAGAATTTCCTACCTTACCTTAGGTTAAGAGAGAAAGAAGGATTTTGTTGGAAACTTTTATCATTTGGATGACTAAAGTGATGAAAAGTACTTTGTTTTAAAATGTGGCTAAAGTTATAGAAAAGAAAAGAAAGAAAAGAGAAAGAGAAAGAAAAAGGAAACAAATTCCTTGTAATCTATTCAAAGTGTAGCAAATAGTACTCATAGCATCAGCCCAAAAAGGTTTTGGCAAATTTGTCTCATTAAGAAGAGTTCTAGCTCCTTCTTCAAGGGATCTATTTTTCCTTTCCACAAAACCATTTTGCTGAGGTGTTCTTGGAGCTAAAAAATTGTGGTTGATTCCATTTTCTTCACAGAACTTTTCAAAATGCTCATTTTGCAACTCACCACCATGATCAATTCTTATTGAGATAGTTTTGCTTCTTTTTTCATTTTGAATAAGCTTGGTTAATTTTCTGAATGCAATGAAAGCATCACTATTGGATTTTTTTTTTTAAAAAGTCCATGTGAATCTAGAAGAGTCATCAACTATTACAAGCCTATAGTAATTGCCTCCTAAGCTCATAGTTCTAGAAGGACCAAACAAATCCATGTGAAGCAATTCAAGGGGTCTTGAGGTGGAAACAAAGTTTTTATTTTGAAAAGAGATATTGGTTTATTTCCCCTTTTGATAAGCATCACATAGTTTGTCCTTTTCAAACTTAAGTTTAGGTAAACCAATGACTAAGTCTTTAATAATAAGCTTGTTCATGTGATGCATGTTAATGTGACCAGTTCTCCTATGCCACAACCAGGATTCATCAATCTTACTCACTAGGCAATTAATATTATGGATGAATGCATGTTCTATAGAAAGTAGATGTTACCCTTTCTTTTTCCTACATGGATCACCTCACCGGATTGACTATCACATATCAAGCAACAATTATCATTAAAGGATACCTTTAATCCTTTATCACATAGCTGACTTATGCTTAGAAGATTGTGCTTTAAACCTTCCACATAGAGTACATTTCTAATCCTGGTTTTAAAGTTTTCTCCTATATTGCCTTCTCCTATTATTTTGCCTTTATTGTTGTCTCCATAAGTGAGAAATCCTCCATCCTTTAAGGTCAGATTTGTAAGCATGGACTTGTCATCCATCATGTGTCTAGAGCATCCACTGTCTAAGTACCATAATGATGATTTAGCTCTGAGACACACCTACAACAATCAAATTAAGTGGAAAAGAAAGGTACCCAATTAAGGTTGGGTCCATAGGGGTTAGCTATTTTTCTCTTTTTCTTTGGAACCCAAATGTAGTCTCCATTAGGCACATAAAACCTTCTAGCATAATGCTTATGAGACGTGTGACCTTCCTTTATGCAGTAATGACATATAACAAATTTTGATCTTCTTTCAAAATGAGTCAATTTGGTATAATTTGTTTTTGAAAAGCCTTTTTGATTCATCTATTTTGGAGGTACAAACTTGGTGTTTCCAAAAGGTTTTGTTTGATGTTTGTAACCCAATCCAGATGTATCTCCAACATACTTTTGTGTACTTAACAATTGATTTAAGCTACATTTTCCTCTATAAAGTCTTTTAAAAAGATCAACTAAGTAAGAAGTTTCTGAAAGCAATAACATATTTTTTAGATTGACTCCTTTTGAAATCATCAAACTTTTTTTATAAAGCTTTGCATTTATCTACATTTGATAAAGAAGATGCACACACACCCATTAGCTTTGTAGCTTGACACAAGTTTTTCATTCTGTTCTTTCAAGTTACAAAGTTCAACTTGCATTGAAGCAAGTTTAGTGGTATGATATTTAAGGTTACCTTTTAGCTTATTTTTGGAGATTGCAAGTTTTTTAGCCTCCTCATGAATCTCATTAAAAGCATCAATAAGTTGATCAAGTTCAGGATTTACTTCTGATTCAGCACTTGAAAATTCTTCATCTTCATCAATTGTTGATGTTAGACATACATTTGCTTCTTCATTCTCACTTGAAGATTCAGAAGTTGTTGATGCATTTTCTTCCCACGCAATGTAGGCTTTATTTGGTTTTCCCTCTTTCTTTGCTTTCTTCCCACCTAACCGCTTCTTCAAAAATATACGACATTCAGATTTAATATAGCCTTGCTTACCACATTCAAAGCAGTTATAGTCAGTGTTGTTGTTGTTGTCGTCACTCTTTTTGTTGAACTTGGTGAACCTTTTGTTCTTTTTCTTCTTCATGAATTTGCTGAATCTTTTGACTATTAGGTTCAAATTCTCATCACCTTCATCTTCACTTGAGTCTTCTTCTTTTTCCACATTTGAGGATGCAACTTTCAAGGCAATACTCTTTTGTTTTATATCTGTATCTTCTGCATATGTGTTAATTGAGACATTTCTAACCATACTCAAGTAGCTTACCAAATAGTGCAGTCATGGACATCTTTGATAGATCTTTAGACTCCTTGATTGTTGTAACCTTTGGTTGCCATTGTCTTGTTAGGCATTTCAAGATCTTAATGTTTAATTCCTCAGCATCAAATATCTTTCCAAGACGAAGAAGATGATTTACTATGTGAGTGAATCCAGTTTGGAGTTGAGATATGTTTTCAGTTGTGTTCATCTTGAACATCTCATACTCATGAATCAAGGCATGCTTCCTTGATCTTCTAACTTCATCTATACCTTCATGAGTAATTTCTAACATTTCCCACATCTCCTTAGCACTCTTGCACCTAACAATCCTAAAAAATTAATCAGATGATAATGCAGAGGTTATCATATTCTTTGCTTTAAAATCGTATTGAACTATCTTTTCTCCATCTGTCATCTCATCCCATTCTTTCGGAATCATTTTATTATTAACAATTTTAATTGGAATCAAAGGGCCTTTTTCTATTGCATTCCATGCACCAGGGTCATTTGATTGGATGAATATCTGCATTATGTTTTTCCAAAAAATAACATGCTCTCCTTCAAACATCAAAAGACGATTGAGGGAGGCACCCTCTTTGTAGGTAATTTGTGTGGTATTCATTTTCTTTGAGAAAAGATAGTGATCTTGAATAACACTCAAGAACCTGCTCTTGATACCAATTGAAAACAATATGAACAACACACAATAACCAAGAAGGGGGTGAATTGGTTTAAACTTAGTCTTTAAAAAATCTTTAAAGAATCAGAGTAATCAAGATCATATCACAAATGAACCAAAAATGCACCAACCAATCAAACCACTCAGCTCAAGAATGTAATTAGAAGACTTTCACTTGTTGAATAAGAAAGATAGCACAAAAGAATCATAGATTATGTCAACAAAAAAAGATTAGAAATAAGTAGTCAACACAATGGTTTATACTGGTTCACTTCTCACCCTTGAGAAGTTACATCCAGTTCTTCCAACCACAAAGGTTAGAGTTCCACTAATAACAAATTGTTGTTACAAGCTTTTTACACAACCACTCTTAATCAAACCTAGATTAAAAATGAGACTTCTAACACCTTAGAATCTCTATGATCCAAGACATAGAGATCACCCACCTCTACTCTTATCCCCTAGGAACACCTATCCTAGTAAAGCTTTAAGAAATCCTATGTTATTAATACAAAAAGAATCTCAAAAGAATACACAACAGAGTGTAAAGAAAAAAACCACCTGTTATCTAGCAAATGATGAATGCAAATGATGAATTCAAAGGGAAACATATCCATTGGATGCATACCCTTTCTCTTTAATTGATGTGTGGTCTTCTGATTCGATGCCATAAAAAGCTTCTAAATCTAGCCACAACAAGCCATTCACACATTTCGATGAGGCTATGGCAAAGTTTTAAAGACTAGCATTCGATCAGACTCTTGAAGACTCCATTCCCTCTCTAATCCAGATTACAAGTTTCAGCTTCAACAATCAATAAATGAAGTTTTCAAAATTGATGACTTAGTGGTTTATGAGATTTGTAAGGAAATCAAATCTTTCTTTAATATCTTCAACAATGCCTTCGAAGCTCATCAACTACATAGTTAGCATATTGTTGATATTGCTGAGATAGAATCTTCAACAGAACAAGATCGAAACAAGTTGGTCCAAGCCTGAGAAGGCTTCCAAAAGGCCAAATAAAAAATTATGTTGATTTAAGGGCCAATTGAGAAAACTAGTTGAGGCAAAGCTGATGAAAAAAGAAAAAGAACTTATGGTGCTCCTTAGGCCAATTCAGGAAGAAGATCGATCTAGGAAGGAGATTAATAAGCAAAACAAAGATTCTTTATATTCAATTGCTAAAGAGATAGTGAAAGAGCTGAAAGTCCTTCTCGAGAAGCACAGGCAAATTGAGCATGCTCAAAAGGAGTCTATGAATGCATTATCTACATGGATCGAAGCATTCAATGAATTAAAATGAAACCATTTTATTCGATCAACTAAATCATCTTTTGTGCTAGATTCTTGAACAGATTTTTAATTTGTTGATATTTATTGGCATTCATGTAATTTCCTTTCAAACAATTTTCTCTTTAATTATCTAAGTTATGGGAATATTTATTTCAGTTATCATTGGTCTATATATTTTTAAGTATTTTCTATTTATCAAACCAATATAGTTGTCCGTGTTTACTTACCAAGAACTTTTGATTTCTTATCCATGGGAAATATAACTTTCCAAATTAAATCTTCAATTTGAAAAGATTTTTTCATAAATTTTTTGTTATAATGCTTAGCCACCTTTTCTTTTCCACGAATAATATTTTCTAAAGCTATTAAACACTCTTTGTCTAAAACATTCACTCGTCATACATCATATCCCAATAGTCTTGGATTGGAATCTCATTTTGTCTTTGAATTTGAATTGAATTTAAATTTTGTTTCGATAGGCAAAATTGCCTCATGCCCATAAACCAACTTAAATAGAGTGATGCCAGTAGCCCCTTTTGGTGAATTTCGATAAGCCCAAAGAACTTGGTCTAAACTTCCATGCCAACTTCTAGGTTTTTGGCAACATGTTTTTTAATTAAGCTTATCAAAATCTTTTTATGGCTTTGACTTGGCCAATGGCTTGAGCATAATAAGGGGTAGAGGTTACTAACTTAGTATTTCGAGAATTGTCATATTGAACGACTTTTTGACCAGTAAAAAAAATGCCTTGATCTCTTGTAAGTTTTTCTAGGATACCAAATAAAAAAATAATATTTTGTTCTATGAAGCTAATTATATCCCCTTGATCAATCAACATCTTTTAAGGGAATTGTCTCTACCCACACAGTAAAATAGTCAACAGCACGATGAACCTATGCCCCTTCTAAGAAGGTGGATGGATTTGACCTATCAAATCTAACGTCCATCCTCGAAAAGGCAAAGGTTTTGTTATCGAATGTAACTCACTTGATGGAACTTGATGTATAGGACCATGCTTTTGGCACTCTTCACATGATTTTGTGTAATTAATGCAATCCTTCAAAATGGATGGCCAATAATAACCTTGTCGAAATACCACCCATGTTATCTTTTCACCAGCTTTGTGAAGAACCACAAATTCCATCATCGATTTTAGAAAAAGCTCTATAAGCTTTTGATTCTCCCAAAAACATGTAGTGCCAAAGAGAAAAAGACATACCCCACAAGTCAGCAAAAATGGACGAAGACTTGAACAAAGACATAATGGACTTAGTTGATAACCTTCGAGGTAGTTTATCAAGAAGGGTCAGGTTTTGGCTCTCCACATTGGTAAGGTAACTCTTAGGAAAATAATCAAACCTCCTCGACACTTGTTTCCAATAGAACGAAAATAGAGGCTTCTTGTCAACATCGTAAAAGTGGTTATCACCCAAACCAGGAAGGATAACAACTTTAAAGAAACCAACTTTGAAGTTTGTAATACCCTGAAATTTCGATAACTGAAAATAGATGTTTGATGTATTTCTTGTGTTATTTGACTATTTGATTAGTTTACATTAATTGAAATGTTATGTGAATTATCCATGTACAATTGCATGGTGTAGATGTCAAGTTATGTGGAGTTGTTTGAGTTGCATTGTAATTGTGTGATTTCGAGTTTGACCCAAAACCTATTTTAGTAAAATCACCATTATGCATTGGTTAACAGTTGGATTGCCTTCACATTTTAACCCACATATGTAACTTTTGACTATTGGGATTGTTGAAATAGCATCTGAAGCGTGAGAAATTAATATTTTCACAGAAGCAGAAATTTTAAAATTGGGTCAACTCGCCCAGGCGAATTTTGGCAGGCATTTTGGCTCGTCTAGGTGAGTCAAGTCGGTTTTAAAAATGTCCAACAACATCCAAACTCAAAAAAATGGCCTCCTTCACCCCAAAACTAGCACCTAACCTCCCTTCCCTTCCTCCTCCACCAGCCACGACCACTGGTGACCACCACGAGGCACCGTCGCTTGCCGTTTAGCCACCGAACAGAGAGAAACACTTTAATCGGAGCAGAATCTTCAAAACTCAACTCGAGGATTTAGTAGAGAATGGATCCTCCAATCCTCCTTTCTTGGTTTCTTTGAGGTAATCTTGGTTTCCTTTGTCTTCTCCTAGCTAGTTTAAGCTTCTCTTAGTGTGTCTTGTGTTTTGGGTACCGTTGTTGGGAGTTTTATACTTCCTTTGAAAACCCTTTGAAATGAGATGTTGTAAAAGTCTCATTTTTATGAAATTGATGTCATTTATGTGATCCTTGTTGAAACCCGATCACATTGGTGTGATTGGAATTTCAAAATGATGTCTTTTGATGCGAACTCTCAAAACACCATTTAGCCCCTTTTTTATTTGAGTGGGTATTTGACCCCAACTGTTAACATTGACTTTGTCTTTGAAATCTTTACTAAATTGTCTTCGATTTGGTATATAGAGATCTACATTCGGACAAGCAACGTATTCAAAGGATCGCAAAACAACATCGCTAGGCTGTACAGGGAGAACTTCTAGTTAGGTAAGGGGAGTTTATTTTTTATTTATAGTTTTGGTACCATAGTTGGGGGCCAGGGAATCCAACTATGACGATATCTGCCTGTCCCTGTTGTGTGTTGGTTTTCAAGAAAAGTTATGTTTTAAACTAATGGGATGCGATATAATTATTATTGATGTATGTTGGTTCTTGTTGTGCGCTTGTTTTCAAGAAAAATTGTGTTTTTAACTAATGGGATGCAATGAATTTGCTTGTTGATGGATAAAACTGTGAATGATGTTATTGTTGTAATGATTGGATTTTTGGGAAAAGTCTTAATTACAGAGGAGACTCTGCCCAAAATTTTATAATGCGTTCTTCTATTTAATTCTTTATCAAATTTTTAAATGGGCATAAGAGGGTATTTTCTATATTGTAGTCCTCGTCTTTAATTTAGAATTTTCCTAAAATACCAGTCTCATGGTAATATGGATTATGAATGAATGAAATCATGTTGATGTTGTTGATGATATTGAAATTGAGATGTTATTGATGTGGTTGGTAATGTGTAAATGAGATAATCATGATGTGGTTAATGATGTTCAAATGAGATAATGTTGATGTGGTTAATGATGTTGAAATGAGTTGAGTTTGATATGTATGATGATGATATTGACATGATGTCATGTGGATGTTGATAATGACATTGATGAGAGATAATGTTGATGTGAACAATGTCATTGTGTGATGTGTATATACATGGATACCCATGGGGGTGCATGATGGGTTACCCTTGCGAGGAAAGATGTGTTCCTAGCCAGGTCATGCCTTGATGGTGCCCATGGTTGTATGCTGTATACGCCCACCTTGGATGCAGTGACCGGTTGGTTACCCTTGCGAGGAAGGATGTGTTCCTAGCTACGGTCAGTGCATCGGTGAGCCCACATTAGTGTGTTATGTATGTACATGGGAGTGCATGACAGGTTACCCTTGCGAGGAAGGATGTGTTCCTAGCTGGGTCATGCGTTGATGGTGCACATGTTTCATTCTTAATGTTGCATTAATGGAAATAAAATGAAGACATGCGCGTACTGTTGGATTAAAAGGAAGCTGCAACAAGATTGAAGCAAGGATGGTTTGAAGTTTTATCTTTTCACATGCCCAATCATTTGATGGCATTTGTAATTGAATAAGTGGTTCAAGTACATAGCCTAGTGATCCTTGCATTGCATAATTCATTCACATGCATTCATATGTAGGATAAAAGCTTAAAATGATTGCATTTACAAAGAAAACATGTTCTCATGGTTAAGGTTTTTTAAAAAAGGAAAACTTATTGTTTTAATCGATTACTCAGTATTGTAATCGATTGCATGCTTTTGTTTTTAATCTGAAAAAGCCATGAAGAACACATTAATTGATTACAATGTTCTTGTAATCGATTACATAGTGTAAAATGAATATCATACATTACTGCTTTAATTGATTACCATTAATCGTAATTGATTAGAGAGGCTAATTTAGAAAAACATGTTGTGCTGCTTTAATTGATTACCATGGATTGTAATCGATTACATAAGCCAAAAAGAAAACAATGCTTTGCTGCTTTAATCGATTACATGTCATAATAATCTATTATTCTGTTCATAAACATTTTCCAGAAAGTTGAGGAACAATATAATCGATTATTTAGAAGCTTTAATCGATTACATAATCATAATAATCGATTACATCATTGATTTAATCGATTATTGTTAGTTAAAACTGTTTTATAAAAAGCTTGGTGAGTCTGTTTTCTATAAATATACCTTGTACGAATTGTTTAACATACATGAGTGAATTACACAAAAAATACTAAGATTTCTAAGAGTTCAAGAGACTGATTTTTGAGTGAAAAACACATCTTGTGAAGATCAAGATTTCTGAGTTTTTCTAATGAAGATGTGTTGAAGAAAAGAGTTTCTCAAGTTAGTGATTCTAATCATTAGAATTCATTCAACTTGGAACGTGTGGTAATCCATTTCATTTTCATTCATTCATGCATGAAGGATCCCAGGTTATGTCTATCTTGAATCTTTCTTTTTAAGAGTTTAATGATTTGTTTTGTAATTCTTTTGGGATAAATCAATTTGATTCTATCAGGCATTCTGGAGAAGGGTTCTCCAGAGGATAGAACATAGTAGTGTTCTTTGGTTCTTGGTCTTAGAAATCTATAGGGTTTAGATTTTGATTCTTTGTCTGGGATTGACAAGGGAGACTTTTTGTAAATTGCTTGTAAAGAATATTTTGATTTAGTGGAAACTCTGACCTAGTGTTGGTTGGAAGACACTGGATCTAGCCTCCAAGTTTATGAGGTGAACCAATATAAAATTGTTGAGTCTCTTATTCTATTTTTGTATATTTATCATTGATTGTGTTTGGGTAATCAAGTTATCATCAACAAGATATGTTTTCTGACATTAGTAGCATATCAAAGGTGATCTTGGTTGAAAAAAAAAGTTCTGGTTTGAAAAATATTTTAAGTGATATGTTTTCGGCAAGTGTACCAATTTTTCGTTGTAAGTTACAAAATTTATAAGATCGTCTCCACAGGGACTTGAGGTTACTCAGTTAATCCAAATAGAATTAAACAGTTCAATAGTTATGTACAAGTAGGTTGAGCCGAATTTCATTTAGTTGTGAAAGTAATGTAAAATTACTAAACTTTAGTAAATGAAATATATCTTATGAGAAAGTAGGATTGAGTTTCATCATTCTTATCCTTTTATATCCAATTAATATTACCAAGCATAAATCATTGCCTATCCTTATTGATGCACACTATTTTACCCCGAATCGATCCCTCGCATATGAAGTAAATACCCCAGCATTAAGAATTATAATCGTGTGCTTTATGCAATCAGAACATTATGCCCTATTCCTAGCAACGTAACGTAATGAGTAAAATCATTCAGTCCAAACCCTAAGATTACTTTCCAATCTCACTTAGAATTAAGTTCATGAAACTAGTGATCAAGTAGAATCAAGCATTAAGCACGGAATGAAATTACCAACAAGGAATAGAAATGATTCATGCATAAATAAATATTACAAGAGATGCATAGGGTTAATAAGATTACATTCAATCCTCAGTGTAAGGACCCTCATTCTTATCGCGCGGGGATTCAACGAAGAAAAAACTGAGTTTGGGGTGTGGCGCTGATCGCGCCACGTTTCTTTGTTGTGGCCAGAGGTTCGGCCAGTTCACGCTAAGGGCGTGGCCTTGGCGCTGATGGCGTGGAGTGGTCGAGAGGTTGGCGCGGATAGCGCCAAGGACCGCGCGGGTCGCGCCATAAAGTGCCTGGATAGTTATTTTGATGCGGCCTACTCACGCTATTAGTGTGAGTTATGGCGCTATTAGCGTGAAAAGGCCGAGAAGGATGGCGCGGATGGCGCCAGTTTGGCGCGGGTAGCGCCACTGGTCTTGAAAAGTTCACGCGGTTAGCGCGGGATCTGGCGCTGGTAGCGCTGGATGTCGGGCAGGCCGAGTATATATAGGCCAAAATGCGAAAGATGAAGGAAAATCAGCCTTTCTTCTTCCTCTTGCCTCTAAACCTCCATTGATGAGTTCCCAAGCTCCCTAGGACCTTGTTTTGAGCCCTAAACA
>PYAF01003988.1:0-35206 GCA_007407185.1 Glycine tomentella | reverse complement strand
GACTTGTTTTTAATCACTGCGTTTAATTACTAATTCTGTTTTATTTTATATATTCGCCAAAATTCTTTCAAAAACCCCCCCAACACGTTTTCAATCCCTTAAACATTGACAATTGATCCTTGAGAGACGACCTAGGAGTCACTTTCCTAGTACTACATTTTAAAATCAAATTAAATTTGGTTGCGTACGACCGCGATCACTCATGCATTTCTTGAAAAGCATGAATAGCTTGATCAAGTTCAGAATTTACCTCATCTCCATCACTTAGCAAATCATCATCATCTTCATTGATTGTGGAGGTGAGACACATATTCGATTCTTCATGTTCTGTGGAAGAATCTGAAGTTGTTGACTCATTATCTTCCCAAGCTATGTATGCTCTTTTAGTTTTCCCCTCCTTTTTCATCTTGCCCTCTCCTTGTTGTTTCCTCAAGTAGATTGAGCACTCATATTTGATATGGTCTGGCTTGCCACACTCAAAGCATGTGAAATTGTTGTCAATCTTCTTGTTGAGGTTGTTGTTGCTGTTGCTGTTTTTGCTACCTTTGTTGAACTTTTTGTTTTTGTTCTTTTTCAGAAATTTGCTGAACTTTTTGACCACCAAGTTCACATTATCTTCTTCATCCTCTTCACTTGTTTCCTCTTCTTTTTGAGCTTTTAAAGTTGCAGCCTTCAAGGCAATGCTTCTTGTTTTCTTTTCTGCATCTTCACAAGATGTTAGTTGAGACATTTCAAGTTCATATTCAAGAAGCTTACCAAACATTGCAGCCATAGAGATCTTTGATAGATCCTTGGACTCCTTGATTGTTGTAACCTTTGGTTGCCAAGGTCTTGTCAAACACTTCAATATCTTGATGTTTAATTCTTCAGTGTCAAAGACCTTTCCAAGACCCAAAAGATGATTTACAATATGAGTAAATATGGTCTGCAGCTGAGAAATGCTTTCATTAGTGTTCATCTTGAACATTTCATACTCATGGATCAAAGCATGCTTCCTTGATCTTCTAACTTCCTCAATTCCTTCATGAGTAATTTCAAGCATCTCCCACATTTCTTTTGCACTGTTACATCTCATAGTCCTGAAAAATTCATCAGAGGAAAGTGCAGAGGTGATCATATTTTTAGCTTTAAAATCATACTGGGCAGCCCTTTGTTCAGCCTCAGTCATCTCATCCCACTCTTTGGGAATCAATTCATTTGCCACAGTTTTCTTTGGAATAAAAGGACCCTTCACTATTGCATTCCATGCTCCTGGGTCATTTGATTGAATAAAGATTTTCATTCTATTTTTCCAAAAACTGAAGTGTTCCCATTCAAACATACGAGGTTTGTTTAAAGAGGCACCCTCCTTAAAGGTTATTTGTGAAGTATTCATTATTTCTTTTTGAAAAGAAAAAGTGATCTTGAGCAACTTTCAAGAACCAGCTCTTGATGCCAATTGAAAAAGATAGGAATACTTCAATACAACCAAAAGGGGGGGGGGTGAATTGGTTGTACCTTGGTAATTAAAAATTTTACAATCAGAGTTTCCACAGGATCTTTATCACTTTAAAAATTGTTTTGAAACCAAGAATCTTATATTCAATCAAATTCCTCTGTCAAGAAAATCAATAGACAACTGAAATCTTTCTATGCAAATAATTTGATTCACAAACCAAAGCAATAAAGAGATGAAGAGATTAGAATAAAGATCAGCCACAATTTTTATACTGGTTCACTTCAAACACTATGAAGCTACATCTAGTTCTTCCACTCAACACTAGAATGGAGTTCCACTATTGCAAATTAATGTTCTTACAAGATATTACAAGCCTCTCTTTATCAACCATAGATAAAGTTCAAAAATCTAAAACACTATTAGATTCTTAGAGACCAAACCCACTGAGAACACTACTCAGCAACCCCAAGAGAAATACTATCTCTAGTTATCATGCAAGAAACCCATTTACTATAAGCCAATCTTTACAAAAGTCAAATAACAGATTTACAACCTCAAAGAATAAGGAACGAATTCACCTGATAACCCAATGAACAAAATGCATATGAATGATTCACCAGGTTGATAGACAAAATAACAGACTCAATGCATCCCTTTCCTTAAGCTTTGAGGCTCAATGATGCTTCACTCATCAAATCAAAAAACCATATGAATTTTGGTGAAGCCAAGACGTTTTTGAACTCAAAAAACTCACTAATGAAAGCTTATGAATGTTTGTGATTACTCAGAATTCGAATTTCTCAACTCTACAAAACACAGAGCAATGGGTTCTATTTATAACAACTTTCTAACTGAAAATAATCGATTAAACACGCTCCTGTAATCGATTATTTAGCATATGTAATCGATTAATTCAAGAATGTAATCAATTAAAGTGTTTCTGATATGTTCTGGGTTTGAGCTATGAACATTATAATTATAATCGATTATCCCGTCACGTAATCGATTAAAACAGGAACTCATGATTTTCCAAATACACTGAGTAATCGATTACCGAATTTGGTAATCGATTAAGACAGAGTGACCAATATTTTCAAATGCACTATGTAATCGATTAAAATGATATGTAATCGATTACGAACTTATGTAATCGATTAAGACATGAAGTATGTTATTTCAATTTTAGCCTAGATAATCGATTAATTCGATATGTAATCGATTACATTGTTCTTTATTTGTTTTCTAGGAGGCACGAAGAACAAAATAATCGATGCCAACATATCTGTAATCGATTAAAACAGGAAAACTTCATTTTTCGAAAAACTTGATTTTAATCTGCCTTATTTATTAAATGCTTTTGCATTAGCCTTCAATATAACAATCCTAAATGAATGATATGCATGATATGCACACTGGATTATCAGATACCACTTCTTTCCTTTTACAAGAATCAAATTGATCTTCAAGCTTCCCTGGCATTTTTGAAATGAGGCATGTTGAAAGCACAAAACTCCAAAGCTTGATTCCTTGTCCATCTTCTCATGACTCCTTTTGAATCAACACCAGGATCCTTGCACTTCTGTGGCAAGGTGGATAGTGGAATTACATCAACAGTTTTGCCCTGTATCAGTGCGAAAACATTTCTGCCCATCTTCAGTTGCTCATTTCCCTTCAGCTTCCTCTTGTAGGTGCATAAATCCTTCACGAGCTTTGCATATTTTGGAATCTGTTTGATGACATCCATGAGGGGAATGTTGACTTCCACCCTCCTGAAAGGCTCAAGCAGATCAGAATCAAGGTCCACCACTTTCTTTGCAGAAATGGCTCTAGAAGGAAAAGGTAAGAGAATCTATTTTGGTGCAGAATCTATTTTGGCACCATCATCAACTTTTTTACCAGCACCAGCATTAATTTTAGCACCAGCATCTGAAGTTCCATGCCACTCCTCAAGGTAATAGCACTCACATTCTTCAGATTAATAACCGATTGTGCTGGAAGGTTACCAGAACCTTGTTGCTGCATCTAGTTGACAGCTGTAGCTAACTGTCCAATCTGAGTCTGCAGGTCCTGGATGGTGGCACTGACATTTTGTTGAAATTGGCTATTGCTGGTGGCCATTTGCTTCATCAAATCCTCCAAGGAAGGTCCAGAACTGGCCTGACAGGTTGTGCAAGTGTAGGTGCAGGTTTCTGGAACTGTAGTTGTTGTCTGAAAGGAGGAGGTTGGTATTTGGTGGTGGCAGGCTGGAAGGGTTGCTATGGAGGTCTAAAGGGCTATTCTTGTTGTGGACCAAGACCATACCTCAAATTTGGATGATCTCTCCAACTAGGATTATTGAAAAAATAGAATGAACACTTATGCAAATAACCAAGAGGGGGGGTGAATTGGTTTTACCTCAGAGTTTTTAAAATTTAAACAATTTTGTACACAGCGGAAGACTTTGAAAGGAGGATCTATCTTAACCAATTAAAATATCAAATTTTTAAAATCAACTTTTATCTCAATCAACCCACTCTTGAGCTTCACACAATCTTGTGATGTTAACAAAAATAATACTTTAAGAACAATATGAATATGAACAGAAAATTACAATTACACATAAGATTTATATTGGTTCACCTCTCAACCCCGAAGGCTACATCCAGTTTCACTTCTAATCAACCTTGATTGGAGTTTCCACTGTAACAAAATGAATATCTTTACAAGCAAACACAGATCTCTTTTACCCACCCTAGGTAAAATTCAAAATCTAAACCTATAGACTTCTCAAAAGATCTAAGAACCAGAGATCCTCTCTCTGTTCTACCCACTAGATACCTATCTAGCAATGCTTTAAAAATACAAATTGTTATATCAACAACCAACCAACAAAACAAACAATTTCTATGTACCAAATGGAGAATGTATTTGGGTGCCAAAGAAAAAGAAAATAGCTAACCCCTACGGACCCAACCTCAATTGGGTACCTTTCTTTGCCACTTGATTTGCATTTTGCAGGTGTGTCTTAGAGCTAAATCATCATTATGGTATCTTGATAGCAGATGCTCTAGACACATGACGGGTGATATATGCATGCTAACAAATGTCAAACTAAAGGATAGAGGATTTGTCACTTATGGTGATAATAACAAAGGCAAAATAATTGGAGAAGGCAACATAGGAGAGAACCATGATCAGAAATGTTCTATATGTTGAAGGATTAAAGCATAACCTCCTAAGCATAAGTCAATTATGTGATAAAGAGTTCAATGTTTCCTTCAACAATAAATGTTGTTTGATACGTGATAGTCAAAATGGTGAGGTAATACATGTTGGGAAAAGAAAAGGTAACATCTATGTACTTTCAATTGAGCATGCATTTATTCACAATACTAATTGCCTAATCAGTAAAACTAACGATACTTGGTTATGGCATAGAAGAGCAAGTCACTTGAACACGCATCATATGAATAAGCTCATTAGAAAAGACTTAGTAATTGGCTTACCTAAGCTCAAATTTCAGAAGGATAAAATACGTGATGCTTGTCAGAAGGGGAAACAAACAAAGAATTATTTTCAAAGCAAAAATGTAGTCTCAACTACTAAACCCCTTGAGCTATTCCATATGGATTTATTTGATCCTTCAAGAACTATGAGCCTAAGAGGTAACTACTATGGTCTTGTCATTGTTGATGATTTTTCTAGATACACATAGACTTTGTTCATAAGAACCAAGAATGAAGCATTCACAACATTTAGAAAATTAGCCAAGACTATTCAAAATGAAAAAGCTTGCAACATTGTTTCAATAAGAAGTGATCATGGTGGTGAATTCCAAAATGAAAACTTTGAAAAATTCTGTGAGGAATATGGAATAAACCACAATTTTTCTGCTCCCAAAATACCTCAACAAAATGGTGTTGTGGAAAGGAAAAATAGATCCCATGAAGAGGGTGCTAGAACTCTTCTTAATGAAACAAATTGAAAATATAATAAACACTTATGCAAATAACCAAGAGGGGGGTGAATTGGTTTTACCTTAGAGTTTTAAAAATTTCTTTCAAAATTTCTAACACTGGAAGACTTTCAAAAGGATCTTTATCTTTCAAAACCAATTTGAAAATCAATTTACTTCACCAATCAAACCACTCTTGTGCTGTAACCAATTTTGTATAATGAACAAATTTCCATACCTCAAGAATATAATGAAATACAAACAAAATCTTAAAACACACAAGATTTATACTGGTTCACCTCTCAACCCCGGAGGCTACATCCAATTTTCTTCTAACCAAATCTTGGTCAGAGTTCCACTAGAACAAATATTTGTTCTTTACAAACTTACAACTGATCTCTTTTACCCACCCTAGGTAAAATTCAAAATCTATATCCTATAGACTTTTCAAAAGACCAAGAACCAAAGATCTCGTCTCTGTTCTTCCCACTAGAAAACCTTTCTAGCAAAAGCTTTAAAGAATACAAATGTTATATGGAAAATACAACACAAAAACAAAACAAATATCAAACTAAAATATCAAGCTTAAAGTTCAAGAAGGATATCACCTTTTAATCCTCAGCTAATTCAATGATATGAATGATTCAAACAATCTGAGAATGTATGCAATAGATGAATAACACTTCTTTCTTGAATCTTTCTTTGACACTAGCTTGAACAAATCATCAATTCTTGAGTATTATGACTAGAAACATATGTAACTCTACATGATACACATGATATTTGATTTTCTCACTAAATTCAAACTTGAATATTCTTGAGAGCTTTAGAAAGTGTTTGTCACAAGGTATGTACGTGTATCTAAGTTTTTCACTTAATGAATAACAAAATCAAGGTTGTTCTATTTTTTTTAAAAAAAATAGATATAACTAACTGTAATCGATTATTTCATCAATGTAATCAATTATTTTCACTATTGTAATCGATTATGTTAATCAGATAATCGATTAAAGTGTTCATCAGGAATTTGGAAATTTGTCACGAACAAAATAATCGATTAAGTCATCTTGTAATCGATTATTCCAGATGAACTCAGTTTTCTAATACACACAAGTAATCGATTAAGTTCCCATTTAATCGATTATCACAGATCATGTATAAAACTGATCAAAGCACATTTAATCGATTATAACCATCTGGTAATCGATTAAACCAGATCAACATGCTGTGAATATTTATGCAGAAGCTTATGTAGTCGATTATTTCTCAAGATAATCGATTATCACAGAGAATTCCTAATTATGTGTTAAGCTTATTTAATCGATTACAAAACCAGTGGTAATCGATTAAAATGTTCATAAGGCAATATCCAGAAAGCACACACATGCAATTAATCGATTATATCACCGGTTCTACTCGTGGTGAACAAAAATGTCCAACAAGGATTGTTGGGTAATTAATATGGGATGAGGCTATCTCTCTCTCTGAGGGTGCTTATGATGATAAAACACCTCAAGGAAGAAGATCACTACAAGATGAATACACAACACGAGTGTCATGCAATATGTGCTCTGTGTGAATAGAAAAGAGAGAGTCAGAATATGTGTACCTTTCTTCATTGATGACATTCCTATTTATAGGATACTAACCTAGACCCTGATGGAGTGGTGGTTAAGGCCCATGATTTTTGATCAATATCTTATCTTTGGCCGAGATCTACTGTTAACTGACTATCTTAATGGTTATAATATTGTTATATCCTTTTCTGTTCTCTGGTGGTTATGATATTGAGTTGTTAGGAGATTTGGATTAATTGTTTTACTGGGCCTTTATCTTATCCGAGGAAATTATCATAACAGATGCCCCCCAGCTCGGTTGGTCAGCACTCTGACCTTCTGAGTTGTGCTAGTAGTCATCGTCGAACCGAGATTGATAAGGACACTTCCGTTGATTGCCGAATTCCATAACCGAAGTGGATCGATATTAATCTGATTTCCACGAGGAGGCCAAGATTCATCTCCTATCCAGTTCTTGGTCCACCGAGATATATCCTTTTTGTGAACCATCCGAGGTGTGTTGAGGTTTAATGACCATCATTGGTGATCCCAACTTTGAAATCTTTGGGATGCTTCTAGACTTTTCTATTTAGGGAAACGAGAGGTTATCTTTTCATCTGCTCACCTTATTTAATGTGTCGCTGCAATTCCTGATGCCTTAATCATGAGTTTTTGAATTTCTTCCTATTTTGCCCCCATCTAGTGTGGAAAAAGTCATTTCTATCCTTAATGACTTTTCATATTTTGGAGATTACTTTTTTGAGACATTTCGTATGTGGGTTTTTGGCGGTTACTTGCATTTCAATTCCCTTAGGCTCTCCCCTTTGTCATCATTTTCTCCTTTCTCGCACTTCTGTGTCTCTTCCCTCTATCAAATCCTCTCCAACCCATCACCTTGTGGCATTCTAAACTTAATTGAAGCTTTCATTATCTCAGGTATTTACCGCTATCTGCATTATTGTAGTCAATTGTACTATTCTTTTCCTTTGATTCTTGTATTTGCTTTGTGTTCTTCTTTGCATGCTTTCCCCATTCTATACATAGATTAGTTGTTTTGCTGTAGAGTTCCTCTTCCCATCTTTCCTTGTTATTTCTTTTGATGGAGATTGCTCCTGAGGAAGAAATGTACATTCGGAAGAACGTTCCCTCTAAATCTGCGTTTTGGTTTTGGGGTATCCCCTTTTCTGATGAAGAAAAGAAGAAGGATTTGTTAAAAAAAGTTCCTTCTGGGGGTTCAGGGGTTTCAAAAAAGTCCCATTCTAGGTTTTTTTCCACTCGTAGAGGTATTCGCATAAGTACAAATTACAGTAGGATGAGTCCATCGAAAATTTTGGCTGAACAGGCTCTTGAACAGGCTTCCTGCGTTAGGGCTGTTGAGATGTCCTTCTAAGAGTTCTCGTTCTTCTAGGATTGTAAAGTCTTCTAGAAATATATTAGGAAATCCATGTTCATCCTCAGCAAATAGCACAAACTCTTCTCGTATTGTAGACCTGGGTCCTTTAGAAACTACCTTTGAGATTAACTTCGAGCCCTATTTGAAGTGTATGGATGAATTTCATTGTTGTGCCCAAATCGGACAATTTGAATGAACCGGTGAGATCCTCGCATCATGTCGTCACAACCCGGTTCGAAGGCCCATTCCTGCGACGGCTGGGGTCTCTCAATCGTTCTTGTTGGATGCAGAGACCAAAATGTCGACCTCAATCTGTATTAGCTCAGCGCCGACCGTTTCTCCAACTCTTCATCTCTTAGCTGCACCTCCAGGTATTCATCACTAATTTTCTCTTCTTATTTTGTCGTAGGTTGTTATGGATACTCCATCGATGGAAATGGTCGACGAGTCACAATCGACAGGCTCTCAACCCGACGGTCTTTCTCCCTTTCTGATCTCTAAATTCCCTTAGGTCACTTAGGAAGTGCTTCATAATTCCTCCATTTTGACCATGGAGAGCATTGCAGCGCTCCCTGTTGGCAACCAGGACGCGTTTTCTGTCCGACCTCCTGACCCGGACAAGCCCATCTGCTCATGTGTCGGGGAAGGCAAGCCTAGCTATTTCTTCTTTTGTAAGGACGTGGTCACACGTCTAGGAATTTGATTTCCTTTGTCGGATTTCGAAATGCAGCTTCTAAACCATCTTCACTTGGCCCCCTCTCAATTACATCCAAACAGTTGGGCTTTTGTGAAATCTTTCGAGGATCTGTACGTGTAATTATGTATTCCTTGCATTGTTCCTCTTTTCTTTTGCTTCTTTAACGTTCACACTGGCCGCACTGGCCGGGAACCTGCAACTCGGAAGGGGTGGACTTCTCTTCGAAGTCGCTCTAACCATCATCTTTTCTCTATTTTTACTAATTCTTTTAAAAACTTCAAAAATAATTTCTTCAAAGTTGTAGCCGAAATCGGCAAACAACCGTTCTTCCTCCGGGGGTCCAGAATCACCCAATGTCGGGTGGAAATTCCCGCTCTATTGGACCTAAGAACATCATACCTGTACTCCTGCCTCCTATCGCTTTGATGAGTCTAGCCTCTCAGATGTAGAGGCGTCGATGCTCATCCAAATTAACTTGCATCGGGAAGCTCAAGGTTTACTGAATGTTAAAAGAAAATATTGTGTTTTACCATTTTCAGCCATTATCTTAACTATTTGTTTTGCAGCTGCCGAGATGGAAGATCTGTCTGCTGACCTAGTGCATCGCCCACCGAAGAAGGCTGCTGGTGGCCGACGTCTCCGCTATCTTCAAAAACTGCCGGTGGCGAGTTCTGCCAATAGACGTCGGGCTGACGTCATGGTCAGTGGTTCTCAAGAAATAATCCCTGTTGAACAAGGGATGGGAGAAGTTGCATCTGTGACCGAGCATGTAGGTCGAGATGACCATCTTGACCCTACCTCGGGTACCGTGGAGGACGTACCGGCTACCATTACTGCTACCACGATCATTCCTTCCGGAACTACCTCCGTGTTTTCACCGGGGTGCCTATGGGAGAAAGGAGTTGAAGACCTTTTCCCATTTACTAAGGCCCCCAAACACTTTTCTGATTTGAGCCCCTTTTTGACAATGATCTCCGAGAGCTCGACCATCTGCACCTGCAAGCTTTCAAGTGTGCCTCTTTGGTGCTGAGTCTAGTCTCGTTGAAGTCCCGTCATACGAAGCTGCAAGAGGAGAATAAAAAACTAATTGAAGAGCTCGTTTCTTCTCGCGAGGGGTTAGTTGTTGCAACTGAGAATCTTACATCTGTTCACAGCGAACTCCAACAGGTGAAGAGCCATGCCGACTCCTTGAAGCTTCATATGACACTGCCTCATCCGAAGCTAGCAAGGCCAGGGATGATGCTGTTTTGTTGGCTCAAGAGCTTGCTGATCTGAAGGTTCTCTATGAGAAATCTCAAATGGAGGCCGTGCACACTAAGAAAAAGATGGGTGAACTCTAAGAGGTGTTGGGGTCAGTGGCGGAGGAGACTTTTTCCAATGCCTTGGACCAAGTCTAGTGTTTGAACTTGGGAATAACTTTAAATTTGGAAGGGACTCATTGCCGGGCATATGTTGAAGGAGGCGAGTTGATCCCTTACGTCCCTTCTCCTGTTGAGGATCCCGAAGTTGCTGCTGGTGAGAAGATGGTGTAACTTTGAAGGGCTGGAATGCCGGTTTCAACTCTGTAATTTAATTGTTTTTCCCAACAATTTCTTATTTCATACACTTTCTAATATTGCCATGGTCGGCTTTTATTTGGTATTCGTACAATCAATGCATTTATCTAATACTTGATTTGCTGCTTATTTTTATTTGGCCTGTATATATTCATATGTTTGCATATTAGTTTGGCTTCAACGACCAAGTAACATTACCCAAACTACTAGTTTGGAGTTGAATATGGGATTTTGGACCTCGATTTTGTAAAACCGGGCTCCTACCCTAGCAACGATCAACGCGTCACATAGACATTAATCAATGGAGGTGATTCTTTCGGAGTGTCGAATCATTCATCCACGAGTAAATTGTTATGTCGGCTTGATCAGGGTCGAATTAACACGCAGAACAACTGCTAGGCTAATATAATTTGTGCACAATATATATAACTTCCGTGTAACAAGGACTTTTATTGGTAATCTCCAAAGATATTTACATAAGTTCATGATCTCAATGATTTATTTACATGGGCATTATATTCCCGGCTTAAAAAATTAGTTAAAGAGAAACACATGAACAAAAATTTCAAATGTTGCTTCACGATCTCCATAAAAGATTCACACGGGTACCCGTATATCGGATCCCGATTTATAAAATCAATTAAGGAGAAACACATGAATATAAACTAAATATTAATTCATGATCCCCTTGAAAGACTTACACAGGTACCAATGTATCATATCTCGACTTATCAATTAAGGGGAAACACATGAAATTTTATTACGGCTAGGAACTTCTAGCTATAATAAGTTTTCAGCTTGTCGGCATTCCATGTGCGCTTTACATTTTTTCCTTTAAGAGTTTTTAGCTTGTCGGCATTCCATGTGCTCGAGATTTTGTGTGACTCGATATGGTCCTTCCCAATTGGATGCTAACTTCCCATCTTGGGCATTCTTGTTTCCGATATCCACTCGACGTAATACGAGATCGCCCTTCTCAAAGGACCTCGGCTTTACCTTTCTGTCGTGATCTGCTTCATATGTAAATCTCGACGATGCGCTAGAGTCTAGACTTCTTCTATTAGGTCTAGCTCGATAGCTAGGGCTACGTTGTTATCTTCTCTTGCATGAGACATATGTTGCCTCCTCCATGATGGTTGACCGATCTCCACGGGTATCATTTCTTCGCTGGCGTACGTCATTCTGAACAGGGTCTCTTGAGTGGTTGTTTGGGCCGTGTTTCTATATGCCCACAAGTTTAATACATCTGCTTGAGCTAGTTTGGGTCTGCTTCATGCATTCATTTTTTCAATCGATCTAATATGATTTTGTTTCTGCCTGACCATTGGATTGAGGATGTTCCACTGATGAGAAGTGATGTTTTATATGGAACTCGGCCATCATTTCTTGAAACCTCTTATCTATGAATTGTGTTCCGTTATCTATGACGACTTCTGCCAGAATCCCAAATCTTGCAATTATGCTGTGCTTAAAGAACTTTTGAAATCGGGCTGAGGTGATGGTGGCTAGGGGCTCGGCCTCGATCCATTTTGTGAAGTAGTCGACGGCTACTATTAACCATTTCATCTGACCCTCTGTCGCCTTAAATGGTCCTAAAAGGTCCATTCCCCACTTGTAGAAAGGCCACGGTGCCGTGATCGAAGCTAACTCGGCTGGTGGAGACCATAATATCTTTGCGTGCTTTTGGTAGCTATCACACCTCCTTACATGCTTTGCAGCGTCTGCCTTCATCGTCGGCTAGAAGTACTGGTACGAAGGGCTTTCAGTGTTAATGCTCTTGCACCCATATGCTGGCAATTAATGCCCTCATGTATTTCTTTAAGTACGTATTCGGCTTGGTTCGGGTTTAGGCATAACAGCATCAGAGTGTGGAGGCCTCTACAGTATAACTCGCCATCAACGATTGTGTACATAACAACATCTCAAATTAGTTTCCTTGCTTCTACTCCGTCATCTGGTATGATCCCTTGTTCTAAATAATTAATGATGTGCCTCCTCCAATCCTCAGCCACCGAGATCATCATGACGCATGCGGGTTGGGCAACTTCTTGTTGAATGACTGTTCGGTGATTGCCCGTACCTTTCGTGCTTGCCAGTTTTGACAAAATGTCGGCTCGGGCATTTTCTTCCCTCGTGATATGAGTGATGATGACTTCGTCGAACTCTGCTATTATTTCCTTTACTTTAGCCAGGTATTTAGATAGTAAAGGCCCTTAGTTTGATACCTTCCTTCAATCTGCGGTGAAACAAGTTGTGAGTCGGTGAAGACGTTAACTTCAGCGCTCCCTGCTCTCTGATCTGCTTTAGCCCGACAATCAGTGCTTCATACTCTGCTTGATTATTAGATGTTGGAAAATTAAGCCGTAATGACTGTTCGAGTGACACCCCCTCAAGGTTCTCAATGATGACTCCAGCTCCACTTCCCTTGGAATTGGACGAGCCGTCAATATATAGTTTCCATACTGGATGTTCCTGTTGGTTCGACGATGCCGGGGTTAGCTCTACTATGAAGTCGGCCAAGGCTTGAGACTTGATGGCATGCCAGGCTTCATATTTGATATCGAACTTGGATAGTTGGATGGCCCAATTCATCATTCTTCCAGCCAAATCCGGCTTGTGTAATACTTGCCGGATAGGTTGATTTGTCCTAACAACAACTGTATGGCTTTGGAAGTATGGATGAAGCTTTTTCATTGTTGTAAGGAGAGCGAAGGCCACTTTTTCAAGCTTCTGGTATCGTAAGTTCTTGAGGACTCAGCTCACTAAATAAATCGGCGACTGGGACTTGCCAACTTCTCTGACTAGTACGGCACTTATGGCTTCTTCTCCGACCGAGAGATATAAGATTAGCGTTTCTCCGGGATCTGGTTTTGAGAGCACTGGGGTCGAGGCCAAACATCTTTTAATCTCCTGAAAGGCCTCTTCGCATGTCAGGTTCCATCCCACGCTAGCCTCCTTTTTCAATAATTTGAAGAAGGGAAGTGCCTTTTCTGCAGATTTTGGGAGAAACCGTGTTAAGGCGGCCATTCTTCCCGTCAGTTTTTGACTTCTTGCTTGTTGGATGGGAATTCCATGTCCAAGACAGCCTTACATTTGTCTGGGTTTGCTTCTATTCCCCTGTGGGTAAGCATGAATCCTAGGAACTTCCCAGCTTTTACTCCGAAGGCGCACTTCAACGGGTTTAAGCGTATGTCGTTCTGCCTCAGTTTGTGGAAAGTTTCTTCTAGATCCCGGATATGATCCCCACTTGCAGTTGTCTTTGTTATCATGTCATCGATGTATACTTCAATATTGCGTCCAAGCTGACTGGCGGAGACTTTGTTCATCATCCGTTGATAAGTAATCCCTGCATTTTTCAATCCGAATGGCATTACGTTGTAGCAGTAATTTGCTTTAACGCCCCGAAATGCCGTCTTTTCTTGATCATCCGGGTACAGGGGTATCTGATTGTATCCGGAGTAGCCGTCCATAAATGACAGTAGTTGGAACCCGGCCAATTATCTACAAGTTGGTCGATACTCGGCATTGGGTATGATTACTTGGGAAAAACTTTTGTTTAAATCTGTGTAATCAACACAAACTCACCGTTTCCCATTGGACTTTTTCACCATTACCACGTTGGAGAGTCACGTGGTGTATTGTATTTCTCTTATAAATCTGGCCTCCAACAGCTCCTTGATATGCTTCTCCAAAGCTTGCCTTCTATCTGGGCTGAGTTTCCTATTCTTCTCCGCCACTGGTTTAGAACCAGGGTAAATAGCTAATTTGTGGCAGCAGAAAGTAGGCTTGATTCTGGGAATCTCATATGCTTTCCAAGCAAACACATCTTGATTTTTTTGGAGGCATTGGGTTAATTTGCCTTTGGTTTCTGGATTGTTCTGCTTGCCTGTCTTTGTGACTTGCTCTGGGGAACTTCCGATCTGAACCTCTTCAAGTTCATCTACTGGTTCTGGTCTCCATTCTTCAATATCCCGCATATCTAGCTATACCAGGTTAATCGCCTTTCGGGATGAATGTTCTTCGATTCTTTGTTCCGCCAGGTCCCCTTGCCTTATCCGAGGTGGTGCTGAGGGGTCACCACCACTTTCTCTTACTATATTATAGTAACATTGCCTTGATTCCTTTTGATCGCCACATATGGTGATGACTTGGCCACGGTTTCCAACCATCTTCATCTTCTGATGTCTTGTGGACATGAATATGTCCCATTTATGAAGAGTCAGTCTACCCAAGATGATATTATATGGTGACGAGAACTCGACGATGGTAAATGTGACTCTTTCTAACTTAAAACCCTCCTCTGTTCCTAATGTGAGTCTGAGGTCAATGGAACCTTGATTTCACATTGTCGACACGCACCAAAACAATTTTAGTAAGCTAATTCTATAGCACAGAGATAACCTAGGTCGACTTAGACACAATCAATATGGTTCTAGCTTCAATTTACGAATAACAGTGAGGGGGGAATTTTATCAAACAGTTTGTGTGCGTAAGTAAAACTTGCAAAAACGTAAACTAAAATTAAAGAGCAACACAAAAACTAACAGAATTCAAAAGAAGTGATGTAAAACAGAATTAAAAACATCAATCCAATTCACCTCACCAAGCAATTTGAATCATCATTGTTCTCAGAAATTAATCCTATCATGAAAGTTCATTCAATCTCATTAGAAGCAACTCAATCGACTTAACCCCTAAATTGATTGAAACCACAACCCTAACTGAAATATCATCCAATTAATTCTGTGATTAATGTATAAATTAGGAAATGAATCCATAACCTAATCCGTTTTCAATCCTAAAAGCATTCATAATCATGAAAACAGAATAATTGAAGAAGAAGATGAACATTCAAATAGAATTCGAAATACTAAACCAGAACTCAAATTCTCCTTGTGCTTGGGTTGGATTCTTGGATTGATTGAGGATTTAGCCTTCCATGATCATCATTAGTCAAAGCCCTATGAAATGGTTGCACAAAAATGGAAGCACAGCAAAACAAAAATGAAGAACAATGAAGAACAAGGAAGAACAGTAGAGAGAAAATGAGAGCAAGGGTTTTGATCCTAAAAACTTAAGAAAAGGAAATGCAAAACTGTTTTTATTAAAATGAAAAGTGTGCTCTCCAAGTTTCACTAAAGTCACTAATATATGTAGTGACTGAGTTCTAAAAATAAAATGGGCTACAAACAAACCCAACAATCTAATTATTTGCTATTTACAACCATGAAAGTCAAATTCGCAGCCCAAAATTACAAGTGCAGAGGCGCTAACTTCAAAGCTTAAAATGACCCTCTCAATGACAGAATTGGCCTCGGGCTATTTCCAGTAAACTTGTAGATCTTTTTGTTATCTTTTCAGGGACTCCTAGAACGCTCCATTCGGAGATCGGTAGTACCCTATATGCCCTGTACAAGTCAGAAAAATCAAGTGAGCAAAAATCCGAAAATATGTAACAATTAGTAATTAAGCCCACTTACTTACCTAGGCCCAAAAACTGAATTAGAATAGGAAAATAAAGGTCCAAGAGAGGTCAATTAAGCTAAGAAGGATAGAAAAATATTTAACTAAAAGCACTCTATCAAACCCTTGATGTAACACCCTGAAATTTCGATAAATTGAAAATAGATGCTTGATGTGATTGTTGTGTTATTTGATTGTTTGATAAGTTTGTATTAGTTGAATGATTGTTGTGTAAATTATCATTGTGCTATTGCTTGGTGTAGATGCCAAGTTATGTGAAGTTTGTTTGAGCTGCGTTGAATTGTGCGATTCTGAGTTTGACCCGAAAACCTATTTTAGTAAAATTACCATTCTGGATTATTTAACCATTGGATTGTCTTCAAACCCATATATGTAACTTGTGACCGTTGAGATTGTCCAAATAATGTGTGTAACGTGAGAAATTAATTTTTCACTAAAGCAGAAAATTCTAGAATTTGGGCAGCTCGCCCAGGCGAGTTTTACAGGCAATTTTTGCTCGCCTGGGCGAGTGGAGGCGGTGCTGAATATGTTTTTAAGCTTCCAAGTCACGAAAATGGAGGATTTTTACTCCCACAAGTCTTCCCTAGCCTCCCTCCACCCTCCTCTACCACCCACAGCCATCAGAGACAACCACGGAACGTCGTTGCTTGCCACAAGACCCCGGCGCGGTGAAGAACCTTTTAATCAGAGCAGAATCTTTGAAACTCTTCTCAAAGTTTCGGTAGAGAACGGAGCTTCCAATCATCCTTTCTTGGTTTCCTTGAGGTAACCTTGGTTTCCTTTATCTTCTCCTAGCTAGTTTAAGCTTCTATTAGTGTCTCTTGTGTTTTGGATACTGTTATTGAGAGTTTTACACTTCCTTTGAAAAACCCCTATGAAAATGAGATGTTTTAAAAGTCTCCTTTTTATGAAACTGATGTCATTTCTGTGATCCTTGTTGAACCCTAGTCACATTGGTGTGATCGGAATTTCAAAATGATGTCTTTTGATGTGGACTCCCAAAACATCATTTTAGCCTCTTTTTAAATTTGAGTGGGTATTTGACCCTGAATGTTAATGTTAAGTATGTCTTTGAAATCTATACTAAGTTATCTTTAATTTGGTATATAGAGCCCTGCTTTCAGACAAGCACGCGTATTAGAAGGATCACGAAACAACATCGCTAGGCTGTAACAAGGAGAACCACTAGATAGGTAAGGGGAGTTTATTATTTATTTATAGTTTTGATACCATAGTTGGGGGCCAGGGAGTCCAACTCTGAGGATATCTGGCTGTCCCTGTTGTGTGCTGGTTTTTAATAAAAATTACGTTTTTAACTAATGGGATGCGATGTATTTATGATTGATGTGTGTTTGTTCATGTGTGTGTTCGTTTTCAAGAAAAAAAAATTTAACTAATGGGATGCGATGAATTGGCTTGTTGATGGATAAACTGGGAATAATATTGTCGTTGTAATGATTGGATTTTTGGGAAAAGTCTTAATTACAGAGGAGACTCTGCCCAAAATTTTATAATATGTTTTCCTATTTAATTCTTTAGTAAATTTTTAAATGGGCATAAGAGTGTGTTTTATATATTGTAGACCTCCTCTTTAATTTAGAAATTTACTAAAAATACCAGTCTTGTGATATGATGAATTGTGAATGTATGAAATTTGGATTGTCTGAAGACCTGGGAAATGTGAATCTCAGGCATATGTATTATGTATAGATGTGATATGTGATTACTTGTGATGTTGTTGATGATATTGAAATTGAGATGTCATTGACGAGATTGATGATGTTGAAATGACATAATATTGATATGCATGACTGGATAATCTTGCGATGGTGGGTTTATGAATTTTAAGCATCCTAAGAGAAAATGGGATTGTTTAAAATTTTGGTTCCTATCTATCCATGGTCAGTGTATCGGTGATGTTGTGTATGTACATGGGGGGTGCATGACTGGATAACCTTGCGAGGGTGGGTTTACGAATTTTAAGCATCTCAAGAGAGAAAGGGATTGTTAAAATTCCGGTCCCTATCTATTCGTGGTCATTGCATTGATGGTGCCCATGTTCATACTTCATATTTCATGGGTGGAAATAGAATGGTGGCAGTAAGTATGGGGGTACTAGGGGGCATCACTCTGTTTAGAATTCCCCTGTGACTCAGGGCTGATCACCATTAGGGGGGAGCGACCAGTGCACGACAGGGTGACCTCAACGAGCTACTGCATCATTTTCCTAAGAGAGGCTATTTCCATGAGGATGGTACCACATTGCATGCTAAGTGATGAGTCAAATGCATACATCATTCCGAACATGACTGTTTGAGTTGTGGAATGCATTGGATGATTGTTTTGTTGAATGTGTAATGGAATAATGAGTTTTTCGAGTGTGTATTGGACTGATGGACTTGTGGTAATGATAATGATTGTTAATGTTGTTTCCTTTCCAATTGTTGTTATCTGATGCTAGTTGCTTTTATATAATAAACTCACCTTTGCATTTGTTGTGTCGTGTGGTGGGTACTTGTGATGATCGCAAACTTTTGTTCATGGGAGCAGATGAGCAGCACTAGGTGACCTTGGAGAGAGATCTTCTTTTTGTTGGAGCCGCCAAGCCGACTTGATGACGTTGGATTCCTTTTTGGAGAAAGAGTTGTGTTTTGTTAATCAACTCTCTCTTAGTTAGTCTTTGGCTTTTTGTTGATATGTAATTTCAGGTGTATAAACACGTAAAGCTAAAGAAAGTTCTGATATGTGGATGACATGTACTAATTTAATATATATGTATAATGTGTTTAAATATGTAATTGTAATATGTGTATGATAATTGTATTATCGCAAAAAATTTACCATCATTTTCATAATCAAATTAATGGAGTTTTCATATTAAAATTGAAGTTGCACGATTAAGAGTTAGTGATATCGTAGTGACGAGGTGGGTCGTTACACTTAAGATCGGTGCCTCCACCATTAAAACCTATCAACATGGTTTTGCACGGTTTCAAATCTTCTTCATCCAAGTTCATCTTTTTGAATGCACTCCAAGTAATGATATCGGCAGAATTACCGTTATCAACGAATATCCTTTTAACCCGGCAGTTAGCTACTGTTCCCATTATTACGAGGCCATCCTCGTGACCGGGAACCACCCCTCTCATGTCTTCCTCGGTAAAATAAATTAGCGGGGAAGCGATCTTCTTATTATTTTCCTTTAATTTCGGTTGAGCCCTTACTGACATGACTTCTTTGATATATTTCTTTCGCTGGTTGGCAGTGTCGCCTCCACCTCCTATGGTTCCTGAAATGACGTTACATTCGAATTCGGGCTCCGGGAAGTCATCATCCTTCTTGTTCTTCTTTTTGTATCAGCTTTTATCGTCGTGTTGGCCTTTTCTCTTGCCTTGCTGCCCCTGGGTCTTGATAACATACTATCGCAGTTTACCTTCACGAATAAACTTCTCTATTGCGTCATAGAGATCCCAACATTGATCAGTCGTATGACCCGGTCCATTGTGAAACTTACAAAATCGGGAATAGTCTATTCCCTTCTTTTTGAAAACTGGACGAGGACGATCTACTTTCCTCGTGTCCGTTAAGGCCACTTCTCTCCATATCTGGGCTCGAGAAGTATTCAATGGAGCGTATTTGTCAAACTTTGTTTCGTACTTTTTGGGCCTAAATCCAAGGTCAGGAACATTTCTCGAAGGTCAGCCGCTGTGGACATTTGCAAGATGCCGGTTGGCATGTGCGTTTTCCTGATGTCGATTCCTTGGTGGAGAAGGTTTTCTTCTACTCTCCTTGGGAACCGAATTGGCGATCTCCATCTGCTCCAATTCCAAATACTTTTTTGATTGCATCCTGAATTCCATGAGGGATTTTACAAGATCTTTGTCAATCAACTTGGCTAGATGGGATGATCCATTGAGCCCGGCAGATATGAGATGTACATGTACCCTTTCTTCTAGACCTTGGACTTGTAGGGTGGCCTCCTTGAAGCGATCCAAATAACTTTGCAAGGTTTCTCCGGGTTGTTGGCATATTTTTCCTAGAGCGAACTCGGACTTTAGATGTTTCTTGTTGGTCGCAAAATTCAATAGGAATCTCTGCCCAAAATCTTCAAAATTTCAAATCGACTGTGGTGGCAAAGTGTGAAACTATGTTTGCGCAGCTCCAGTTAAAGTGGAAACAAAAATCCGTGAGATTATCGGCTCATCAATACCTCAGACACACATTTGCATGTCAAACTCATCAATGTGCACCTGGGGATCCTGGCTCCCATCATATTTTGATAAGAACGATCCCTCAAAGTCCTCCAAGAATTGAGCATCTACTATTTCATCAACAAATGGACTGTTATTCTGCTAACCCTGACGATATTTCATTCGGTAAATGCCATCTTCTCTCTTGGGCCGGGGTATCACTGTTGCTGCTTGGTTTTCTTCTGCTGTATGGTCTGGGATCTCGGTTGGGGAGATACGGAGGTCACCTGAGAGCGCCTTCTTGTCGTATGGTGTGGTCTCTGATTTTCTTCTACTGGACTCTCCATACTTCTAATCCGCTGCTCTATGAACTGGATGCGTCGCTTTTCATCATGTCTCTGTTTGGTACTACGCTCGTCTAATTGGGCAATCAGGTTCTGGATGTCTTCCTGTCATTGAAGCTCATAACGTTTCTCTAGATTCTCAATCTGGGATAGAATTGAGTCCAGGGCATTATGAATAAGGCGATGCGTTGTCTCTGGTTCAGCCTCACCAATTGGTGGTGGATTAGCAGGCAAGCGTAGTGCTGGTATAGGTGGGGACGAAGTGGTATCTGAGATAGCATCTTCTACCGCCACGTTCTCCTGAATTATGTTTCTTGGTGGTTCATCTCGTCCTTCAACTTGGTGGCTTCTTGTATTAACCATTGTGATTTTATGGGAATCAAAATTTACAGTTTCCACAGACGGCGTCAATGTTCTGCTCGTGGTGAACATAAATGTCCAACAAGGATTGTTGGGTAATTAATATGGGATCAGGCTCTCTCTCTGAAGGTGTTTATGATGATAAAACACCTCAAGGAAGAAGATCACTACAAGATGAATACACAACACAAGTGGCGTGCAGTGTGTGCTCTGTGTGAATAGAAAAGAGAGTCAGAATATGTGTACCTTTCTTCGTTGATGACATTCCTATTTATAGGATACTAACCCGGACCCTAATGGAGTGGTGGTTAAGGCCTATGATCTTTGATCAATATCTTATCTTTGGCTGAGATTTATAGTTAACTGACTATCTTAATGGTTATAATATTGTTATATCTTTTTCTGTTCTCTGGTGGTTATGATATTGAGTTGTTGGGAGATTTGGATTAATTATTTTACTGGGCCTTTATCTTATCCAAGGAAATTATCGTAACATCACCTATTTAATCGATTAAAACAGTAAAAAACTATTTTTATAAAATCCTAATTACCTTTATGAATTTCTATCAAATTTCTTATTACCACATGATTATATCTAATCAAATGAATGTATGAATGCATGAATCATCAAAAGCTAATGAGGATTGTCAGGCTTTATCAATATGAACTAAGCTTTAACAAAAATTACATATGCCATCAATTTGATTGGGCATGTAAAATATCAAAACTTATATTCTTCAATCTTCTTGATTCCTTTGCTTAAGCTTCATCAAATCTAACACAAATCTGCCAAAACATTTTTGAGCTGATGTTGTGAACATTGTTTGCTACACTTTGAATAGACTTCTTATAAGGCCTCTTTCGAAAAAAACATCTTATGAGCTATACAAAGGAAGGAAGCCAAAGAATCACTTAGCAAATTTGATGCTAAAGCTGATGAAGGTATTTTTCTTGGTTATTCTTTACAAAAGCAAAGCATATAGGATCTTTAATACAAGAACTTTATGTGTAGAAGAATTAGTGCATGTAATATGTGATGAGTCTAACACCTCCAAGGAGGAAAAAGTATGTGCTGATGATGCAGGAAAATTAGAAGATGTTATGCAGTTTAACGAAAAGTAAAGCTTGATTCAAATGACAATGTGGAACATTCAACACCCATTCAAGAGCAAAAGAATTGGAGAACCACTAAAGATCTTTCTCTTGACAATATCATAGGGGAAGTATCAAAGGGAGTCTCTAATAGATCCTCTTTGAGAAACCTTTGTTGTACAATGGCATTTGTTTCACAAATTGAACCAAAAGACATTGACCAAACTTTACTTGATGAACATTGGATGAAGGCCATGTATGAAGAATTAAATCAATTTAAGAGAAATGAAGTTTGGGAATTAGTTCCTAGACCTCCTTCTCATAAACCTATTTGCACCAAGTGGGTTTTTAGAAACAAACTTGATGAAAATGGTATCATCACAAGGAACAAGGTTAGATTGCTTGCTAAAGCATACAACCAAGAGGAAGGCATTGATTATGATGAAACATATGCTCCAGTTGCAAGATTGGAGGCTGTAACGCCCTGAAATTTTGATAACTGAAAGTAGATGTTTGATGCATTTCCTATGTTATTTGATTATTTGATTAGTTTAGATTAATTGAAATGTAATGTGGATTATCCATGTGCAATTGCTTGGTGTAGTGGTCAAGTTATGCGGAGTTTGTTTGAGCTGCCTGAATTGTGTGATTTCGAGTTTGGCCCGAAAACCTGTTTTAGTAAAATCACCACTCTAGATTTGTTAACCGTTGGATCGCCTTTAAATTGTAAAGGTGGGTTTCTAAACCACATATGTAACTTTTAACCGTTGGGATTGTTAAACTAATGTTTGTAGCATGATAAAATCAAAAGCACAAGGCCTATAGCTCAGTTAGGTAGAGCATCTCGTTTACACGAGTTGCAATGTTTTTTTTATTAATTTTTCACTAAAGCAGAAATTCTAGAATCTGGTCAGCTCGCCTAGGCAAATTTTGTAGGCACTTTTGCTCGCCTGGGCGAGTCAAGGGGTGTTGAATACATATTTAGGCTTCCAAGTCATAAAAATGGAGGATTTTCATTCTCCCAAAGCTTCCCCAACCTCCCACCATCACCGACCACCACCCAAGACCACCGGTGACCACCATGGACCGCCATTTCTTGCCACTAGACCACCGCATGGAGAGGAACACTTTAATCAGAGCGGAATCTTCGAAACTCTTCTCGAAGTTTCAATAGAGAACAAAGCCTCCAATCCTCCTTTCTTGGTTTCTTTGAGGTAACCTTGGTTTCCTTTGCCTTCTTCTAGCTAGTTTAAGCTTCTCTTAGTTTCTCTTGTGTTTTGGGTACCATTGTTGGGAGTTTTACACTTCCTTTGACAACCTTTTGAAAATGAGATGTTGTAAAAGTCTCCTTTTATGAAACTAATGTCGTTTCTGTGATCCGTGTTGAACCCTGGTCACCTTGGTGTGATCGAAATTTCAAAATGATGTCTTTTAATGTGGACTCCCAAAACACCATTTTAGCCTCTTTTTAAATTTGATTTTGTATTTGAACCCAAATGCTAATGTTAGCCTTGTTTTTGAAATCTATACTAAATTATCTTCAATTTGGTATATAGAGCTCTGCATTTGGGCCAAAGCACGTGAACTTGAAAGATCCCAAAATGACGTTTCAAGGAGCTAATTGAGAAATATAGATAGGTAAGGGAAGATTATTATTTAATTATAGTTTTGATACCATAGTTGGGGGCCAGAGAGTCCAACTATGAAGATAACTGCATGTCTCTGCTGTGTGCTGGTTTTCAAGAAAAACTATGTTTTTAACTAATGGGATGCAATGTATTTATGATTGATGTCTGTTTGTTTCTGTGTGTGCTTGTTTTCAATAAAAACTGTTTTTAACTAATGAGATGCGATGAATTGGCTGTTGATGGATAAAACTGTGGATGATATTATTATTGTGATGAATGGATTTTTGGAAAAAGTCTTAATTACATAGGAGACTCTGCCCAAAATTTTATAATATGTTTTCCTATTTAATTCTTTATTAAAATTTTAAATGGACATAAAAGTGTCTTTTCTATATTGTAGTCCTCCTCTTTAATTTAGAATTTTCCTAAATACCAGTCTCGTGGTAATAGGGATTGTGGATGAATGAGGTGATATTGATGTCATTGATAATGGTGAAATGAGATGTTATTGATGTGTTGGTGATGATGTATAAATGAGATAATGTTGATGTAGTTGATGATGTTCAAATGAGATAATATTGATATGCATGATGGTGATATTGAGATGATATGATGTTGAGGTTGATAATGACATTGATGAGAGATAATGTTGATGTGAACAATGTCATTGTGTGTGGATATACATGGATACCCATGAGGGGTGTATGACGGGTTACCCTTGCGAGGAAGGATTTGTTCCTAGCCAGGTCATACATTGATGGTGCCCACGGTTGTAGGCTGTGTATGTCAACGTGGGATGCAATGACCGGTTGGTTACCCTTGCGAGGATGAATTTTTTCTTAGTCACGGTCAGTGCATCAGTGAGCCCACATTGGTGTGTTACGTATGTACATGGGGGTGGATGATGGGTTACCCTTGCAAAGAAGGATTTGTTCCTAGTTGGGTCATGCATTGATGATGCCCATGTTTCATACTTCATTTGTATGTGTGGAAATAGAATGAAGGCACGTGCTTACCTGTGAGTTTCAGTGGGCTGAGATGCAGGTACTAAGGGGTCATCAGGTTTGGAATTCCCTTATGACGCTAGTTGATCCTCGGGTGAGGGAATGGCCAATGCACGACAGGGTGGCCTTGATAGGCAGTGAATCATTTTTCCTGTGAGAGGCTATTTCCGGGGTATGGTACCACATTGCATGCTGATAGATGATTCAGGTGCATGCATCATTCTATGCATGATTGTTTAAGTTGTGAAATGCATTGGATTTATTGGAATCATGGACTTTTGTTAATGATTGTGGTGGGTAATGTTGTTTTCTTCTCAATCGCTGCTATATGATGTTTTTTGGTTTTATATAATAAACTCACCCTTGCATTTATTGTACCATGTGGTTGGTACCTGTGATGATCGCGAACTTTCATTCGTGTGAGCAGATGAGCAGCAATAGGTGACCTTGGAGAGAGATCTTCTTTTTGTTGGAGCCGCTAAGCCGACGTGATGACGTTGGATTTCTTTTTGGAGAAAGAGTTGTGTTTTGTTAATCAACTCTTTCTTAGTTAGTTCTTTGATTGTTTGTTAGATATGTAATTTCAGGTGTATATACATGTAAAGCTAAAGGAAGTGCTAACATGTGGATGACATGTACTGATTTAATATATATATTTACATATGTGTTTTAAATATGTAATTGTAATACGTGTATGATAATCGTATCATCGCGAAAAATTTACCATCATTTTCATAATCAGATTAATGGAGTTTTCATTAAAATTTGAAATTTACACGACTAGAATTTGTGATGCCGTAGCGACGAGGCGGGTCATTACAGAGGCCATTAGGTTACTACTTGCTTATGCATGTTTAATGAGTTTTAAATTGTTTCAAATGGATGTTAAGAGTGCTTTTTAAAATGGATATATTGAGGAGGAAATCTATGTTGATCAACCTCCTAGTTTTATTGATTTTAAACATCCTACTCATGTTTACAAATTGAGAAAAACATTATTGACACAAGCTCCAAGGTCTTGGTATGAAAGATTGAGCAAATTTATGATTGATCAATCTTTCATAAGAGGACAAGTGGACAAAACCTTGTTCATCAAGAAAAGAGGCAATGATATTTTGATTGTTCAAATTTATGTAGATGATATAATGTTTGGTTCATCTAATTAGTCTATGTGCAAGGAATTCTTTATCTCTATGCAGCGTGAATTTGAGATGTTGAAACTAAAAATCAATTAGCTGATATTTTTTCCAAACCCTTAGCAAGAGATAGATTTTATTCACTTAGAAACATGCTAGGAATTCTAGATGAATCTAGTGTGTGTTAGCATGCTATTTATGTGATTATCTACATGAAAATGAGCTATATACTTGTGATTCATTTCAAAAGAAATCAATTCGAAAAATGTTGCATATTTACTGTTCATTCTGATAAATTCTCTGTAATAATCGATTAAGTTATGGGATAATCGATTAAATTGGCTTTAAAAGCTGTTTAGAATGAATTTTGAGCTTATGTAATCGATTACATAAGTGAGATAGTCGATTATTCTTCATTCAATTTTTTTTAAATTTAACATTCTCTGGAATAATCGATTACAACATTGAATTAATCGATTATACAAGCTAAAAAATCACTTTTTTCTGTAATAATCGATTACCAAAGTTCGTAATCGATTACACTTCATCTTCCTGAAATGGAACTCTCACTGGTTTAATCGATTACGCCTCGGGTTAATCGATTATTGCCTTCTACGAAACCTATTTTGCTTACAAAATAATCGATTACTTAAGCTCGTAATCGATTATTCATGGAGTTACTGTAAAATCTTAAAGATTTTTTGGGATTTGTAGCTGCCCAACTACCACCTAATTCAAAAATTTGAATTTTCTAGGCTTTTATGTTAGTGGGTAAATTTGAAATGACAGTTATGATTTCAAATTTCAAACTTTGGAGCCCAAAATCATCTATATATACAACCTTGTTCTAGAGACAAATGACACCACTTTCTTCTTACATCTAGCCTTGTTGTATCTCTCTGCTTCTCTTCAGAGTCTAGTTTCTATGTTTTTCTATTTTCCTACTTCTTGCATTCACAATGTCTGCTCCCAAGAGATCAAAAACCTCTAAGAGGAAGGCTGCTGAAACTTCCAACCCTGTAGTGAGTAGGTTAGATCATTGGTTCCTAGTTGAGCATGATAAAATTAACTAATTACAGTTTAATGTTACCAAGCTTATCTGCCCTCCCAAACACCTTGACTTTGCATGGTTCACTAAAGAAGGTTTTCAATTCCCTGCTTTGATTGAAGCTAGGGATTGAAGAAACTTGTTGAGATGAAGGGTACCTTTTACCCTGAACTTGTGAAGGTGTTTTACACCTGTGCAAAAGCCTCCATGGATGGGACTGTCCCATCTCAAGTTAATGGGGTGGTCATGGAAATCACTCCTGAGGTCTGGCAAGAAGTTGCTGGCATTTCCTTTGTTGTTGAAAGGAAATTTGAGGAAGTGGCTGAGGGTTACAACAGAGTTGAAACCTATAGAGGTATGTTGCTTGACCCTCAAATGAGGCTGAAATTGAGGCTAAGTATTGTTCCTATGACTCATGAGGACAGACTTCTTCATTATATAATCACCTACATCTTGACCCCTAGGTCCACTAATCATGCACAAGCCACAGATGATGACATACAACTTATGTATGGCATGAAAAACTCCATTTAGATGAACTGGATCCTCATCCTTGAGGAAACCATGCTGCAATCTAAGAGATTGATGAACTATCATTTTCCATATGTTATCCTTGTGTCTAGATTCATTTATTATTTCAAAATAGATGTCTCCAATGAGGTGGTTGACAACACTAATTCCAGCAACAGTCTCATCAAGGAGAAGCACCTCAACAAGCTTGGAATGCTGAAGACTCCTTATGGATGGCAGATGGCTGGACAACAAGTGCCTCCTGCTGGTGCTGAAGATGAAGGAGATGAGGAAGAAGAAGCTGAAGGCCTTGCTCAACCATCCTACAGCCCCTTTGAATCTTTAATGATTCAGAAGATGGATGCTTTGTTGTCTCTGCACCATGAACACAGGGCCAAGACAAATTCATCTATGGAAGAGATAAAGTCTAGATTAGAGAACATAGAAGCTAGGCTTGTTATTGATGATGTTGACAAACTAGTTTAAATTGCTTATGTTCTTTATGCTTTCTTCCTATTTCTAAGTATGTTATGCTTTGGTTAATGCTTGTTATTTTCAACTTCAACGTACTGCATCGTCTTTCCATTAATATAAGTTATGATTTCTCCTCTTTATATTCTTTCTTTGCCCATTATTTTTGTCTTTGATAAGCCAAATAGGGGGAGAAATAATTCTGTAATGAACATAGGGGAGAATAACTGTGTAATGAACATAGGGGGAGATAGAGACTCTGCTTTTCTTTTTTTAATGGGAAATATTTTGTGATGATGATGTGCTCTGGCTGTTTTCTCTGTATGCTTCTGATAAATTATACAAGTCAAGGGGAACAAATTTAGAGCATTAGATACTTAACACTTGTTCTTGCAAAGGCCAATTCAAATTTAAGGATATCAAGATTTATTCCTCTATCTTTTATCCGTCAAGAGCAATCAAACATTAAACAATTGGACAGTTGATATTTGGCATGCTCAAAGCCAAAAAGGGGGAGATTGTTGGATATAGTGGAAGCTGCAAGAAGAATCAAAGTAAGAATGAAGAAGAAGCTTGGTGATTAGCTCAAAAATATATTTGCTTTATCATGCCCAATCAAGTATGAAGACATGTGCAATGTGTTTAAGTTTGATTCAAGTACATTGCTTTGTGATCCTTGCATTGTTATTTGCATGTCTCATTGAATTTGCATAAGTAGGTGCTATTAAAACTTAAAAGTTACTAAATGATTTCAAAGGAAAAACGATTCTCATGGCTATGTTTTTGGAAAATGAAAACTTACTGTTTTAATCTATTACATAGTGTTTTAATCGATTAAAATGTTCTTGTGCTAATCTAGAAAAGCCATGAAGAACACTTTAATCGATTACAAGATTGAGTTAATTGATTACATAGTGTATTTTGGAAAACCATACACTTCTGCTTTAATTGATTACCATTTTTCGTAATCGATTACATAGGCTTTTTGGAAAACTCTGTTTTTCTGCTTTAATCGATTACATTGCGAAATAATCGATTAATCTGTTCGTAATCTTTTTCTAGGTTGCTGAGGAACAATTTAATCGACTATTTAGTTATTTTAATTGATTACATATGGCAAATAATTGATTACACTAGCAGATTAGTCGATTATTGTTAGTTAATTCTGTTTTTTAAAAGCCTTTGTAAGTCAATTCTTTATAAATAGAACTTGTGCGAATTAATCTACATACCTAAGTGACTTACCAAAGAAAAAAGCAAGCTTTCTAAATGTTCAAGAAACTGATTTCTTAGTGATTAACACATCTTGTAAAGATCAAGATTTCTGAGTTTTAGAAAAGATATGCTAAAGAAAATAAGTTTTCAAGATATTAATTATGAGCAATAGAATTCATACTACCTGGATTGTGTGGTAATCTCATTTCGTTTTCATTCATACATGAAGGATCATAGGTAATGTTTATCTTGAATCATTCTTTTTAGATTTTCTAAGAGATTTTGTTTTGTTTTGTTGTGTTGTAATATTTCAAATTGATTCCTTGTCAAGCTTTCTAGAGAAGGGTTCTCTAGATTTGAAGATTTGAGTAGGTTTCTCAAGATCTTTGTGACTTGTATTCTAATAGGGTTTTAGAATTCAGGATCTTTGTCTATTGTTGATAGAGATTGTCACTTGCTGTGCTTGTACAAGAATTATTCTTTATAGTGAAAACTCTAACCTAGTATTGGTTGGAAGACACTGGATGTAGCCTCCATGTTAGTGAGGTGAACCCATATAAATTGTTGTGTGATTGTTTCTTTATCTGTATATCTTTCATAACTATTGTTTGGAAATCAATATACAATCAATAAGAGATATTTCAGTCATTATATGCATTTCAAGGTGATATTAGATTGAAAGAAAAATATGTTTTTGAACAAGGTGATTGAGTGATACGATCCAAGTTTTAAATTTCGCAAATTGTTTTCAAGAAAAGTTTTTAAAGGTAGTCTTAACGAATTCACCCCCCTCTTGGTTAATTGAAGTGTGTTCATAGTATTTTCATATGAGTAGTCCTTGAAAAGCTACGGAAAAGAGCTACAATTTTTTCAGAGAAATGCTTGGGTCAATTCTGCCTATTTGAGAGTAAAATTAGGCTTCGAAGTCAGAACCTGTGTACTTGAGTTTTGAGCTGCGAGTTTGGGTTTGATTGGTGTAATTAGCATAATTAGTTAGTTTAGATGGGCCTAATCAGAGCCAACCCTTTATTTTGCTCAGCCACTATATATTAGTTTAGCTAGGAGTTACTTTGAGAAGGACAAAAACATAATTTTCAGCTTCTTGTGCAAGTTTTTAGAATTAAAATCTTTTCTCTTTTTTTCTCTCAATTGTACTTCATTGTTCTTCATTTTTCTTCTTCGTTTCATCTATGTTCTTCTCTTTTCTTATACAAATTTTGTGGCTCTTCCACTGATGATGATCATGGAAGGCTAAACAATCAATCAATCCAAGGATCCAGTCCAAGCAAGGAGAATTTTAGTTCATCTTCTTCTTCAATATTTTTTCTGATTTTCATGATTATGGATATGTTTAGGATTGAAAATGGATTAGGTTATGGATTTATTTCCTAATTTTGAATTTTAATCAAAGATTGTTTGGATGATATTTCAATCTGGTTTGTGATTTCAATTGATTTATGAGTTAATTTGATTGGCTGCTTCTAATGATATTGAATGAACCTTCATAATATGATCATTATTTGAGAACTATGATAATTCACATTGCTTGGTTTGGTGAATTGGATTGATATTCTTGAATCTGTTTTACAATATCTTTTCTCAATTCTGTTAGTTTTTGCGTTTTTCTTCGATTTTAGTTTGTGTTTCCACAGTTTTTGTTCACTGTCTACAAACTGTTTGATAAAATCCCCCAACTGTTTATAAGTGGATTAAGTTAGGAACAAAATTGGACTATATCTCTCAGTCGACCTAGGTTAATCATGTGCTTTAGAATTATCTTAGTTTTATTTGTTTTGTAGCGATTCGACAGCCGTTATCATTCATATGTATTAATATTATTTGGATATCAAGGGTATGAATGATGAAATCCAATCCTATGTTTCTTTTGAATTAACTAAATTAATTTTACTTGTTTTCGTAATTTTTTGTATTTTACATGCACTAATTTCGTTATTTCCAATATTTTCATTAAACCATGAAGCTTCAATTAAATTTATTGTACATAACTATTGAACTGTTTACTTTTATTTGGAAAAACTGAGTAGCTCAAGTCCATGTGGAAACAATCTCTTTTTATAAAATTTGTAACCTGCGATGACATTGGTACACTTGCCAATAGTCTAACAGCAGTATGAAACATCAGCTCTAACAATACATTGACATTAGATAGTTAAAAATTTCAAACAATCCCCTTCCTTCTCCAGGGACGCTTATAATTTTGAAACCAACCCCTTCCCCTCTCCAGGTATATTCAAACAAGGTCATTATACCCTCCATGTACATACACAACAAGCATTCATCTCCATGACATCATCATCATCAACATCAACATCATCTCATCTCAATGTCATCATCATCAAACACAATCACATTCCACATATATATGAAAGTTAGTATGCACGTTTCATGACGTTCATGGAACATGTTCATGAGGGAGAAAAATAAAATATCTATTTTGTTCTTCGATGTGGAACCCGTAACTCCTTACAGTCCTCATGAAACTTGTTTAGAATTTACTCATTAAATGATAGGGGTTTTAGATATACCTTTTTGATCACTTGAAAGGCTTCAAAAGGATGATGCCCTTCAATGGTGATCCACACGATTTTACCTTGAATGCTTCAGAGAACTCCTTCTCTTTCTCGATCCTCCTTCACTTGGTTTCTTGCTGGGCAATGGCAAGGTGGAGGCTTCAAGTGTTTGGTTTATTTCTTAAGACAAAAAATGGTGTCTTGAGGTTAGGTAAGGTTGCAATAATGGAGGAGAGAAGATGATGAAGAAGAAAGAAAAACAACAACTTTTGTTCTTGAAAGAGTTTTTTTTTTTTTTTTACACAACATAAGAGTGGAGTGTTATTTATCCTAGGAACCTATTATCTTGTAATCTTATTAGGATTATAATCCTAACTCAATCACTCAAAATTAGCCCAAGGATCTATAAATTCAAAATTTAACCTTTCATCATTATATCCATTTGGATGTTTCTTTATCTATTTTATTTAAATTAGTAATTCAAATAATTTTTTTTTTTGAAGAAGCATTATCCTAGTTAATTCAAAATCCAAATTTAAATTTCAAGCATAAAATTTAAATTTAAATTCAAATTCAAATTCAATCTTTGTCCTAGTTAATAATTTAAATTTGAATTAATGTTCAAAATTTAAATTCAAATTTCGAATTTGCCAAAAATTCATTTTGGTCAAGTCAACTTCTTGACTTACTAGGAGTCATGGCCCAAGACCCTATTAGGCCTTTTAACAAATTTGGGCCTATTAGTGTAGAAACTAATTTCTCACTAATAGCCCAAATCGGGTGCATGCATTAATTTGACTTGGAGTCCAACTCCAACCCAATTACACCTTTAGTCTTGAAAAAGCCCAATAACTATTATTGGCCAATACTTGCTAGTTATAAGCAATCAAGAATAATCTTTTGTATGTGACCCATTAGGCTCAAGTAGCCACTGACATAAATGAACTTGGACCAATCAAACTCCTTTAACGGGCCCAATTCCTTTAATGACCACATAAGACACTAGCAATGCTCTGCGACCCCAGAATTAAGTTGATCAAGTGATCTACCTTTCTGATTTGGATACCGTGCTGGCACCATCCCTCATATCATCTTTCACATTTAGTCGAGAGCAAGGATAAAGTATCATCTCTCTTAGTTGACTAGATATAGCTTTCCACAGAACTAAGAATCTTCTTCTATTGACTCTAAAGACGGATCATGACTCCTCATGATCTCTTACTATGCATAGATTCCCAAATAAACTAGAAGTCATCCAAATTCTACCGATCTTGTGAACTACTAATCCCTTGTAGGGACTATGAGTCCTTTCGGCATGTCAATCTTCACTCATGTATTCAAGTAATACCTAAGAGTACATTGCTTTCCCCATTTTCAGGCAGATAGAGTATTACAGTCAAAGTATAACCCTAGGACATAGTGTTCGATGACATCCTCAAGTCTAGGATGATCCGCACTACCAAACGATGAGAGAGTTTACAAATCCAATGATACTTTAAAAAATCCTTGTGGAGTCTCTCAGCGGGCCAGTTTGACGCCATCTGTTATCCAACAGATCCATCCATGACATTAGCTAAGGCATCACCATGCCTGCATTCCATAAGGTCCGTACCTTGTATCTCTATACAAATAGAAGATGTCGTACTAGTCCTTTTTGAGATCACCAATGCCCTTTCTGGGTGATTCAAGACTAGGAACTCATTTAAGGTAATAGATATTTAGTGTCCTTAAGTCCTCACAATCATGATCCCTATCATTGATCCTCGAGAGAACACTTGTTCTATTCCTAGGGCCTTTATCTTTAAATGCATATTACTATAAAATATAGGCGAGACATAAACATGATAAAGATAAATTTGGCTCAAATTTATTAACCATGAAATACTAAATAGCAAGAGGAGTTCATCTGATGAAACAGATTGTCTCTAGGACACCTACTTACTAACAATTACATATAAACTCATGCCTGGGATTCACATTACACAGGTCTTCTGACAACATAAATCACATATGTCCTTAAGTCCTCACAACGTGATTCACGTGATTCCTCACATTTAAAATTTAATAAAAGAAGTAATGAAAAGGACATATATAAAATTTTCGGCAGATTCTCCTATGTAATTAAAACTTTTTCCAAAAATTTCAGTCAATACAACAACAACATCATTCACAATTTTATTCATCAATTACAAATACATCACATCCCATTAGTTTAAAACAAAGTTTTTCTTGAAAACCAGCATGCAATGTAACACCCTGAAATTTCAATAACTGCAAATGTATAGTCAAAATGTTTCTTGCACAACTATTTGATATGAGTGTTAGGTTATGTGAGACTTGATTGATCTATATTTAAGTTATTTGGGCAAAATATTAATTAGAGATATTACAAAAAAATGTTTGAAGAGAAATGACCACATTACTCTTCCCATAAAGCAGAAATTGCAAAAATGCCCTTGAGGTGAAAATTACAAAAATGCCCCTAGATATTTTGGTTAGATAGTGAAAATTACATGAATACCCTTGGATATTTTGGAAATTACAAAAATGCCCTTAAGTCAAAATTACACAAGTACCCTTATATATTTTGTTGAGATATTTTAGAATGAAAATTACAATCAACCCCTAGGTAAATGACAAATTACCATAGTACCCTTGAGGCTAGAATTACCAAGACACCCTTAGATATTTTGTGAAAGCTTGATGAAATTACAGAGTACCCTTGGAAGACAAATTACCAAAAAACTTTCTGACAAGAAGCCTCATAATAGGATTTCTATGAATTTCATACAGTAATAACTTTGAAATTTTATTCAGGAGAATTCAACCATCAGAAAAATATGGAAAAATGATAAATAGAATTTGTGGAATTTCCTCTTAATTGTAGGATGAATAGACTTATTCAATAAGATGGTTTAGTAATTTTGATGGTTAGAAGGAGAACGGACCAATCAAAATTAAGATAAGAGCAGTCTTGTATGTAAGTTCTGTGTAGCACTCTGTATAGACTGCTTGTGAGCAATTTATACTGTAATTGAAGTCAGTTTCTGGAAAACTCTAGAGTTCTATTATTTAATATTATCCTTTAGGTAGAAGAGTTCAAATTGAACTTTACTTCCTCTTAAAGAATGCCATATGTGAAGTCATGTTGGAATGGAATTCTTCTTCTTCATGAAAGGTGACATATGTGAAAAACAAAGGAACACTTCAAACAACCAAGAGGGGGGGGTGAATTGGTTGATAACTTGTCCAATTAAAATTTTACATCAGAGTTATAAACCATAGGATCTTTATCACATTTAAACCAATTTTCAAAGACAAAACAAATCTCAATATCAAAATCAGTTTTCAATCAATCTTCCCTTTTTATGAGCAACAGAAAACAGAGTATTACAAATCTGAGCAATGATATTGATTCATAAACAAAGTAATACGAAATTGAACTGGAAGAATAAAGAGAACACACAGATTTTTATACTGGTTCACCTCAAACACTATGAGGCTACATCCAGTTCTCCAACTCAACACTAGAGAGGAGTTCCACTATTGCAATAAAATCTTTACAAGCAATATTACAAGTCTCTTTCCTTCAACCCTAGAAGAAATTCAGAAATCTAAA
>PYAF01003987.1:145083-155321 GCA_007407185.1 Glycine tomentella | reverse complement strand
TTCCCTTTGCTGAACCTTTTATTCTTGTTTTTCCTCAGAAATTTGCTGAACTTCTTCACCACCAAGTTTACATTATCTTCATCATCCTCTTCACTTGTTTCCTCTTCCTTTTCAGCTTTCAAGGTTGCAGCTTTCAAGGCTATGCTTCTTGTTTTCTTTTCTGCATCTTCACAAGATGTTAATTGAGACATTTCTAATTTATATTCCAGAAGCTTACCAAATAGTGCAGCTATAGACATCTTTGACAGATCCTTTGACTCCTTGATTGCTGTAACTTTTGGTTGCCAAGGTCTTGTTAAACACTTTAATACTTTGATGTTTAATTCTTCAGTATCAAATACTTTTCCAAGACCCAATAGGTGATTTACAATGTGTGTAAATCTGGTCTGCAGCTGTGAAATTCTATCATTGGAGTTCATCTTGAACATTTCATACTCATGAATCAAAGCATGCTTCCTTGACCTTCGAACTTCCTCTGTTCCTTCATGAGTGATTTCAAGCATCTCCCACATTTCTTTTGCACTTGTGCATCTCACAGTCCTGAAAAATTCATCAGAGGAAAGTGCAGAGGTGATCATATTTTTAGCTTTAAAATCATATTGGCAGTTCTTTGTTCAGCCTCAGTCATCTCATCCCATTCTTTGGGAATCAACTCATTTGCCATAGTTTTCTTTGGAATAAAGGGACCCTTCTCTATTGCATTCCATGCTCCTGGGTTATTTGATTGAATAAAGATTTTCATTATATTTTTCCAAAAACTGAAGTGTTCCCCTTCAAACATTGGAGGGTCTGTTTAAAGAGGCACCCTCCTTAAAGGTTATTTGAGAAGTATTCATGTTTCTTTTTGAAAAGAAAAAGTGATCTTGAATATCTTACAAGAACCAGCTCTTGATGCCAATTGAAAATGAATAGAATACTTCAACACAACCAAGAGGGGGGGTGAATTGGTTGAACCTTGGTAAATTAAAATTTTAAATCAGAGTTTTTCATAGGATCTTTATCACTTTAAAAATTGTTTCAAAACCAAGAATCAATATTCAATCAAATTCCTTTTCCAAGAAGAATAGAAAACAGAGTATAACTTTTTGTGCAATGAGATTGATTCACAAACAAAGCAATTAAGAGATGAATGGATGAGAAGAAAGATTAGCCATAAATTTTATACTGGTTCACTTCAAACACTATGAAGCTACATCCAGTTCTTCTACTCAACACTAGAGTAGAGTTCTACTATTGCAAAAATATTCTTACAAGCAATTACAAGCCTCTCTTTATCAACCCTAGATAAAGTTCAGAAGTCTAAACACACTATTAGACCCTTAGAGACCAAAACCCACACTGAGAATACTACTCAGCTGTCCTTAGATAAACACTATCTCTAACCTTGCAAGAAACCCATTTACAATAAACTAATCTTTACAGAAATTCAAACAATAGTTTTACACCTTCAAAGAATAAGGAAAGATATCACCTGATAATCCAAGAATTCATGCACATGAATGATTCAATAGGTTGATTGACAGATTACTAACTCAATGCATTCATTTCCTTATGCTTTGATGAACAATGATGCTTCACTCTCTTTAATCAAACAATCATATGAATTTGTGAAGCCTAAGAATGTTTAGTAACTTAGAAAATTCACTAATGAAAGCTCAAGACGATTTGTGATTGCCTAGAATTCGAAATCTCAAAAGTTACAACCCTGAGAATAGTGGGTTCTATATATAACAGTTTTCTAACTGAAAATAATCAATTAAACCAGCTCCAGTAATCGATTATTTCGCATATGTAATCGATTAAACCAAGACTGTAATCGATTAAAATTCTCCTAATAAGTTCTGGGCTTGAGCTAAGAACAATATAATCGATTATTCCGTGAAGTAATCGATTAAACCAGTCAGACATGATTTTCTAAATGCACTTTGTAATCGATTATCACGATGTGTAATCAATTAAGTCAGTGGGCTTTGTTTTCCTAAGCATACATGTAATCGATTACCAATTTCTGTAATCGATTAAGTCAGAGAGTTCTATCTCTCATAAAAAGCCTAAGTAATCGATTAATTCGATATGTAATCGATTACAATGATCATGATTTGTTTTCTAAAGGCACGAAGAACAAAATAATCGATGTCATTAGCTTGTAATCGATTAATGCAGTGAGGATTCATTTTTCCAAAAACTTTGCTAGTTGAAAACCTTACTTATAAACTGCCTTTATTTAATCCTTTTAATCTAACAATCCTAGATGAATGATTCATGCATGATATGCTCAATTGGATTATCATATCATAAACTTCCTTTTACATTAATCAAATTGATCTTCAAGCTTTTCTTGGTACTTTGTCCTTGGGCATGTTGAAAGCACAAAACACTTGAGCCTTTGATCTTTGTTCATTGATGTCTGGCTTCACTTGAATCAACACAAATAACCAAGAGGGGGGTGAATTGGTTTTACCTCGGAGTTTTTAAAATTTAAAACAAATTTTAATCACAGCGGAAGTCTTTGAAAGAAGGATCGTATCTTACCCCAATTAAGAAATCTAACTTTTAAAAAATAACTTTTATCTCAATCAGATCACTCTTGAGCTATAACCAATCTTGTGATATGAACAAGCATAATACTTCAAGAACAATATGAATATGAACAGAAATATACAATTACACAAAAGATTTGTATTGGTTCACCTCTCAACCTCGGAGGCTACATCCAGTTTTACTTCTAATCAGCCTTGATTAGAGTTTCCACTATAACAAATATAGTATCTTTACAAGCAAACAAAGATCTCTCTTACCCTCCCTATGTAAAATTCAAAATCTAAACCTATAGACTTTTCAAAAGATCTAAGAACCATAGATCCCCTCTCTGTCCTACCCACTAGAAACCTATCTAGCAATGCTTTAAAGATTACAATTTGTTATATGAACAAACAACAACAAAACATACAGTTTTAATCAAAACAACAATGAAATTGATTCAAGAAAGATATCACCTCAATATCCTCAATGCAATGAACAAATTTAAATGATCAAACCAGACTGAGAATGAATGCCATGATCTTTCTTGATGAAATCTTTTGACAAAAAATGCTTCAACACAAGCTTCTCATGAAGTAGATGACTCAACAAATGAAAGTCTTCATGATTCTTGAATCTACTAAGAATTTTTGTTTCTTATGTGCCTTGGTGATTTAAGTATACTCAGAAAGTGATTTTCACAAGGCTTGTTCGAAAATTCAGAACTCTCTCAAACAGAATGAGCTCCTTCTATTTATAAAAAAATAGAATTAACTACCTGTAATCGATTATTTCGTAAGTGTAATCGATTATTTTAACTCATGTAATCGATTAAAGTTCTAAAACAATCGACTAAAGTGTTCATCAAAAATCTGGAAAAAATCTCAAGAACAAATAATAGATTAACTCATGACGTAATCGATTATTCTAGGAGGTCAGGATTTTTTGATATACTGATGTAATCGATTAATGTCTCAAATAATCAATTATCACAGGAAGTGTGAAAAACTTATCAAAGGATATTTAATAGATTACAACAATCTGGTAATCGATTAAACCAGATAAAAAATGCTTCTGAAAATTATGCAGATACACAAATAATCGATTATTCCGTGAATTAATCGATTATCACAAAACGACTCTAACATAGTCAAACTAGTGTAATCGATTACTAATTATTGGTAATCAATTAAAGTGTTCATATGACAATATGCAGTTCTATTTACATGCTTTTAATCGATTATATCATATTGGTAATCGATTAAAACAGTGAAAAATACTTTTTATGAAATTCTTAATGCCTTAATGCGATACCAATTGATTAATAATTCATATGACTTAATCATGAATTAATGAATGAATGTATGCATGGCTTAATCAGCCTATGTGAGGAATAAGAGGTTATAACTTCTTGAACCAAGCTTTGAACAAAATACATATGCCATCAATTTGAGTGGGCATGTAAAATCAAAACTTGTGATCATCCTAAACTTGATTCTTCATGATCTTCCTTAACTTGATTCTTCATCATTCCTAACACTAAGAACACTTTAATCAATTAAATAAGATATTAATCAATTACTTAAGTGAAAATAATCGATTACATGGATGATTTAATCAATTACATTTAGTTAAAACAGTTTTCTATAAAAAGTTGTTGGGTCTTCTGATTTGCACAGATCATTACAATTCGAGATTTTCGTTGTTTTTCAAAAGGCTTCTGAATTGAGAGAAGATACACTGAGTAACAAAGCTCTTGTCCCATAATTCAAAGATCTTCATGCATCATTGATAGAATTGTTTTCTATCTATCAATTGATAGCACTTCTCGGCATCGTGTAGCATGCGACTGGTGAAGTAAATGGGAAGTTTGTGCTTCCCTTCTTATTGGACAAGGGCCAAGCTGACTGCCTCATCCACTATCGAGAGATAGAGGAGTAATGGTGCCTCTAGTGTAGGTCGGCTCAAGACAGGGCGGCATGGAGATAGTTTGCTTGAATGCCTCGAAGGCTTGCTCACAAGCTTTGTCCCAGAGGAAAGGCTTGGTCTTTCTGAGCAACCTGTAGAAAGGTTTCACCTTTTCGGTGAGCTTCGGAAGGAACCTGGACAGAGTCGCTAGTCTTCTATTCAGTTTTTGAACTTCGTTGACGTTGGTTGGGCTGTGCATCTCTATCATAGTTGTACATTTATCCAGGTTGGCTTCAATTCCATGGTGTGTAATCATGAAACCGAGGAATTTTTTGCCAGAAGCCCCGAACATGCATTTTTCTGGGTTAAAACGCATGTCATACCTCCGTATTTCTTCAACAACCTCTTCCAAGTCTTTCACATGTTGGGCTACGACTTGGGATTTGACGACCATATCGTCGACATATACCTCAATGTTTCGTCCGATCTATTTCTTAAAAACTCAGTCCATCAGTCGTTGATATGTTGCGACTGCATTTTTGAGGCCGAAGGGCATGACCCTATAACAGTAATTGGCATCTTCAGTAGTGAATGTCATTTTCTCCTCGTCTAGGGGATGCATACTAATTTGGTTCTACCCGAAGTATGCTTCCTGGAAACTCAAAATTTGAACCCTGATGCGTGATGACTTCCAAGACATGAATGCTTGGTTTGGACCGTTTCCGGATTGCAAGCATCAAGATTTCAAGAATTGTGGTTTAAAATTCAAATAGAAAAATGGAGGAGATTAAGAAATGATTAGGAATGATGCACGATCCACAAATGGAACGATAAGTCGGAGGAGGATTCGCCACAAAGGAAAGCTTCCTTGATAAGAATCAATTTGGTTTCAATCAAAAACCAACAAGAGGCTAAGCTCTCAATTCAAGTAAACTCTTAATTTCTATTAATTCCCAAGTGCCAAAAATAGCAAAGTCTGAGTATTTATATGGCGAGACCTCTAATAAACACCTAAAAACATAATTTTAGGCCCATTTGCGAAAATATCAGGGCCCAATACAAAATAACAGAAAAACATAGAAGTATTAAGCACTTCCCGGACAACCCGGATAAGCTCGAACATCCCGAACATCTTGGACATCTTGGTAAAGAACCCAGACATCTCGGCTAAGCACATTCAAGCTATGCACATCCCAAACAACCCGGCTAAGCACATCCCGAACAACCCGACTAAGCACGAACATCCCGGACATCTTAAACATCTTGGCTAAGATCCTGGACATCCCGGCTAAGCACATCCAAGCTATGCACTGTTGGATATAGGGGGAGCATTGATATTACGTTGTCGAGATGCATCAAAAACAATTTAACTAAGCCAATTCTGTAGCACAGAGTTAACCTAGGTCGACTCAGAGACACGATCAATATGGTTCTAGCTTCAAATCATTGGTAATAATAAGGGGGGTTTTGTCAAACAGTTGGTATGCGCAAAGTAAAACATGCAAGAACACAAACTAAAATTAAAGAACAATGCAGAAATTAACAGGATTATCAAGGAGTAAAGTAAAACAAATTAGAAAGTATCAATCCAATTCACCAACCCAAGCTATTCGAATCATCATCATTCCCATAAATTGATTCTATCATGAACATTCATTCAATCTCAATAGAAGCAGTTCAATCAATTCTACTCCTAACTAAACTATCATTCAATTAATCTTGGGATTATCATTTGAAATTAGGACATGAATCCATAATCCTAACTCACTTTCAATCCTAAATGCATTCATAATCATGAAAACATAATAGAAATTGAAGGAGAAGAAGGTGAACATTCAAGTAGAATTCGAAATACCAAACCGGGACTCCAATTCTTCTCTTGCTTGAGTTAGATCCTTGGATTGATTAATGATTTAGCCTTCCATGATGATCACCAAGGAAAGCCCCATGAAGTAAGAGCAGAAAAATGGAAGGATAGCAAAATGGAAATGAAGGAGATGAAGAAAAATGAAGAACAAATGAGAGAAAATGAAGAACAAACTTTTTATTCTAAAAACTAAAGAAAAGAAATATAAAACTTGTTTATTGAATTGTAAAGTGCAGTCCAAGTTTCACTAAAGTCACTAATATGTAGTGACTAAGTTTGAAGAAAAGAATGGGTCATGAACAAAACCCATCAATTCTAATTATTTGCTATTTACAACCATAAAAACAAATTCGCAACCCAAAATTACAAGTGCAGAGGTGCTAACTTTGAAGCTTAAAATGACTCTCAAAATGATAGAATTGGCCTCGTGCTATTTCCAAAAAACTTGTAGATCTTTTCGTTATCTTTCTAGGGACTCCTAGAACGCTTCATTCGGAGTTCCGTAGAGCTCTGTAGGTCCTATACAAGGAAGATAGGTCAAGTGAGAATAAAATCCGAAAATACGCTACAATTAGCAATTAAGCCCACTCACGTGCCTAAAGCTAAAACTGAATTAGAATGGAAAAATAAAAGTCCAAAAGAGGTCAAATAGGATAATAATGATAGACAAAAATTTAACTAAAAGCACTCTATCAAGCATCATGAAGAATGAAAGACTTTGATTCAAGAAATGGTTTTGAGCTTTCAACATGCTTGAAGTGCCTTGAAGTATTGTAATTGATTCAAGTGTAAGAGAAATGCAATCTGATTGATCCTTGCATTGCATTGCATTCATTCATTATTAAGCTTAAATGATTTTCATTAAATCATCAAAGGTTTTATCTTTTTGGTTAAGGATTGAATTTGATTAAAAAGGTTTTTGGAAAAATATTTTTGTTACTATTTTAGTCAATTACTTAATGATATAATCAATTATTTTGTTCTTCGTTCAATCTTGAAAAACCTTTATGAACAAATTAATCGATTACCTATCAGATTAATCGATTATTTGGCCTTTGATTGAAAATAAACTGCTTTGTTAAAGGTTTTAATCGATTACTTACTTAGTGTAATCAATTACATAGTTAAAAGATTATTTTAAGCCTTGCTATGATAATCGATTACCATTATCAGTAATCGATTACGTAATTCATTTAGAAAATTCCTACTTTCTAATTTAATCGATTACCAAAATCCGTAATCAGTTACACAGTTCATTTTGTGAAACATAGCTTTCTGTCTTAATCGATTACAGCTCGGTTTAATCGATTATTTTGCTCGTTGCTGAAACCTAGAAAGCTTCTTTAACATTTTAATCGATTAAGTGATAGTTTAATCGATTACATAAGAATTTTGATCGATTATTAGGCGCGTTTAATCGATTACAGTTAGTTACAAATTCTATTATAAATAAGTTTGAAGACTTGGCTTGTTTAATAACTTGACCACTTCATATTTCTGAGTATACACAAGCCTTCTAAGCATTTCTAAGTGATTTTCTCAGTGTTTTTACTTCTTGTTTCATTCAAAACATCAATGGGTCTTTGAATGATTCTTGAACAAGATTCTTTTCAGGGTTAAGGAAAAGCATGATCTCAACCTGATTTGGTAATTCATGTGCATAACATTCATTGGATCATCAGGTTGTCTCTCTCCTTAATCTTTATGTGTAAATTTGGTTCTGAATTTTTGTTGTTTTGGCTATTACAAAGTGGGTTCTTCTTGCTTGGTTATAGAGAAGGGTTCTCTAGCTCAAGAACAGAGTAGTGTTCTCTGGTTCTTGCTGCTTAGAATTCTAATAGGGTTTTAGATTTCTATTCTTTATCTAGTGTTGATAAAGGGGAGGTTATTGTAAAAACTTGTAAGAACAGAAATTTATAATAGTGGAACTCTAATCTAGTGTTGATTAGAGGAAACTGGACGTAGCTTCAGTTGTGAAGTGAACCAGTATAATTTGCTTGTGTCTTTGTTTCTCTATCTCTATTACTCATCTTATTCATTGGTCATTGATTCTTTGATTCATATTCATTGTTCAACAAGTTTTGTTTTGATCTATTGATTTCTTGGGCTGAGTTATTTGATTGAGTAAATTGATTTCTTGGTTTTGAAAGTGATAAAGACCCTGAACTCTGATTTGAATTAGTTTTTAAAATACCAAGGTTTTAACCAATTCACTCCTCCTCTTGGTTATTGTGGGTATTCCTATTATTTTCATGCACATCCCGAACAACCCGGCTAGAAACGAACATCCTAGACATCTTGGCTAAGAACCCGAACATCCCGGTTAAGCACAACCAAACTACGCACAACCCAGACAACCCGGCTAAACACAATCATTCTGAACATCTTAGACACCTTGGCTAAGAACCAAGACATCCCGGCTAGCCCGGACATTCCAACCATCCTGGTCCTTCAGTACTGGCTTGTGTAATCGATTACAGAAATATTGTAATCGATTAAATAGACAGCACTTGCTTATCAGAACAGACAAGACTTTTGATGTGATCTTGAAGGGCTAGGGTTCTAGCTCTTGTCATGGGTCCTTCAAAGCTCACCAAAAGAAATCCTTCAAGCTCTCCTTCTAGACCTTTGGCTTAGAATGGACCTCCATCATCATTGTAATGACCCCCATTTCTATGCCTTCATGAGGTGTTTTAGTCTAGAATTGATGGTTAGTAGGTGAAAATAACAGAATTAAGCCGAACAGAAGGTACCGCGCCAACAACCCTATGTACTATCGGGGGTACATAGGCTAATTCTACATGTGGCGCCAAGAGCGCCAGAGTAGCGCCAAGAGCGCCACCGGTGCTGGAAGTTGGCGCCAGGAGCGCCGGTGTGGCGCCAAGAGTGCCACAGGTGCTGGAAGTTGGCTCCAGGAGCGCTAGTGTGGCGCCAAGAGCGCCACAGGTGCTGAAAGTTGGCACCAAGAGCGCCGGAGTGGCGCCAGGGGCGCCAGATGCACTGGAAGCTGGCGCCATCAGGCCAAGGTGGCGCCAAGGGCGCCGCATGTCGGTCAGGGGCAGTATTTAAGGGCCAAAACGCGGAAAAAGGAGAGGAAATCCAGTTTTCTTCTTCCTTGGACTTCCCAACCTCCATTGGAGCTATTTCCAAGCTTCTATGACCTTATATATTAGCCTTAATACATCCCTTTAGCTGTGAAACTTGAGAGAAACTCTGAGGAAGCTATAATCCTTCATCCTTTTCTTTCAAAAACCCATTTTGGTTAGTTTTCCTTTTTGGAGGAAAACCTCTAATTCTCGAGTTTGGCGAGGATTGAAGGCCTGATAGGACTACAGAGCTCGGGGAAGCTGTCCTGAAGACTTTCTAGTCGCCACTGAGGTAAGAAACTCGAGTTTCTCCGGTTAATTTGGGATTTGGGGGTTCCTGTGAATAGTGACCCATATGAGTTGGGGCTAGAATTAGCCCAGGGTCCTGTAGAGAAAGTTGTTTAGAGCGAGGAATAGATGAAGGATTAGCTTTCAGTTTTTGATTCTGATGACTTTGAATCTTGGCTCTGTATATGCCTGTGTGACTTATGTAGAGTCACTTATTTATGATTCTGGAACATGCCAGAGCTTTGATTATGTGATGTTCTGAGCCAAGAGGCTAGTGGAGCAAGGCTTTGAGTGGAACTCAGCCCGTTCTAATGATAATTGAGTTGTGGGGCCGAGGAAAGCATAGGATATGTATATATGTAGTGAGTCTAGAATGACTCAGATGGATTGTATTCCATCCTGATGAACCTCGAATGGTCTGAGAGCAACCTAGAGTAGGCTGAGCTGGTTTAAAACCCTAGGATAGGGGAATTCTGCTATATATATATTGTGACTTGTATGTCTGTGGACTGGTTTTGATATGAGATTATTATGCCTTGATTAGGCATTGATTCTGAGACTGTTGGTGG
>PYAF01003987.1:124023-136759 GCA_007407185.1 Glycine tomentella | reverse complement strand
GCCAAAACCCACTCCAAAGCCTTTCCATTTCATTCCTTTCTAATTCTACCTTTTACCTAAACCAAAGCAAAAGTCTACACCCTTGGAAACCTCACGTGAAGCACTAAGGGTACTAGGAGCAAGGCTATTCAATTTTAAAGGAGAAAGCAAGGTATGGGGAAGTTTATGATAAGCCAAGTTTGAATATTAATTACATGAGGATTCTTACTTGTTTTCATAAGAAATTAAGCTTTGCATGCTAAGTGTTTGATGAAATGCCTCAAAGGGTTAAAGATTGTTAAATAAAATGATTATTAGAATAAGTGACTTGATTTTAGTTAATGAATGATGTTTGAATGAATAACTTGAATCTAAGCTTAATAGGTGAATATTAAGTGACTTAGGTTTATATATATATCATGACTATTTTCAAAGAAAAGTGATTGGAATTAAAGTTATATGTTTTGATACAAGTATTTTCTAAATCCTTGAACTTGCTTATTTATGCTAAGATTATGTTGGAAGCATGTTTATCATATTGAACGTTATAAAGATTAATGGTTAAGTATAGCTTTCTTTAAAGTATTTTATAAAACAAGCTTTGCTTACCATGTGTTTGACGAAATGCTTCAAAGAGATAAAGATGGTTTAAGTGTTGCTATGTGGTAATAAATGGAGTTCATGTGTTGTTGGGTATTTCTATGAGTTTCTGTGAAATGAATGAGTTGCTAAGGGTTTGTGAATCTTTATGGATTTCGTGTGTTACTATGAACTTTAAGTGGTTCTATGATTTTCGGTGTATGAGAAATGAGTGAATTGTATGTTATATTGATGTTGAGAAAGTGACGAGAAATGATGTGATGAGACGAATGAGTTGTCATGCATAAATGAAACCATCTCATGGGTATCACTGAGAGTTGTATGTCAGTTGGTTACTAGAATGAAACCCGTGCGTTCAGATGAGAGATGTCTGGGCTAGGGGCTGTTCTTGCAGTACGGAATCACTAAGCATGAAAGTGTTCATGTAAATGAGAACCTAGAAAACACTGGGGTACCCTGACTGATCGAATAAATTCTGGTAGGTCACTGACATGGGACTTGATATTACATGTTGATGAGTTTCATAGAGTTGTCATGTGCATATGCCCAGCAGGGGTTAATCCGTGATGTTGACCTCAAAAGGAGGTTTGTCAGATAGCTAAACTGAGTCCATGCGTTTAGAGGAGTCTGAGCTAGGGGGTAGTTGAGACAGTGAGGACCACACCACCATGATGATCACATAGGTGGAGGTGACATTCCTACGCGCCACTGGGCTACCCTGACTTAATGGATAAGTTCGTTCCACTAAGGTGAGGGTGGGGCTATCCTGACTATGGCCATGTGATGAGAATTTAAGAGATTCATGCATCATATAAAGAAGATGAGCATGCATTACTTGATGAGTATGTTGTATATCTGTGTGTTGTATAGATGGTATGATTTGAACTGTGTGCTGTGTAGATGGTGTGATTTGAATAAGGTGTGGATCATGCATGTCTCTTATTTTATAAATGATATTATGACCATGTGTGTATATATTATTTATATATGTTTTATTCAAACTGTGGTTGTCATAAACTTGCCCTATTTTTGTGTCTGTGGTTGACACCTGTGATGACCCCAATTCATTTGGGTGAGCAGAGGAACAATAAAGCATAAGCTGTGGATGATATTGAAGAAGGCGTGATGAGGAAGCTTTGATGGATTGTATTCTGTGTTTTGTGTTTATTTTGTTGACGTGTAATTTGTAGTAGGCTTTAGACCGTCGGTATATTATTTTGGACATATATTTGGGACTGTATTATTATTTTGGACTTCGAAACAAACATTTGGCGAAAAAGAACTTGTTCACAATATTGATGGTTAATACTTTAAGCTAGGAAAAAAGAATTTTCCGCTAAATTTATAACTAATATATTTTTAAGTAAACTAGAACGGAAATTTTTACTAAAAACCCATAAAATACGAAATAGTAAAACGAGGCGTTACAATGGTGGTATCAGAGTTGAGGTTTGCTTTCTAAGAACTGTGTGTTTGCTATGTTGCTGTATGCATGTGATGTTTCTATGGGTGATGAGTTTTGTATGTTGTTGTGTCTTTCTGCATGTGTCTTTTTGCATGATATTATGTTTCTGTGTGGTTACTACGTTTCTATGTGTTATGTGTTTCTATGTGTATCTCTAGAAGATATATGTTCTGTAGGTTGATATGAATGGACTGGGTTCCCTGTAATATGCTTTTGAGGTAGTAGAAGAAGTAGACTAGGCTTTAATTTTTAGTTGAGAAAGTTCTTGGCTTATTGAAGATTTATGGTTATTACTTAGGCTTGAAATTCATGTTATTTTATAGAACATGTTGATTTTAAGATAGGTCATGATCTATAAATTGGAATATTAATGTTGTTGGAATTATATTGGATGATTTTTAGAAAGTGGTTTAAGTGGTTTTGATGATATGTGGGAAGTTTTGTCATATTAGAGTGATTCAATTTCGAGGATTAAGTAATGAGGTGGTAAGTGAAAGGAGATTTAAGAGGCATACTAGGTTTGAATATTTTCTTGTGAAGGTTTTAAAGGAATTAGAAATTATTTGAAAGATAAATTGAAGATTATTAGTTAGATTTCTAACATGATTTTATGTTGCTTAAGGATATTTTAGAGTCAAGTTGGAAATGATCTTACTTGAAGGAGGTATGATAGTTTAACCTTAATTGTGGTATGGTAAAAATATTTTTCCATAAGGTAATGGGTATTTTGTTTTTGGATTATGGAGATTGGATAATGCTGTCATAATATGATTGTATTCCTTATGCCTGTTATACCATAAGTTTCAATGCAAATTCATAAGTTAGCAGACTGGCCACCTGGATAATTTGTGAATTGCAAAGGAACATTATGGCAAGCAGCCAGATATACGAATAAGTGACTGATAAGTGATTTTCTAAGCATTCACTTTCTATAGGGATTAAGTATAGAATTATATGGTGTAGTGAGCATATGATTTTCACTTGGTGGATGTAAGGAATAATGATTAAGAATTGTGGTATATGATGTTTTCAAGCTCTGAAGCAGAAGGTTAAGTTATGGTTTGGGAAACCTTTAAGAGGTTATTTTTGGAGAAATATTTTCTTGAGGATGTTAGAAATAAGACAGTAATGAAATTCGTAGAGCTTAAGCAAGGAGGATATAGCTAATAATTAGTATTTTCCTCATTCTTAAGGAAAATATGGTAATTGGTTATTTGTGCTATTTGACTTTAGTGTGACCTATATTTTACTTGTGAGTAGGGAAAATTAAATTCTTAGGTGTCTTCTATGGATGATAAGTTTATGATTAAGATCCCAACTAGTATGTTTTAATTTTGATGTGAATTTTGTGTTGTCAATAGAAATTTTATGTTGATTTGATCTGTTTACCCTTTTGCCGAAGTGATGATATTTCAGAAATAAACTGGTTGTCTTCTGATAAATTGTTTTAAATAATTAGTGTTGGGTAATCCTGAGATTAGTAATAATGAAATATCTATCTCTGTTATTTTGCTATCTTTGAAAAGAAAAAAAATCAAGATTTTGTTTAACCTAGAAGTAAAGACCACGGGTTCTCTAGGTAATCTACTTGTTGATAGAGAATTTCCAGAAGTATTCTCTAAAGATATATTCGATCTACCGCTTGAAAGAAAGATAGTTTTCTATAGATTTGATATATAGTGCTAAACCCATATCTATAGCTGCTTATAAGATGTTCCTTATAGAGTTAGTTGAGTTTAAGAAACAACTAAGAGAATTGTGGAATAAGTGGTTTGTGAGATCTAATATGTTTCCGTGGGAAATACTAGTATTGCTAGCAAATAAGAAAGATGGAATCATGAGGAGGTGTACAGACTATCATTAGTTGAATAAGTAACGATTAAAAAATAAGTATCCTGTTCCTGGAAAAGATGACCTTATGAATTCGTTGGTAAGAACATGAAAGTTTAGTAAAATAGATCTTACCATCAAGGTCCATGTGAAGTTTGAAGAATTTCCTTTAAGAACCAGTCAGAGCCAATACAAGTATTTAGTTATGCCCTTTATACTCTGGCAAATTCGAACTCTAAGTAGGAGTTTTGGACCAGTTTTTATAATTGGCATAGGGGCATTCTGGTAACTTCACAGCAAACTATCTCAGAATTGGCTGAAATTTTACCAAAAGGTGCAGAAAATTCATACATCAAGTTGAACCTGTTATGAAGTAACATATTCACCAAGGGTCCAAATCGCCAAATTCCATCGTTTAGGCCATTTTTTAAGCGATTTTCTAATTTCATGATTTTTAAAAATCACCAAAAAAATCACAAAAATCAATCATGATTTTTAGACATTCGCTGTTATTTTTTTTAGATTTTTTCAAAAAATTTTAGGGTAGTTTTCCAATTTCTATTTCATTTCAGCATATATAGTTAGTAGTTTCCTGCATAGCTGTTTGATATTTCTGTGTTGTCTATGTTTATTGTTCCTTATGAGCTGAACTGTGTATGACTAGGTCCACATCAAGTGAATTACATTCATTTGATCCTGAGATAGATAAGACTTTCACAGATTAAACAGACATAACCTTAGGTTAGATGACTTTGATAGTGTAGTTTTAGACAGTAGTGTAGTATCTTCTGACTTTGATTCTGAATCTGCTTCTACTCCTTCTACTTCTACACATCTTGATATCATGGCTGATAACAACCTAACTCTTAAGGAGTTAGCTACACTAGATGTTGTTTACCAACCTTGGTGTATTTAATACCCTGAAACTGAGGTCAGTTATGAGCTAAAATCTGGCCTGATTCATTTGCTTCCTAAGTTTCATGGACTTGCTGGTGATGATCCACATAAACACCTTAAGGATTTTCATGTGGTGTGTTCCACCATGCGACCTCATGATGTTCATGAGGATTATGTCAAGATGAAGGCATTCCCTTTCTCTCTGGATGGTGTTGCTAAGGATTGGTTGTACCTTCAACCAGATCCTATCACCACTTGGACTGACATGAAAAGAAGATTTTTGGAGAAATTCTTCCCTGCCTCTAGAATAGCATCCATCCGAAAGGAAATTTATGGCATAAGGCAATTCCTTGGAGAGTCTTTGTATGAGTATTGGGAGAGATTCAACGAGCTGTATGCTACCTGTCCTCACCATCAAATCAGTGAGCAATTACTGATTCAGTACTTTTATGAAGGATTGATGTTGATGGATAGGAGTATGATAGATGCAGCTAGTGGAGGCGCTCTGTGGACAAGACCCCTCTTTCTACAAGGCAGTTGATCTCTAACATGGCAGCCAACTATCAACAATTTGGTGCTAGAGTTACAACAACTAAGGTGATGGCTGCAAATGAAGCTTCTGTCTCTATGGTTGTTGATAACCAGAGATTGGAGAACAAATTGACTGAGTTGACATCTCTTGTGAGGCAGCTTGCTATTGGGCAACAACAGACTGTGATGGCAGCCAATCAACCAAGGCTCTGTGGTATCTGTTGTGCCCCTGATCACCCCACAGATGCATGCCCCACTCTCCAAGAGACAGAACAACTTGCTGAAGTTTCTGCCATGCAGCCTGGCCAGTCATTTAGACCTCAATAGCAGTATAATCCTTACTCCAACACTTATAACCCTGGTTGAAGAGATCATCCAAATTTGAGGTATGGCCCTGGTCCACAACAACAGCAGCCCTTTAGACCTCCACAACAGCCCTTCCAGCCTACCACTACTAAATACCAACCTCCTCCTTCAGACAACAGCCACAGTTCCAGCAACTTGCACCTGTACCTGCACCTACACCTACACAACTTGTGCAGGCCAGCTCTGGACCTTCTTTGGAGAATTTAATGAAGCAAATGGCCAGCAGTAATATCCAATTTCAGCAAAATGTCAGTGCCACCATCTAGGACCTGCAGACTCAAATTGGACAGTTAGCTACAATATCAACCAGATGCAGTAGCAAGGTTCTGGTAACCTTCCAGCACAACCAGTTGTTAATCCTAAAAATGTGAGTGCTATTACCTTGAGGAGTGGCACAGAACTTCCAGATGCTGGTGCTAAAGTTAATGCTGGTGCTAGTAAAAAAGTTGATAATGGTGCCAAAACAGATTCTGCACCAAAATAGATTCCCTTACCTTTTCCTTCTAGAGCCATTCCTGCAAAGAAAGTAGTGGAGCTTGATTCTGATCTGCTTAAGACTTTCAGGAGGGTGGAAGTGAACATTCCCCTCCTGGATGCCATTAAACAGATTCCAAAATGTGCAAAGTTTTTGAAGGATTTGTGCACCCACAAGAGGAAGCTTAAGGGAAATGAGCAAGTGAAGATGGGCAGAAATGTTTCTGCACTGATACAGGGCAAAACTATTGATGCCATCCCACTATCCACCTTTCCACAAAAGTGCAAGGATCCTGGCACTTTTAGTGTCCCATGCACCATTGAAGATATTACTTTTGCAGATGCCTTGTGTGATCTTGGAGCCTCCATTAATGTCATGCCAACATCTGTTTACAGAGCACTACACCTTGGTGAGATGAAACCCACTGGTGTTGTCATCCACTTAGCCAACAGGAGTGCTGCCCTTCCACTTGGACTTATTGAAGATGTGCTGGTGCGGGTCAATAATCTGATCTTCCTAGCGGATTTTTACATTTTGGATATGGAGAATGAGTCTTCCAGCCATGGTCCCACATTGATCCTAGGGAGACCTTTCTTGATGACAGCAAGGACCAAAATTGATGTGCACGCAAGAACTGTTTCTATGGAGTTTGGTGATGACATTGTTCAGTTCAACATTTTTGAGGCTATGAGACATCCTGCAGAGGAGCATTCTGTTTTTCTCCTTGATATCATTGATGCTGCAGTTGATAGTGTAGATATTTCTGATTTACTTTTTGATTTTTCTGATCTTTCTTCTAACTTTTCTGATTTTGATCTTGGTTCTTGTAATTGTACCTGTGATGATTCTGCTGCTGTGTGTAGCATTTGTGCGCAAATTTCCTCCGCACTTCACTCTGATTGTGTTTCAGGTACAGATACAAGTTCTGAGCCTACTATCCCACTTTCCTCAACTTCTAGTCTTCCCTTACCTTCCACTATTCAGCTCCCTTCCTTGGAGCTGAAGTCACTACCTGAGCACCTCAAGTATGCATATTTAGATGATGCTCAGAAGCTTCCAGTTATCATATCTAGTAGTCTGCCACTGGAGCATGAAGAGAAGTTGATGCATGTCTTGAGGGGCCACAAAAAGGCCATTGGATGGACACTTGCTAATCTTCCTGGAATTAATCCTTCCATCTGCATGCATCGGATACTTTTGGAGGATGATTCTAGACCAGTGAGGCAACCACAGAGGAGGCTGAATCCCACTATTCTTGATGTGGTGAAGAAGGAAGTGGCGAAGCTACTAGCTGCAAGGATCATCTATCCCATCTCTGATAGCACTTGGGTTTCACCTGTCCAAGTGGTTCCTAAGTAGTTGGGTCTCACAGTTGTGAAGAATCAAGATAATGAGCTGATTCCGACTAGAGTGGCCAACAGTTGGCAAGTTTGCATTGATTATAGGAGACTCAACCAGGCGACTCGTAAGGACCATTTCCCTCTGCCTTTCATTGATCAAGTTTTAGAGAAGTTGGCAGGTAAATCACATTATTGCTTTCTTGATGGTTTTTCTGGTTACATGCAAATCCATATTGCACCAGAGGATCAACATAAGACCACATTCACTTGTCCATTTGGCACATTTGCAACGCACCTAGTACCTACCAAAGGTGCATGTTAAGCATCTTTTCTGATTTATTAGAGAGTTGCATGGAGGTGTTTATGGATGATTTCACTGTGTATGGTTTCTCTTTTGATGCATGTTTGGATAGTCTGTCTAGAGTGCTTGACCGATGTATTAGTACTAACCTTGTCCTTAACTTCGAGAAATGCCATTTCATGGTGCATGAGGGTATAGTCCTAGGACATTTGGTCTCTAGTAGAGGTATTGAGGTCAATAAGGCTAAAATTGATGTGATTACCTCTTTGCCTTACCCCGCTTCTGTGCGGGAAGTACGTTCCTTCCTTGGACATGCAGGTTTTTATAGGAGATTCATTCAGGATTTCAGTAAAATTGCATTACCATTGTCCAAGCTTCTCCAGAAGGACGTAGACTTTACATTTGACCAACCTTGCAAAGAGGCATTTGAGGGATTGAGGAGGAAGCTGACTACCTCTCCCATTATGCAGCCGCCAAATTGGGAGCTTCCCTTTGAGCTGATGTGTGATGCCTCTAATTATGCACTTGGGGCTGTGTTGTCACAAAGAGTTGGTAAACTATCCCATGTGTAACACCCTGTAGGCCTCCGACGTGTTATCATTAATAATATCAGTTTAGCGCTTAAAATATGATTTTGAAACCTCAGCGGAAGCACAAAATCGTTTTCTTGATTCATTATGTATGGAATAAACATAACTCATTGAATAGACACACACACAAAGTCTATATTTCACACCCCTGCTGATCCAGTTTCTTTTCATATCATACATCATAAAGACAGATAACTTGAACATACAGGCAGATAACCAATTATACAACAAAAATACTCAGGGAAGAGTCTCATATATATATCATAAATAGTTCTGTACAATATATATACATCATAGTCCACACCACATCGTGGTGATACAAAAGAATATCCGCCCTCATCGAGGGTATACAGAACTATATATGTATCAGGTGTACACATACACCATCCCTTATCAAGGGTACAAAAAATAATCAAAACAAATATGAGCCTTCAATCTCCATCTGCTGCTTCTCAGTCAAGCAGAAGCGTCTCTACTCGGGCTTCTTGCCCTGAGACTGCTCTCTTCGTCCAGAAGAGTCACCTGAAATCATAAATCCCCACACGGGGTGAGATACACATCTCAGTAACCTCAGGGTCCATGGAAAATCATTCCCACCCTGGCCCACTATCCACAATGCATACACAAGGCAATCACACAACCAAATGGCCCACTGGCCCTCATAGCAACATATCCATCATACAAACATGGCGGATCTCATCAACGCCTAAATCACATGGCAGAGAACCCTCAATGCCTAGCGGAGAACCCTCAACGCTTAAGTCACAGGGCAGAGACCCCTCAATGCCCAGAACATATGGCGGAGAACCCTCAACGCCCAGATAATAGCATAATCAATCTCAAGTACATGCATATCACTTTAATTAATGCCACAACCAAATGCATGCATCATGAATCATGACCATCACTCCCCCGGAGTGTGGTGTGCAACCATGCGGGAATTCATCCCCAGGGACACTGAACTTACCTGGCAAGGTCTCACTCTGTATGCCTTTCCCTGCTCTGTGGCTCCCGCCACCAACAATCTCACAATCAGGGCCTAATCAAGGCATATACAATTTCATATCAAAATCAAGCCAACATGCATTCCAGCACAGAACATATCATATACAGAATTCTCCTATCCTAGGGTTCAATCAAACTCAGCCCACACCAGTCTGTACACAGACCGTACAAGGTCTATCAAGCTGAATCATCTCAGACTCAATGCAAACATAAGCATGGCATAGTCCCTCATCAGCCTCATTATACAAAATACCACTGGAATGGTCCAAGCCTCGCACAAGGCACCATTCCATTAGCCACACAGGCTCATAACAGGCATAATCAAGGCTCTGGAATGGCCTCAATTCCACAAATGATTTATCACAAAGGCCTCACATACAGGTCACAGAGCCAAATTTCAAAGTTATCTAAATCAGAAACTGAAAGCTAATCCTTCATCTATTCATCGCTCTCTACAAATTTCTCTACAAGACCCTGGGCTAATTCTAGCCCCAGCTTATATGGGTCACTATTCATGAAAACCCCCAGAATCAAAATCAAACGAAGAAACTTGAGTCTCTTACCTCAGTGACGACTCAGAAGACCTCAGGACAGCCTCCTCGAGCTTTAGTGTCCTTCTCAAACTGTGGGTCCTCGCCAAGACTCAAGTTCTCTGAGTTTCTCCTCTGAGATTTCACCTCTCACTCAAAAGGGGTTTTTCAATAGCAGAAATGAAGGATTAAGCTTTCTCAAAGGTTCCTCTCACACTCAAAGGTCTTATAGAGATGTTTAGGACAAGAAAAAAGGGTCTAAGGAAGCTTGGGCAAGTCTCTAATGGAGGTTAAGGCGTGGGGAAGAAGAAACCATGATTTTGGGGGCCAAAATCTCGTAAAATGGCCTTTGAATACTGGTTTTGCCGACGTTCTCGCGCTAATCGCGCTATATATGGCGCTATTCACACCAAATTAGCTCAACTAAAAGCTTCCTGGACATTTATGGCGCTAATCGCGCCACTACGGCGCTAACCGCGCCAACTGGGCGTGTCTGTGGTGCTAATCGCGCCAAACTGGCGCTATCCGCGCCATCAGGCCGCAAGAAATGGCCTTTTGGTGCAATTTCACGCTACTGGCGCCATATCACACGCTATTGGCACCGCATCCCACGCTAACCGCATCGTTCCCACGCTGTTAGCATGGGATTTTTTTTTTTTTTGAAAAAAAAACCAAGTTATTATACCATGTCATTGCTTATGCTTCACGCACCTTGGATGCTACCCAAGTTAACTACACCACCACTGAGAAGGAGCTTTTGACTATTGTTTTTACTTTAGATAAATTTAGATCCTATTGCTTTGCTCCCATATCACTATCTTTACTGACCATGCAGCTTTGAAATACCTATTGAAGAAGCCTAATGCTAAACCTAGATTGATAAGGTGGATGCTTCTTCTTCAGGAATTTGACATTGAGATTAAGGATAGAAGTGGTGCAGAAAACTTGGTTGCTGATCACTTGAGCAGGATTGAAGGACCTCTTGAGTCCTTTCCCATTCCTGATAATTTTCCTGATGAGCACTTGATGCAATTGCATTCATCACATGTCACACCTTGGTTTGCTGACATTGTCAATTTCCTTGTTGCATTTGTTGTTCCACCTCATGCATCTAGGTCCCAAATAGCTAAACTTAAGAGTGATGCTAAATATTATGTTTAGGATGATCCTTATTTGTGGAGGTTTGGTAGTGACCAAGTGAGCCGAAGGTGTGTGCCTGACCATGAAATTCAGTCTATTCTTCAGTTTTGTCATGGCACACCTACCGGAGGTCAATTTGGTCCTCAGAGGACCGCTAGGAGGGTATTAGACTGTGGATTCTTTTGGCCCACCTTGTTTAGAGATGCTCGTCACTTTACCACCACTTGTGAGCAATGTCAAAGAGCAGGAGGCACAATTACACATAGACATGAGATGCCTCAGCAACCCATTATTTTTTGTGAGATTTTTTATGTCTGGGGTATTGATTTTATGGGTCTATTTCCTGTTTCTCACGGCTTTTCATATATTTTGCTTGCTGTTGATTATGTTTCTAGATGGGTTGAGGCTAAGGCCACCAGAACTAATGATTCTAAAGTTGTTGTGGATTTTGTAAGATCCAACATTTTTTGAAGGTTTGGTGTGCCTAAAGCCATTATCAGTGACCAGGGGAGCCATTTCTGTAACCGGTCATTCGCATCCTTGCTTCAAAATTATGAGGTTGTGAATAGAGTTGCTACAGCTTATCATCCCCAAACTAATGGGCAAGCCAAGGTTTTTAACAGAGAGATCAAGCAAGTGTTACAGAAGGTGGTGCAACCCAACAGGAAAGATTGGAGCAAGCTTCTTGAGGATGCTTTATGGGCTCATAGAACCGCTTACCGCACACCTTTGGGGATGTCTCCCTATAGGGTGGTTTTCGGTAAGGCATGCCACCTTCCAGTAGAGATTGAGCACCGTGCTTATTGGGCGGTAAAGAGTTGTAACATGGCATTTGATGAAGCGGGTATGCAAAGGAAGCTTCAGTTGCAAGAGCTTGAGGAGATTCGTTTAGAAGCCTATGAGAACTCCAAGATTTACAAGGAGAAAGTGAAGAAATTCCATGACTGTAGGATTCTTAGAAAGGAGTTCCATAGTGGCGTGTTATTGTTTAATTCTCGCCTTAAGCTTATTTCCGGTAAACTTCGATCTAGATGGGATGGACCTTTTGTTATTACTAATGTTTTTTCCCATGGTGCAGTTGAGATTAAAAATGAAGCTACTGGCAAAGTCTTCAAGGTCAATGGTCATCAACTCAAAGCATTTCATGGGAGCCCTCAAGTGGAGGAAGAGCTTGTGGAGGACATCTCTTTGGTCCTGCCAGTTTTGTGTGAAGATGTGTCTTGAATGACATTTGAGAAGTTTCCTTTTCCCTTCTTTTATTTGTTGTCTCTTTGTTGCATTTCTTTGCATGCTTACATTGAGGACAATGTGCATTTCAAGTGTGAAGGGTCCTTTTAATTTTTGAAACTCTGGTTATATTCTGTTTTCTGTATGTCATTTTCTGTTTTCTGTTTATCTATCTGTATATATTTTGTTTGTCTATTTTAGTTTTTCAGTTTGTATGTTTTTGTTGTCTGTTTTTGCTGTTTCTATTTGTTGCTGTTGCTATTTTTATTGAATTTAGGCACTTTTTCATGTTTTTCATAGGATTTCTAATTTGCATAAATTGTGAGAAATGTTAAAAAGTTGGTTGGATTGAGAGGTTTCATACTTGATGTGAATCATTGTTGCAATTGTTGAAGTGATAAGTATGCTTGAGAAATAGAGTTTAAGATGAACCATGTGTGGTAGAATTATGCCTTGTGAG
>PYAF01003987.1:108587-120872 GCA_007407185.1 Glycine tomentella | reverse complement strand
TATTCTATTGGTTCAAGTATATGTTGATGATATTATTTTTGGTTCAACTAATCAATTGCTTTGTAAAGAATTTTCTGCAGCTATGCAAAATGAATTTGAGATGTCTATGATGGGAGAGTTGACATTCTTTCTTGGACTTCAAGTGAAACAAATGAAGAATGGCATTTTCCTTAATCAATCAAAATATTGCCTTGAAGTCATAAAAAAGTTTGAAATGGAGAAAAGCAAAGATGCTGCAACTCCAATGGCAACATCAACCTACCTTGATTCAGATGAAAAAGGAAAGAAAGTTGATGAATCCAAATTTAGAGGGATGATAGGTTCTTTATTGTGTTTGACAGCTAGTAGACCTGATATTATTCTTAGTGTTTGCTTGTGTGCAAGATATCAAGCAAATCCAAAAGAGTCTCACCTTACAGTAGTCAAAAGAATCCTCAGGTACCTCAAGGCAACCCCAAAAGTTGGGCTATGGTATCCTAAGGGTGCACAAATCAATATTATTGGATATTCTGATTCTGATTTTGCAGGATGTAAATTGGATAGGAAAAGCACAAGTGGCACTTGTCATCTTCTTGGAAGTTCTCTTATATCTTGGCATTGCAAGAAAAAATCTTGTGTGGCTTTGTCAACTGCTGAAGCTAAATATATCTCAGCTAGGAGTTGCTGTGCACAAAGCTTATGGCTGAAACTGATAAGTGCCACATTTTAGTAAAAATAGGACTTAAAAGATGGCACTTATCCATTATTTTGATTAAATTTATCCACAAGTTAACCCTAGAAACCTAGTCAAATGATGGTTATATAAAGGTAAGTCATGCTCTCATATTTTGAGAAGATTCATCCAATTAAATGATTCAATTTTGATACGTTGGAAGATTACGGAAGTATCAAGCATGCAAAAACCAAGAAAAGGGAGTGATCAAAGCAATAACTAGAGTTCCAAAAGCATTTCAGGCCCAGAATCCACCAAGGCCCAAAGATTCCTTCAACATTAAGATATAAGCTCGCCCAGGCGGCCGCACAAAGCACATTTCGCTTGCCCAGGTGAGCTACAAGTTACGAGAAGATACAATTAGCTTGCCCAGGCGACCACAATATGAAGGAAAGGCTTGCCTGGGCGACCAAAGCAGGCAGGACCCCAAATCTATAAATAGCAGACGGATTTTGGAGCATGGATCATTCCTCTCCCTCATCTTGAGCTCCTTGTTCATAGTTTATGCTTATTTTACTTCTTAAGTGAGAGTAGAAGCCTAGGGAAGTGAGGAAAAGTGAGTTTTGTAGTGGAGATTCTGCCGAAAAGAGGATCGATGACAAGCTTCTTCAGTGATTCTCTTGAGGAAGGTCTTGCGATGCTTGCTTAAGCTTCTCTAGGATTGGACGTACTCTTCTTATCCCTATGCTCTTTTAATTTCTATACATTATCCTACTTCTTATTGGTGACTTTATTCTGTGCTTATTGCTTGACACTAAGTGATCATTAGTTTCATGAATTTAAACCCTAAAGGCGACTGGAAAGTAAATTTAGGGTTTCGAACCGAATAATTTCACTCATCACGTTACGTTGCTAGGAATAGGGCTTAACATTTTTTATCGCATTAAACACGTGAATAAAATCTTAATGCTAGGGTATTCAACTAAATACGCGAGGAATCGGTTTTTAGTAAAATATCCTTAGGACTTCATTGCGAGGAATCGAATTAAAGTTACTTAAACGTGTGCGTCAATAAGAATAGAAAAATAATGCATAAGTAGAATTAATCAAAGGGATAAGAAAGACGAAATCCAATCCTACGCTTTCCTTGACTTGAACTCGTTTATTTATTTCCGTAAGTTTACCTTTATTTTATCTTTGTTTTACAAATATCACACAAATGAACCTTCGCTTTAACCATCTGTACATATACTACTAAACTGGTAAAAGATTTAAACTAGCCAAGTAAACACAAATCCCTGTGGAGACGAACTTTATAAAATTTTGTAACTTGCAACGATAACACGGTGCGCTTGCCGTAAAAATCATAACAGAAACAACAATTGCAAGATTTTGGAGTTGAACTAAAAGAGATACCCCTGCTGTGTGACAACACAAGTGCCATAAACATGTCAAAGAATCCTATTATGCACCCAAGGACCAAGAACATTGAAATTATACATCATTTTCTAAGAAACCATGTGCAGAAAGGTAATATCAAGATTGATTTTGTTAATACAAACAACCAATTAACTGATATATTCACAAAGCCTTTAGCTAGAGATAGGTTTTATGCACTTAGAAACATGCTAGGTATTCTTGATGAATCCAATATAAACTAGCTTGCTTAATATATGCCTTTCCATGATAAATTGAAATCCCTTGCTATCTCCATCACTAAAATTCTTGAAAAATTCAAAATTGGTCTGCATAATGCTCTGCAATTTGACATTTTCTTTGTAATAATCGATTACCCTTCGGATTAATCGATTAAATTCATTAAAATCCACATTGTTTATGCTATTTGAGCTTCAGTAATCGATTACAGCAATATAATAATCGATTATTCTTTATTTTTGAAAAATTTATTCTTCCTGGAGTAATCAATTATACATCGGAATAATCGATTACCATGCACAAACTGTGTTTTTCAATCTCAAAGTTTCACTGAAGTAATCGATTACGATAAAATGGTAGTACTAAATATGTGCTTCTAAATTTTTAAATCCCCCTGAAATAATCGATTACGACAAAATGGTAATCGATTACATATGTGTTTACAATTTTAAACTTTTCTGGAGTAATCGATTACGAGTCTAATTAATCGATTACGTAAGCTCTGATACTTGCCTGAATTCCTAAAAATTCTAATATAATCGATTATATTGGCATATAATCGATTACAAGTCATCTTCAACCTCTGGATGTTTGTAAAATAATCGATTACCTTACAGGATAATCGATTACCATGTGTTATTTTAGTGTTCTAAATATGCAAAATAATCAATTATAATGAGCATTTAATCGATTATTTAGGCAGTTGGTGCGTATCTGACAGTTTTTCTCTGGAATTGTAACTGCCCAACCAAATCAAATTGGAATCTAAACTCACTGCAGTGCCTTAACTCCTTCTAACCGCTATATTTTTTAAAATTAGGACTTTAGGAGCCTCAATTTGGTCTATAAATAGAACCTTGCATCCATGGAAAACCTTGCACCATTATCTCTTCTCTATATGCTATATTTCTGTGTTTTCCTTGTGTCTTAGTGTTTAGAATCCCTCCTAAAATGTCTACACCTAAGAAAGTTAGAACTGGCAAAAGGAAGGTAGGAGAATCCTCCTCCTCCTCCTCCTCCAAACAAACTTGATCTTTGGTTCACAAATGAGCCTAATAAAATGAACTATCTTAAGTTCAATGCCACAAAACCAATCTGCTCACCTAAATACCTTGACCTAAACTGGTTTATAAGGGAAGGATTTCAATTCCCTACTTATCTAGAGACCTAAGGTCTTAGGAGATTCTTAGAATTGAAGGGTACCTTTTACCCTGATTTGATAAAGGTATTCTATACCTATGCCAAGGGTTCCATGAGTGGAAACATGAAAACCATAGTTAAAGGGGTTCCCATGGAAATCACCCTAGAGGTGTGGGAATCAATTGCTAGCCTTATATGTGAGGGTGAGAGAAAGTTTAAAGAGAATTCAAATGGCTACAATAAACTAGATACCTATAGGGACATGCTACATGATCCCAATATGCAACTTAGGAATAGGCTGGGTACTGGCCCAATGACCCCTGAGGATAGGTTGCTACACTACATTATTACCTAGGTCTTAACTCCTAGGGCAACCAATCATGCCCAAGCCACTGATGAAGACCTACAACTAGTGTATGGTTTGAAGAACTCTATTCCCATGAATTGGGTTCTAGTCCTTGAAGAAATCATGTTAAAATCTAAGAGGCTAGTCAACTATCCCTTTCCCTATCCTGTTCTGGTATCTAGGTTCATGGATCACTTCAACATTGATGTAACTAATGAGGTTATGGACCACACCAACTCTAGTAACAGCCTCATTAAAGAAAAACATCTTTCAAAGCTTGGCATGATGAAGACACCACAAGGATGGGTGATGGCAGGCTAACCACCAATGCCTCAACCTCCTCCTTCTGTTGCTGGTGAAGAAGAAGAAGCTGCTGAGGATGAAGGAAGGGATCCAAATCAGCCTATGTACACTCAGTTTGAATCCCTTATATTGCAGAAGATGGATAACTTACTCTAAATGCAACAAGAATTTAAGGTTGAAACTAGTGTAGCCTTAAATGAAATAAAATATAGGCTAGATATCATAGAGGACATAAAATGTGATGAATCTGAAACCTTCTAGGCCTATGAATTGTTTAGTTTTTTTTATGCTCTATTTTTTTTTTACTTTCAAGTTTAATTTTCATTATTTGTAATGGTTCCTCCAAAAATATATAAACTTCCATTGTGTTTCTCCTTCATTATCCGCTATGCACTTTACATTTTTTGTCTTTAACAAGCCAAATAGGGGGAGAAATAATGATTTTGGACATGCTCTACCTCCTACTCTGTTCATCCCTGTTTTTTGTTCAAAATTTTGCCTAAAAATCGACTTGAATGGATTGTGAAATTTAGGAGGAGCTAAGTGCTTAAAATGAATCTATTAAATCTATAATACTTGTAAATGAATGCTAAATGAATTACAGATGCTTTTAACACTTGTTATTGGCAAAGGAATTGGAAATTTTTCAGGTTTGCAAAGCTCAAGCTTTTCCCAATTTGGTTCATCAATTAACTTCAAGTCCAACTGTTAATCGTTTAAAGATTTGGCATGTTTAAAGCCAAAAAGGGGGAGATTGTTGGATTCAGGGGGAGTTATTTAAAGAATGCAAAGGCATTGTGATTCAAGCATGGGTTTTGAGCTTTAAACATGCAATGGATGCCTTGAAGATTAATTAGTGTGAAATGTGTAAGAGAAAAGCAATTCTGGTCATCCAAGTGCATTGCATTCATATTAATCTATAATTAAATTAATTGGGTTCATAAAAATCACAAGGCTTTAGTTATTTGACTAAGTTTTTAATTTGATTCAAAGTGTTTTTGGAAAAATGCATTTTATACAATTGTAATCGATTACCTATCGGAATAATCGATTATTTGATCTTCGTTTTCATATAAACTACCTTGTTGAACTCTTTAATCGATTATTAATGGGTAGTAATCGATTACATAGCTATATATGATTTTAAGTTGTGCTGGGATAATCGATTACCAAAGTATTGTAATCGATTACATAGGCTTAGTTGGAAAAGTCGTCTTCCTGCTTTAATCGATTACTGTTTCTCGTAATCGATTACACTATATGTTAATACTTACAAGTCTTCCTGGTTTAATCGATTACCACATATTGTAATCGATTACATAGTTCATTCAGCTTTTGAAGATTCCTGCTTTAATTGATTACCACATTCTTGTAATCGATTACACAGTGTATTTTGTTATTCTGAGTCTTTTGTCTTAATCAATTACAGGACAGAATAATCGATTATTTTGCTCGTTGTTCATGTTCAGAAACTATGTTGAACACTTTAATCGATTACAAGGTTTATTTAATCGATTACATGAGCGTTTTAATCGATTATTAGGCGTGTTTAATCAATTACAGCAGTTACAAAAAGTTGTTATAAATAGGATTGATGCTCATCTTGTTTTCTAACTTTGTGAAACATTACCCATACGTATTTTCTGAGCTTAAGCAGTCTTGTGAGCATTCTAAAGTGTTTTCTAACGGTTTAATCATTCCTTGCTCCATGGTGCTTTGATCATGGGTGTTTGACTCATTCTTGGAGCTTGAAAACCATCTCAAGATTAAGGAAAGCTGTGCTATTTGATTTACATTCATTCAACCTGATCTGGTAACTTCATCTTGCATTGCATACATTGGATCATCAGGATGTTTCTCTCCTTAATCTGATTGTAATTTTCGTTTTGGATTTTCTTTGTAATTTGGCTATTGTAATTGGGTTCTTGCTTGAAACTAGAGATGGGGTTCTCTAGGTGGAAGAACTGAGTAGTGTTCTCAAGTTCTTGTCTCTTAGAATCTAATAGGGTTTTAAATTTATGTTCTTTATCTAGGGTTGATAAAGGGAGACATTGTAATTGATTATAAGAACTGAAAATTATAATAGTGGAACTCTAACCTAGTGTTGGTTGGAAGAAAACTGGATGCAGCTTCTAGTGTTGAAGTGAACCAGTATAAATTTGTTTGTGTTTTGCTTCTCTATCCTTTAACTCATTATATTCTTTGTGTTCTTGATTAAATTGCTTGACCAACAAAGTCAGTTTTGATCCATTGAATTCCTAGGGGCTTAGCTACTTAATTGAATAAGGTTTCTTGGTTTTGAAAAGTGATAAAGATCCTAGGAACTCTGATTTTGATTAAAGAAATTTTAATTTACCAAGGTTTAACCAATTCACCCCCCCTCTTGGTTAAGTGTGAGATATTTATATTCTTTATAGTATAGGCCGCCCTATTAGGAAGTGAAGCTCCCGGAACAAGATCAATTTGATGTTCAATTCCTCTTAAAGGAGGCAAGCCATAGGGTATGTCTTATGGAAAGACATCCTCAAACTCCTTTAAAAGTGTATCAAAACCTTGAGGCAAATCAAGGGCACTAGAAGACAAGCACATATAATTGGGAATGAGCAAATACATTTGTTGTTTAGCTAGCATCACTCTTTTAACCTCCTTAGGTTTGATGAACAAACTTTCTTTTATTTCTAATTTTTTTGACTCTTTTTGTCTCTCTTCTTTTGTTCTCTCTTTTCACTCTTTTTGCCATATTTTTCTTTTCGGCTTTTCTCTCTCAAAGGACTCTTTTTTTCTTTGATTTTCTTCTCTTTTTCTATTTTCAATCTCATTTTTATTTGATCCTCACACACCTCACTTGGAGACAAAGGTGAGAGTACTACCTTTTTACCTTTATGAAGGAAATAGCATCTATTGATGACCCCATTGTGTACCACATCTCTATCATATTGCCAAGGTCTACCAAGCAACACATGGCCGGCTTCCATGGGAACGATATCACAAAGCACCTCATCCACATATTTGCCAATGGAGAATGTAAGCAACACTTGCTTATCCACCACCAACTCACCATTGTCACTCAACCATTGCAATTTATAAGGTTTAGGGTGAGGGGAAGTTTTTAAACCTAGCATCAGCACTAATCTAGTGCTTGCAACATTGGTGCAACTTCCTCCATCAATGATTAGAGAACAAACCTTTCCACTCACCAAGAATCTAGAATGGAAAATGTTTTCTCTTTTTGTATCATCTTTATCTTTGCACAAGCTTCCCATGACGCATCTTACCATTAAAAGATCTCCCTCTTCCGGTCTAAGGAAACAATCATCCTCACTTTCACTAGAGGAACTATTTGAACTCCTAGAGGACTCACTATCCACCTCTCCATTTTCCAACACAATCATGGTCATTTTGTTTGGACATTGGGATGCAATATGACCCTTAACCAAACATTTAAAACATTTAATTGCAATAGATTTATTGGAAGGAGTTTGAGTATGAGAAGTAGTGTTACCTCTTGAGGACTTTCTTTCAACATGTTGGGAAGAAGAACACTCCTTCTTGGAAGCGTCCTTATCCTTCCAAGAAGAATGACCATATAATGACTTCTTGTAGGTTTGTTTTCCCTTCAATTGTTGCTCCACTTTCATAGCCCTATGTATAAGTTCATCCATGGTGTTGTAGGTTTAAAGTTTTACAACATCTTGAATGTCCCTATTCAAGCCATTCAAAAATCTAGCCATTGTAGCCTCATTAGTCTCCTCAATGTTTACTCTTACCAAAGAAATCTCCATCTCCTTGTAGTAGTCATCAACACATTTATTCCCTTGATAGATCCTTTGTAATTTGTTATGCAAATCCCTTATGTATTGATGTGGGACAAATCTCTCCCTCGTGATTCCTTTCATTATCATCCATGTGTCCAGTCTATGTCTCCTCAATCTTCCTCTATCCATTTGCACTTGAGTCCACCAAGCCATGGCATACCTTTCAAATTTTAAATTAGCCAACTTCATTTTCTTTTCTTCACTAAAATTGTGACAGTCAAAAACTTGGTTAACTTTTATCTCCCAATCAAGGTAAGCTTCCAGATCATTAGTACCTAGGAACTTGGGAAGTTTAAATTTCACATCTTCCATTCCATCCCTATCCCTCCTATGCCCATGCCTTCTACCATCTTCATTGCCATCATCACTCCCTTGAGAATAACGAGGTCACCTATGATGTCTCATTCTCTCCATATGCTCCATTCTTCCACTCAACTATTGAGTGCTTTGGTGTATCTCATCAAAACGTTCTCTCATCCTCCTTTCAACATTTCTTTGCAACCTATCCATTTGATTAGCCAATGAAGTCATTAGCTTAGCGGTTCTAGGGGAAGGTGATCACTATCATTATCAGACACCATTGCTACAAGAAAATGGACCTTACCACTCACTAAGTGTTTACACTCGACAACACTCGTGTTTCACACTTGTAATAGACTTTTGCTATAAGGTTCACTCTTGTCTTTTTCCACTCTCTAACTCTTTCAACTCTTGAAATTCAACCAAAGATTCCAAATCAAAGAATATCCAAAGTGAAAGATGAAACAAATCCAAACTTACTTAAGAGGTCAAGGAAGAAAGAAAAACTCTAAGATAAAACCTTGGAAATTTAGAAGACAAGCAATAAAAGCTCAACAAGAAAATCAAAATTCAAAAGGAGAGTTAACAAAGACAATGATGAAGATATATAAAAATATTGACTAAATATAAACCATTGTAATTATGCAAAAAGATAGTGCTATTAAGCAACAATAAACACACTCTAAGAGTGAGGGCTTTTTTTAAAAAATAAAAAATTTTTGCTTGCAACTTTTTTTATATATTTGGGTCCTCATATTTTTTTATATTTTAATTTTGACCCCAATATATTTTTTAATAATTGTCTTTTGGTCTTTCGTAATTTTTCTTTTATGCCCCAAAACTTTTGGTATTTGCACAAACACTCAAATTCTCTCTAGACAACATTTTAGAGATCACACTCAGAGAATTTCCAACAATGCTATGAGTTTCATGAAGAATACAAAGAACATGAAGAACAACCCATATTAAAAACAACTCAGAATTCAACAAAATGATAGGGGAAATGAAGGCAATTGCAAGATAAACGCCAAAATCACACAAGAAACACACAAAGAACAACAAACAAGCAAGAATCATGATTTTCAATTTTCATTTTCCAGAAAAAAAATAAAAATGAAAATGCAAATAACATAGATAGAAATCTTTACGAAATGATTTCCGGAATCAAGCTCTGATTACCACATGATGACTTCCAAGACATGAATGTTTGCAAGCTTCAAGATTCCATGAATTGTGGTTTAAAATTCAAATAGAAAAATGGAGGAGATTAAGGAATGATTAGGAATGATGCCACGATCCACAAATGGAACGATAAGTCGGAGGATGATTCACCACAAAGGAAAGCTTCCTTGATAAGAATCAATTTGGTTTCAATCAAGAACCAACAAGAGGCTAAGCTCTCAATTCAAGCAAATGCTTAATTTCTATTAATTACCAAGTGCCAAAAATAGCAAAGTCTGAGTAATTATATGGCGAGGACTCTAATAAACATCTAAAAACGTAATTTTAAGCCCATTTGCGGAAATATCAGGGCCCAATACAAAATAACAGAAATACATAGAAGTAGTAAGCACATCCTGGCCTTCTCGGACAACCCGGATAAGCTCAAACATCTCGGACATCTTGGCTAAGAACCCGAACATCCCGGCTAAGCACTTCCAAGCTATGCACATCCCGGACAATCCGACTAAGCTCGAACATCCTGGACATCTTGGCTAAGAACCCGGACATCCCGGCTAAGCACATCCAAACTATGCACATCCCGGACAACCCAGCTAAGCTCAAACATCCCGGATGTAACACCGCAAAATTTTCGGAATCACAGTCAATTCCTAGGGTAAAATGTTAATTAGAGGCAGTACAGAAGGATTTAGGGAAAATGACAAAAATACCCCTGGACATTTTGAAAATGACCAAATTTCCCCTAGGTATTTAAGCAAGATATCTTAAGGAGGAAATGTTATAAATACCCTTGGATGTTTTGAAAATAACCAGAGTACCTTAGGGTGACAATTACAGAGATATCCTGAGCATTTTTGGAAATGACGATTATACCCCTAGGGTAAGTGGTGAAATTACCAAAATGCCCTTTAGGTCAAAAATGACCAAGATGATTTTAGAAATTTGTGGGAACCTGAATATTGGATAAAATACTTTTAGATAAAAGTTATCAGCAAGGTTGGTGGCAGAGAACCCTAAACTAGAATTTCTAGGAATTTTGGAAGATATTCTGAAAAGAGCTCGATACAGACTACCTCAGACATCAAAAAACTATAAGAAAAGGATGGACATCATCTATAGAATTTTCTCTTAATTATGGGAGGAATAAGTGTTCTAAATGAGTTAGTTTAGTAATTTTAATCATTCAAGGCAAAATGGACCAATAAGAAATTAGAATCTAGCTATTATAGGTAATAAAGGAAAATTGGATTTATTTGGATTTCTGAATAAAGCCTTGACCGTATGATGCAAGATCAATGGAGAAAAACTTTAAGAAACTTCAAGAATGGACACATGGATGTTTAAAAGGCTAGGATACATGCCATTGGTCCATCTGTAAAGTAAGGTAATAATGAATTAAGAAGATTTTTTTGAAATAAACTTCCTCTTGACTCCTTTGGACCCGTAGATAGTTTTAGGCATTATTCAAAAATCCCAACGGTTAAAAGTTAGATATGTGGGATAGGAGTTCATCTTCAAAATTTTAAGAAGATCCAATGGTTAACGAATCCAGAATTATTATTTTACAAAAATGGGTTTTTCAAGAATGAAGAAAAACACAAAAAACATAAAAGGAAGGAAAATTGGTAAAACTTTCCCTAGAAGCCTAGCAATCCACGTGAGAATGAAGAGGAATGAAGAAGAATGTGGAAATTGGACACTTGGAAGGTGGAGAAATAATAGCCAATAGAAAGGAAACTAGTGGAAAGTCAAGTAATGATGGCTTAAGAAGATAATTGATTTTTTTAACCAAAAGCTAGCATTCCACCGTGAGAAGCAAAAGAGGATTGCACTCCAAGCTTTGGCCATTCCACGTGCAAGAAGAAAAGGGGAAGAAGGATGTGGAAAAGTCGAGACATAAGCCACTTGGACGGTGCAAATTAACTAGCCAATAAGGTGGAACCGCAAGGAAAGCTAGTCATTATGACCTTGGATGATATTTGTAGTAAGAATCAAGCATTAATCACCTTATAAAAAGGTGTAGGACCGGAAATTGGGTTGCTCTAAGAGAGCTTCAACCGTGCAAAAATCCATCCCAAGGCCTTTCCATTTTATTCTTTTCTAATTCACCTTTTACCTAGAACACAAAACAAAGGCCTAACCCTTGGAAGCTCACGTGAAGATTAGCAACCCTAGGAGCAAGGATTATTCAATTTCAAAGAAGAAAAGTTGTCCAAAAGCCTAAGGAAAACAAGGTATGAGGAAGTTTATGATAAGCTATGTTTGAATATTAAGATTCTTAGTTGTTTCCATAAAGAACCATGCCTTGTATCCTAGGTGTTTGATGAAATCAAAGAGTTAAAGATTTCTATATGAATGGTTATTTGATTAAGTAACTTGATTTTAGTGTTATAAATAATTTTTGAATAGATCACTTGAATTTAACCTAATTAAGGAAAGCTAAAATGATTTACAACTATATGTTTTATGATTATTTTCAAGAAATTAATTGTTTAGAAGTATAGTGTCTAATAGAATATTTTGTTACAAGTATACGTTTGATTAAAAGTATTCATGATTCCTTGAGTTTATATATTTAATTGATGCTAAAATTATGTTGACTTAAATCTATATGTATTTGCTTTCAATGGTAGTACGTAAATGGTTTATAAAGGTTAGATGCTTTATTTGGAATAAATACCTTGAGTATGTTTGTTATGATATGTTGAAACTATGGATATTATGTTGGACAATATAAAGATTAATATTAAATAAAGCTTTCTCTAAAGTATTTTATGAAATAAAGTTGCCTACCAAGTGTTTGATAAAATGCTTCAAAGAGACAAAAATGGTTTAAAGTGTTGTTTTGATTAAATAAATAGTTGGAATATTTGTGTTGTGAGTATGTTATG
>PYAF01003987.1:91148-108487 GCA_007407185.1 Glycine tomentella | reverse complement strand
TGTTATGATATGTTGAAACTATGGATATTATGTTGGACAATATAAAGATTAATATTAAATAAAGCTTTCTCTAAAGTATTTTATGAAATAAAGTTGCCTACCAAGTGTTTGATAAAATGCTTCAAAGAGACAAAAATGGTTTAAAGTGTTGTTTTGATTAAATAAATAGTTGGAATATTTGTGTTGTGAGTATGTTATGGAGCTTTATAAGAAAGATTGTGTAAGGGTTGTTTGTTTGAAAAAGTGTTTGAGTTTTGATATATTATGATTTGTCTTGAGAAATTTATGAAGTTCACGTGTTATTGGAAATTTATATGGATTGTTATGAAATCCATGTGTTGCTAAGTGTTTCTATAAATCTTTATATATAAATAATATGTTGAGTTGAGTTTTGTGCTGGATTTATGTTGAATGGTTAGTAAAGCATATGAGAAATAAATTGGAGATTAATGGTGAAGAGTAAATAAGAAATAAAGGCAATTCATTGAATATTTCATCTGTATTTAATTACCTCAGAGTAGAGGTAATAAAAGTAACCTCAGAGAGGAGGTGTGTTCCACTAGAGAGGGTGAACTATCTTGACTATGGTACCATTTAACCTCAGAGAGGAGGTGTGTTCCACTAGAAAGGGTGGGGCTTCCACTAAAGTGGGTGGGGCTTCCACTAGAGTGGGTGGGGCTATCTTGACTATGGTACCATTAAATGAGAACGTGATATCTCAGTCATGCATCATTTTAATCAAGAATCATGCATCCGTCATGCATTTATCATGTATCTTGTTTTATGAGTATTATTTTGATTTATTATGAATCTGTTATTTTATCTAACTATGTTTATCATAAACTTACCCTACTTTGTGTCTGTGGTTGACACCTGTGATGACCCCAATTTATTTGGGCGAGCAGAGGAACAGGAAAGCATAAGCTGTAGATGATATTGAAGAAGGGTGATGAGAAGTTTGGGTGGACTGTATGCTGTGATTTGTAATTTTCTGTGGCATGTAATTTGTGTTGGGTCGTCTGTATATTATTTTAGATACTGTATTTGGGATTGTATCATGGACTGTATTCTTATTATAAATCAACCGTGGTGAGAAAAAATCGTTTATGTTACGACTGAATTGTAAAATCAAAGCAGGAAGAAAGAAATTTTTATGAAATTTATAACTAAGACCATTCTAATGCGAAGTGAAAATGAGATTTCATCTAAAATCAATCAAGCACGAGAGAGCAACGAGAGGCATTACACTGGACATCTTGGAAATCTTGGCTAAGAAACTGGACATCCCAACTAAGCACATCCAAGCTATGCACATCCCGAACAACCTGGCTCGGCTCGAACATCCCGGACATCTTGAACATCTTAGCTAAGATCCCGGATATCCCAACTAAGCACATCCAAGCTATGCACATCCTGGACAACCCGGCTTGACACGAACATCCCAGACATCTTGGACATCTTGACTAAGCACATTCTAGACATCTCGGACAACCCGGATAAGCTCAAACGTTCAGGACATCTTGGACATCTTGGCTAAGAACCCGGACATCCCACTTAAGCACATCCAATCTATGCACATCCTTGACAACCCGGCTAAGCTTGAACATCCCAGACATCTTGGCTAAGAACTCGGACATCTCGGCTAAGCACATCCAAGCTTGGTTACTGCTTCTCACTTCTGTCCGACTTGTCTGACTTCATTTCGGAATTTGGACATCTCTTCCATCTGAATGTATCATTTGGCTCCTTCGCGTATTTTGTCAATGCGCTAGACGGTGGTTTCTTCCACAGATTGTCCACGAACTTGCTAGGACGTAAGGCTAGCATCATAGAGTGTAATGCTACTTCGGGATTCAGGTTACGAATCTGAACAGCTACTCGTCTGAATATTTCCGTGAATCTCCAAAGAGGTTCATCATCTGCCTATCGTAGATTGGTTAGTGCAGCAAAAGTCAGCCTATAAGACCGACTGGTCGCATATTGAGCACTAAATTTCTCGACAAGAGTGTCAAAACTGTCAATGGACCTCGAAGGGAGTTCAACATACCATGTCAAAGTTGCTCCCTTGAGAGAGGTGATAAACACCCAACACAATACAATGTCGTTGTTGGTATACAGGTTGGCCTGAGTGAGGAAGGCATCCAGATGCTCATCAGGGTCGGTGTCGCCATAATACTTCTCTAGGGGCAGAGATTTCCAACCTGAGGGTAGATCTATTCCATAATACGATCGCAAAGGGATGTCGTCATGTTGTCCACCCTTCTGGATGGTATATCTATGCTGAGCTGGGACCGTCCTGAAGGTTGACAGTCTGTTGAGCGTGTGACTCCCCTTGAGTCTGCTTGTTCCCCTTGAGAGGCGAGTGCTCATCACCTTGGGGACATCTCATTCTAGCCTCCAGCTAATCATGGTCAGCCTTCAGCCTTCAAGGTTCTTCTTCATGTCTTCGTTCCATCTCTGCGATGCGGTTTTGGAGTTGTTGGATAGTGTCTTGGTTGGTCATGCTTGTTTGAGGAGGGTTGGAAGATTCGACAGGAGTACCACGTCTGAGATTAGATCGCGTAGTGACCATTGATGGATTAAAAGGGAAATGTGTTTTGGTAGGTCTATGAAAAATGTGAGGCCGCAAGGTAAGTTTTACCGCGGCCCCACGGTGGCCGCCAAATGTTCTTACCAAAATCTGGAATTGCCACGCACAAGGGTGGACGTGGTCCAGCTGGGTTCCAGACTCTGCACGTCGGATGGCAAGTCAACCTTGTTAAGAAGGGGGCCTACAAAACAAAGGAAAGGACTCTGACGCTCAAGTAAGTACGTCAAATATTGAGAGAATAAAGTGACTGAGAATGTCAGCCATGATGAGGAAGTATGTACTCGTATGTGAGTGGGATGTGAATAAGTGTATGTTGTTCACCGTGAATATGTTGAGGAAGATCATGGAGAATCAAGTCTAGATAATCATAAGTTTTGATTTTACATGCCCACTGACTATAAAGTCGACTGGGAAGAAGAATTTGTCGACTTTTACCAAGACATCTTCAATGACGCCATAGGGATGCTTAATAGATCTATCAGCTAACTGCAGCGTCATCCTGGTAGGCTTGACTATAACCCCTTCTATCCTCTTAACCATGGATAATGGTATGAGGTTGATGCTTGCACCTAAGTCAAGAAGAGATTTTCCCACAGATAATTTACCAATTGTAACAAGAATTGTAAAGCTACCTGGATCTCTAGATTTTTCTGGGATGGTCTTTTGGATGATGGCACTGCATCCTGCATCCAGCTCGATTGTCTCCTCGTCGATGTATCTTCTTTTCTTAGTTAGGAGATCATTCATGAACTTGGCGTATTTTGGCATTTGCTCCAACGCCTCAGAAAAAGGAATGTTTATCTGTAACTGCTTAAAGATGTCAAGAAAACGCTTGTACTCCCTTTCCTTTGAATTCTTGGTTGGAGCGTGTGGATATGGCATTCTTTGGACTGGTGGTGGGGTTAAGGCTGCCTTGCCTTTGTCACTCCTTCTCTTTTTCTCCTTAATTGTCACTTTTTCCTCAATTCTTTCATTGGTTTCTTCCTCATTCTTTTCTTTTTCTTCTTCTTTCCTACCAACCATAGTTCCCCTTCTTGTGATAATGGCATTACATTGCTCCTTGGGGTTGACTTGGGTATTTGCTGAGAAAGATCCTCCTCCATGCTCAGCTACTGCTTTTGCAAGTTGTCCTATTTGGACTTCTAAATTCTTGATAGAAGCTTCATTATTCTTTTGGTTGCTAATGGACACTTGCATGAACTGAGTAAGAGTATCTTCCAGCTTTGTCAGTCTATCAGACTGATCTTGCTGTGGCATATTTCTACTTAGAAAAGCATTAGAAGAACTTGAAAAAGGAGGGTTAGTGGGGACATTATAAGCATTATAAGTATTAAAAGGTTGATTAGAACCTGGACCATTGCGATAACCTTGGTAATTCCCTTGATAGCTTTGTTGAGGTCTTGATTGATTTTGCATGTAGTGAACTTTCTCCTCTTGTGGAAAATCACTAGGTATTGAACAATGGCCATTCTGATGGTTGCCTCCACAGAAGTCACAACTCAAATTTTGTTGAACTTGATGTGCTTTTTGTGATCCTCCTTGCTGAAGTTGAGGAAGTTGGCCTATTTGCTTTGTTAAGGCCTCTAATTGCTGGGTCAAGAGCTTGTTTTGAGCCAAGATAGCACTTTGAGTGTCAACCTCTAGTACTCCTTTCCTCTGAATAGGTGACCTATCATGGTGAGACTGATAGTCACTTGCAGCTATTGAGTCGATGATTACTATTGCTTCCTCAGGACTCTTTGACATCATTGTTCCCCCAGCTGAAGCATCTAAGATTATCTTGGTTTGAGGCCTCAGACCACTGTAGAAGATATGCAACTAAGCGGCGTCATCAAAATTGTGGTTCGGGCACCTCCTCAATAGTGATTTAAATCTTTCCCAAGTCTCACAGAGAGGTTAATCTACTCCTTGAGCGAAAGTGGCAATGGCAGACTTTGCACTGATGAATCTTGAAGGCGGAAAGAATCTAACGATCAATTTCTCCTCCAAGTATTCCCACGTGCTTAGACTCTTGTTGGGTTGTGATTGAAGCCAAGTCTTTGCTTTACCTGTTAAAGAGAAAGGAAAAGCTCTAAGGTAGACAGCTTTCGCATCCTCGTCCGGTGCTCCCATCGTGCTACACAGCTCCATGAAAGTAGATAGATGCGTATATGGGTCTTCATGGTCTAATCCGGCGAAAGGATGCGAGCCAATGAGGCTAAGTAGTGCAGGCTTCAATTCTACAACTTTGTTGTGAAAAGGAGGGAAAACTATGCTATTATAATGCTTGGGCCCTTGTTGGTAGGCATAGTCTCCAAGTGTCCTCCTCGGTGGTTGTCTATCTTCTTCTCCCCCTTGATTATCCATATTGTCTTTTATCTGTGGTGAGGAAGGATCAACAGACGAAGTTCCCTCAATGTGCTTGTCAGTCTCTTGTTTCTTTTTCTTTCGGAGTTTCCTTTCAGTTTTGGAGATTTTGGGATCAAAATGAGATTTATCTGCAGACTTATCTCGCATAAAGGGAAAGGAAAGAAAAATACAAGATTTTTGTTAAGCACAGAGGTTTTAAAATAACAAAGAAATATATACAAAAACAGAAAATAAAGAACAAGAAAATACTAAACTAAAATTTAAAACAACTTAAGTAAACAAGCCAAATCCCCAGCAACAGTGCCAGAAACTTGTTAGGAATTTTCTAACACGGCAAGCGTACCGTTGTATCGGTGTAAGTTTCAAATTTATAAAAGTTCGTCTCCACAAGGATTTGGGTTTACGTCAGTTGATTTAAAATTAACAATTTAGTAATTATATATAGATAAGAGGTGAAGATTCATTTGTTGTTGTTGTTGCGGAAAATGTAAAATAAGATAACGGAAAACAAATAAACGATGACGAGAAATGAAATAAATAAACGGATACAAGTCAAGTAAGTATAGGATTGGGTTTCGTCTTGCTTATCCCTTTAATTGATTTTACCTATGCATTTTCTATTCTTGTTGACGCACACGTTTAGGTAAACTTAACTCGATTCCTAGCAATTAAACCCTATGGATATTTTACTAAATATGGATTCCTCGCATACTTAATTAAATACCCAAGCATTAAGATCATATTCACGTGTTTAATGCGATCGAAACACTATGCTCTATTCCTAGCAACGTAACGTAACGAGTAATTTCATTTAGTTCAAACCCTAAGATTACTTTCCAGTCTCACTTAGGAATTTAAGTTCGTGATCCTAGTGATCAAGTAGAATCAAGCATTAAGCGTAGAATGAAATTACCAACAAGAAATAGAACGATGCATAAATAATTAAAAGAGCATAGGGATAAGAAGAGTACACCCAATCCTTAGAGAAGCTTAAGCAAACATGAGCAGAACCTCCTTGAGAGAATCACCAACTAAGCTCGTCATCGATCCTCTCTTCGGCAGAATCTCCTTACAAATTTTGCTCAACCTCACTTCCCTAAGTTCTACACTCACTTAAACTTAAGAAAACAAGAAATATGAAGAAGCTGGTGCTTTTGGGAGAGAAAGGAGTGAAAGAAGTGTGTTGGCTGCCCAAAATTCGTCTGGTATTTATAGCATTTGGCCTCCTGCCTGCTTGGGCGCCCAGGCGACCATTTTACTCATAAACCAGGCGCCTGGGCGAGCTTAATTCTTACTGGTGAAGAAATCTTTGGGCCTTGGTGCTTCATGGGCCTGGTTTGCTGTTTGAGACCTTTTTCTTTTCTTAGTTCACTCCAGGCTCCTTCTTTCGCAAGCTTACTTCTTTCGTAACTTCAAAACCTAGCAAAATCGAATCAATTAATTGGATGAAAGCTTCTCAAAACACAAAAGCATAACTTACTTTCACAAAATCATAAATTATCTAGGTTTCTAGGGTTTACTTGTGATTAAGTCTATTAAAATAACGGATAAGTGCCATGTTTGAATCCTATTTTCTACTGAAATATGGCACTTATCACCCACTCAAATTGATGGCATATGTATTTTGTTCAAAAGCTTGGTTCAAGAAAGATCAAATCTCTTATTCCTAACATAGGTTGATTAAGTCATGCATACATTCATTCATTAATTCATGATTAAGTCACATAAAACACATGAATCATTTGGCATGACATTAAAGCATTGAAGTTTTCACAAAAAGTGTTTTTCACTATTTTAATCGATTACTGATCATATTTAATCGATTAATTGCATGTTTTCAGAACTGCATATTATCATATGAACACTTTAATCGATTACCAAATTCTTGTAATCGATTATATTAGGCTGACTATGTTAAGTCATTCTGTGATAATCGATTACTTGATGGATTAATCGATTGTATATGCATCTGCATAATTTTCAGAAGAAATTTTATCTAGTTTAATCGATTACCAGATTGTTGTAATCGATTAAATATGCATTGATGAGTTTTTCACACTCCCTGTGATAATCGATTATTTGAGCATTAATCGATTACATCAGTGTTTTAGAAAATCAGATCTCCTGGAATAATTGATTACGACATGAGTTAATCAATTATTTGTTCTTGAGAATTTTTCCAGATTTTAGATGAACACTTTAATCGATTATTTTGGAACTTTAATCGATTACACTAGTTAAAATAATCGATTACACTTATGGAATAATCGATTACAGGAAGTTAATTCTGTTTTTTATAAATAGATGTAGCTCATTAAGTGAAATAAGATTTTATAAGTTTTCGAAAAAAGCCTTGTAAACACTCTCTGGAGATTTCAAAAGCATCAAGGCACATTAGAAACATTCATTCATAATAGTTTCAAGAATCATGAAGAATCTCATTTGTTGAGTCACATATTTCATGAGAAGCTTGTGTTGAAGCACTATTTGTCAAAAGATTTCATCAAGAAAGATCATGGCATTCATTCTCAGTCTGGTTTGATCATTTAATTTCGTTCATTTCACTGAGGATATTCAGGTGATATCTTTCTTGAATCAATTTCATTGTTGTATTGTTTAGAAATTGATTATGTTTGCTGTTGTTTGTTCATATAACAATTTGTATCTTTAAAGCATTGCTAGATAGGTTTCTAGTGGGTAGAACAGAGAGGGGATCTCTGGTTCTTAGATCTTTTGAGCAGTCTATAGGTTTACATTTTGAATTTTACCTAGGGTGGGTAAAAGAGATCTGTGTCTGCTTGTAAAGATATTCATTTTGTTATAGTGGAAACTTTAATCAAGGTTGATTAGAAGTAAAACTGGATGTAGCCTCCGGGGTTGAGAGGTGAACCAATATAAATCTTGTGTGTAATTGTATTTTCTGTTCATATTCATATTGTTCTTGAAGTATTATATTTGTTTACATCACAAGATTGGTTGAAACTCAAGAGTGGGTTGATTGAGATAAAAGTTGATTTCAAAAGATAGATTTATTAATTGGTTAAGATACGATCTTTCTTTCAAAGTCTTCCGCTATGTTTAAAATTTGTTTTAAATTTTAAAAACTCTGAGGTAAAACCAATTCACCCCCCTTGGTTATTTGCATAAGTGTTCATTCTATTTTCAATTGGCATCAAGAGCTGGTTCTTCTAATTTGCTCAAGATCTTTTCAAAATTCAATACAATGAATACTAATCAAATAACTTTCAAAGAGGGAGCCTCATTGAATAGACCTCCTTTGTTTGAAGGGGAACATTTTAATTTTTGGAAGAGTAGGATGCAAATCTTTATCCAATCAAACGACCCGGGAGCTTAGAATTGTATTGAAAAAGGTCCTTACATTCCAACCAAAATTGTGGATAACAAAACAATACCAAAAGAATGGGATGAAATGTCAGAAATTGAAAAGAGAATGGTTCAATATGATTTCAAGGCAAAAAAATATGATAACTTCTACTTTATCTTTCGATGAATTTTCCAGGACTGTTAGGTGCAAAAGTGCCAAAGAAATGTGGGAATTGCTTGAAGTCACACATGAAGGAACTGAAGATGTGAGGAGATCAAGAAAGCACACTCTCATCCATGAATATGAAATGTTCAAAATGAGAGATGATGAGAACATCTCACAACTTCAAACTAGATTCACCCACATTGTGAATCACTTGCTTGGACTTGGTAAAACCTTTGATGCTGAAGAATTGAACATCAAAATTCTCAAGTGTCTAACAAGGGATTGGCAACCTAAAGTCACAGCCATTAAAGAATCTAAGGATCTATCTCAAATGTCAATGGCAGCAATGTTTAGTAAGCTTTTGGAATATGAGCTTGAATTATCTCAACTAACAAATAGTGAAGATGCAGATAAAAAACACAATAGCATACCATTAAAGGCTACACCTTCAAAGATAGAAGAAGATGATTGTTCTAGTGAAGAGGAAGATGATGAAAATGTCAACCTCATTGTTAGAAAGTTTTCCAAATTTCTAAGGAAGAACAAGGGCAGAAAGCAACCATTCCAAAAGAAAAAGAATGATTACAAAAACAAGAACAACAACTCCTCCTCAATCACGTGCTTTAAATGTGGGAAGCAAGGCCATATAAAATCAGATTGTCCCTCATTGACAAAGAAGCCACAAGTTGAGAAGAAGTCAAGAAGAGAAGGGAAGCAGAAAAAGGCTTATATTACTTGGGAGGATAATGAATCAACAAGTTCTGAATCCTCATCTGGAAAAGAGATTGAAGCCCATCTTTGTCTTACATCCACCATCAATGGAGATTGTGAATCATCTAGTACAGAATCAGAGGTAAATTCTGAATTTGATAATGTTGTTGATGCATTTCATGAAATGCATTTAGAAGCTCAAAGACTAGCTAAAGCAAACAACAAACTTAAGAGTGATCTAAGGGGGCATGTATCCAAACTTGCTGAATTGCAAGATGAACTTTGTAAGTTGAAAGAAGATCATGATAAGCTTCTCTCAAGTTACAAAGAAGTTGGATGAACATGTTCCTCAGCCAACTCTAAGGTTAATGATCTCAATAATATGCAAAAAGAATTTGATGAGTATAAGCTATGTGCAGAAAAAGAAAACATGTGTTTACAAACTGAAAAATAGTTATTTGGTTGATTTGCTGAGAAAGTATTACAAAGGTAAATGCAACATAGATGAGTTACTAAGTGTGCAAAAGTTTGTTGGTGATACTTATGGATTGCGATATAAACATGGAGCTAGAACACAAAACAAGCTTGTGTTTATACCACCAAAACATAAGAATCAAAGGCAACATAATCAATCAAATCTCTATCAAAGATTCACACATGCTAAATCATCAAAGAATCTTACTTGCAATTATTGTATGCTTAAAGGTCACAAATCATATAAGTGTTATGCTAGAAGATTTTATGTTCCTAATGGTGAATGTATATGGGTTGAGAAAAGAAAGAAAGCAACTAACCCCTTTGGACCCAACTTAAATTGGGGACCCTATCTCTCCTTCTAAAATGATTTGTGCAGATGTGTCTTAGAGCAAAATCTTCAACTTGGTACCTTGATAGTGGATGCTCAAGACACATGACTAGAGACATACCCATGCTAACATATGTTATACTTGAAGACAAAGGATATGTTACTTATGGAGACAACAATAAGGGCAAAATAATTGGGCTAGGAAATATTGGAGACAATTTGTCTACAAAGATTAAGGATGTGTTGTATGTTGAAGGGTTGAAACACAATCTGCTGAGCATTAGTCAATTGTGTGACAAAGGATTTAAGGTCACCTTCAACAATGAAACTTGCTTAATACATGACATCAAAAGTGGCAAAGTGGCACATATTGGTAAGAGAAAGGGTAATATCTATGTCTTGACTATTGACAATGCATTCATACATAAAACTGATTGCTTGATGAGGAAAGTGAATGAAACATGGTTGTGGCATAGAAGAACATCTCACATAAACATGCATCATCTTAACAAGTTAATTAGAAAGGACCTAGTAATTGGTCTACCCAAGCTCAAGTTTGAGAAGGACAAAATTTGTGAAGCATGTCAAAGAGGAAAGCAAACTAAAAATTGTTTTCAAAGTAAGAATATGATTTCTACTTCTAGACCTCTTGAATTGCTTCACATGGACTTGTTTGGACCTTCTAGAACCATGAGCTAAGGACGAAATTATTATGGACTTGTTATAGTGGATGACTACTCTAGATACACATGGACATTGTTCTTAAGATCTAAAAGCCAAGCATTCTCAGCTTTTAAGAAACTTGCCAAAGTTATTCAAAATGAAAAGGGTTGTAAAATTGTTTCAATTAGAAGTGACCATGGTGGTGAATTCCAAAATGAACACTTTGAAAAGTTTTGTGAAGAATTTGGAATTAATCACAGTTTTTCAGCTCCAAGAACACCACAACAAAATGGTGTTGTGGAGAGGAAAAACAGATTACTAGAAGAAGGAGTAAGGACTCTTCTAAATGAAACAAAGTTACCTAAGCATTTTTAGGCAGATGTTGTGAGTACAGTGTGTTATACTCTCAATAGGATTCTCAGAAGGCCTATTTTAAAGAAAACACCTTATGAAATTTATAAAGGGAGGAAACCAAATATATCTCACCTTAGAACATTTAGTTGTAAATGCTTTGTGTTGAATAATGGCAAAGATAATCTTGGCAAGTTTGATTCAAAAGCTGATGAGGCTATCTTTCTAGGATATTCCTTGCAAAGTAAGGCTTATAGAGTCTTTAATAAAAGAACTTTGTGTGTTGAAGAGTCAGTCCATATTGTATGTGATGAAACTAACCCTTCTCAAGTAGAAGTTTTGAGTGATAATGATGCAGAATCTAAAGAAGAAAGACAGCAGCAAGTAGATATCGAAAAGATGGATGAGGATGAAACAAAAAAAGATACAACTCAAGAAACAGCTACACCTAAACACAAGGATTGGAGAACCTCAAGAGATCTTTCATTGGACAACATTATTGGTGATGTATCAAAGGGAGTATCAACTAGATCTTCCTTAAGAAATCTTTGTTGCACCATGGCTTTTGTATCACAAATTGAACCTAATAACATTGAACAAACTTTATTAGATGAACATTGGTTGATTGCTATGCATGAAGAACTAAATCAGTTTAAAAGAAACAATGTTTGGGAACTAGTACCTAGACCTTCCACTCACACACCTATTGGCACAAAGTGGGTATTTAGGAACAAACTGGATGAAAGTGGCATCATAATAAGAAACAAAGCTAGATTGGTTGTTAAGGGATACAACCAAGAGGAAGGCATTGATTATGATGAAACTTATGCTCCAGTTGCTAGGCTAGAAGCTATTAAATTACTTCTTGCATATGCTTGTGTAATGAACTTTAAATTGTTTCAAATGGATGTGAAAAGTGCATTTCTTAATGGTTACATTGGTGAAGAAATATATGTTGACCAACCTCCTGGTTTTGTAGATCATCAATATCCTAACCATGTGTACAGATTAAGAAAAACATTATATGGATTGAAACATGTAATATCCTCAAAAATTATATTCATAGTTATAATTAATGGAAATGTGATGATATTAGAATACAAATATAAAATGACTATATCACTCTTTCCTTGAAGTAGAAAATTACCAAAATACCCTTAAGATGAAAATTACAAAAATACCCTTGTACATTTTTGAAAATGACAAAAATACCCCTAGGATGAATGGCAAAATTACCAAAATGCCCATAGGCCAGAAATGCTCAAATATCTTTAGAAATTTTGAAGAAACATGATGAAATTATATAGTACACTTAGCTGACTAAGTATCAAAATATTTTGTGACAGAAAACTCTAGAATAAATTTTCTATGAATTTTATAAGATAACAATTTTGAGACTTTATTCAAGAAAATTCAAACATAAGAAAAATATGGGAAAATGATAAATAGAATCTATGGAATTTTCTTTTAATTGTAGGATATATAAACCTATTTAATAAAATAGTTTAGTAATTTTGATTGTCAGAAGAAGTATGAACCTATCAGAATTTAGATAAGGAGCAGTCTGGTATGTAAGGGTCATGCAATGCTCTGTATAGACTGCTTGTGAGTAATTTAAACTGTCATTGAAATAAATTTCTAGGAATCTCTAGAATTCTATCATTCAATATTATCTCTAGATAGAAGAATTTAAATCAAACTTGACTTCCTACAAGGAATTACCATGTGGAAAACCATAGTTGGAATTAGATTTTACTTTAGCATCAAAAATGACATGTAATGGCATAAAAGAAAGAAAAACTTGTCTTCCTACCCCTTAAGCTTGAAGCTCATGTGTGGAATGATGTAGAAGGGAGTAGAACTTTCATGAATAAGCCACTTATGAACACAAGCTTCATGAGGGAGACAAGTGGTGGACACTTGGAACATGTATACAAGATAAGAAGAAAAATCTTCTCTTGACTCCTTTGGTAGATCATATGGACAGCTCTAGATATTATTTTAACAATCCCAATGGTCAAAAGTTACATGTGTCAAATAGTAGTGTACCTTTAAAATTTTAAGGAGATCCAACGGTTAACGAATCAAGAATTAGGATTTTACTAAAATAGGTTTTGTGATAAAAAGTGGAAGGACACTTGTATGGCATAAATGCAAAAGAAAGCAAAAATCTTATCTTGTTGCCTAGGTGTCCACGTGAATGATGAAGAAGAAAGGGGAAGCTTCATGAATATGCCACATAGAGGGACACTTGGAAGGAAAAGAAGGAAAGGCTTCATAAATTGGACAAGTGTACGAAAGTAATCATGGCTTAGAAGATTTTTCCTAGAAAAGTAATGGAATCATAATGACTTTGGTTAGAATGGAATGGAATGGAAAGAAACTTAGTTACAATGAGAGTAACTAGCTAAGAAGGGTAAAAGTGTCCATAGCATTTTCCAACTACTATATAATGGAGTGAAGGCTTTGAATGGAAGTCATTCTCAAAAACACCATTTCTACCACACCTTCACTTGAGAAACACCCTCCTTCCATCTCTTTCATTTCACTTCCATCATTTCCTTTCCAAAACATCAAATTCTAGACAAGACTTTCATTCTTTCAAGACCTTGAGGTGCAGCCAAGTACTTCGAAGAATTGGAAGCAAACTTGTTTGAGGTAGGTGAAAGTTAGTTTCATTTATCATTTGATTCTTGAGATAATTTGTATGGCTGTAAGCTGAATTTTGGAATGTTTTGAAATTTCCATATCTCCCTCTATACTTAACCAAACGAGATGTTTGACCACTCATTTTAAATCTTAGGATGTCCTCTATGTTCTCCTAAAATATGAGACCAAACTAAGTAGTGAATCATGCCTAGAAATTATTTTAGCTCAAGCTGTCCGAAATTGTTCACACCCAAATAGCTTCTACCATCTGTTTTGAAAACTTTATTTCTCTCTCATTTCTTATTAAAATTAGGTGTATGATATATGGAATTAAATATATAAATGCAAACTATAACATATAAAAATTTCAGCTAAAAATAGATTGTTTTACTGATTCAAATCGTGAAAACTCTAGGAGATGTTAGTGTGGAATTTTGAGACTACTGGTAGATTTGAAGTTCTATTTGTAAAATATTATATCTAGAGTTTTATAACTCCAAGTGAGGCATGTGATACATTTTTAGAAAGCTTAGGAAGCCTATTTTAACATACTAAAAGATGGGACTTTAATGACTATTAGATGAGTATAGACTATAGGAGGAACCGAATCATATGTAATAAGAAATCTTGTTTTTATGATGTTCTTTGTTATGATTTTCTTTGTGATGATGAAATCTTGATGTTTTGTGGCATAATTGTATGACATGAGTTATGTAGCTTTGCATGTCATTGAGCATATCATGTGCATTAAGAAAGATAAAAAAATAAGACCTGAAGGGTGATACGGTTAAGCCGAGCACGACCCTGATGGTGCCTAAAGGGTGATACGGTTAAGCCGAGCACAACCCTGAGGGAAAGACTAAAGAAAGATAATACCTGAAGGGTGATACAGTTAAGCTGAGCACGACCCTGATGGTACCCAACGGGTGATACGGTTAAGCCGAGCACGACCCTGCGGGAAAGACATATTGACCTAAGGGTGATACAATTAAGCTGAGCACGACCCTATGGGACCCCAAAGGATGATACAGTTGAGTTGAGCATGACCCTGCGGGAGCAACCTAAGTCTAGTAATGAGCTCATTGCCTAGTTTAGGGTATTAAAGAGTAAAATAATAAAGGTAAGCTATATATTGACATGATTGAAAATGATGCTTGCATTAAAGATGAAGTATCAAATTATTTTTAAGTGTTTGTGAATAAAATGAATCTACTGCGGGTTATATGTTTATAAAATTAAAAATCAACTATAATTGTTCACATGTTTTCTTAATAAACCGAAGTAGCTGGAATGATGACGATGACACTATATGATAAGCAAATTTTCACCTACTGGGAATTCTTTGGAATTTTCACTGTTTTAGTATGTTCCCGTGTCATTTCAAACAGGTAAATCGAAAAGAGGAGCTACAGAGTGAGGACAAGTTGGAAGATTTCTTTTAATGTTGTGGACTTGTAGCATTTTGTTATATGCTTTGTAATATATAGACATTACTACTATTGTAGGGAATATTATTTACAAGTTATTACTAAGTTGTAATTTATTAAAGAGACCAAAAAGTCTCTACAGGTTCAATATAAGCGTAATTTTCTAATATTGAGATAAGTTTTTCTTAACCAAATTTGGTTAAAAAATTTACGTTAGAAAAGTTAACATCTTCTAGTTACGTATTATGACCTAGGCATAATATAGTAATTGGAAGGATGTTACAAAACAAGCTCCAAGATCTTGGTATGAGAGACTAAGCAAATTCTTGCTTGATCAATCATTCTCAAGAGGAGAAGTGGACAAAACTCTGTTCTTCAAAAGAAAGAACAAAGACATGTTGATGGTACAAATATATGTTGATGATATTATTTTTGGTTATACTAACCATTCCATGTGTAATGATTTTGCAGCAAGCATGCAAAGAGAATTTGACATGTCTATGATGGGAGAGCTTACATTCTTCCTTGGTCTTCAAGTTAAACAAATGAAGAATGGAACCTTCCTAAGTCAATCAAATTATTGCATTGAAATGTTGAAGAAGTTTGAAATGGAAAGTTGCAAAACTGCAGCAACTCCTATGGGAACTTCCACTTATCTTGATTCAGATGAAAAAGGAAAAAGTGTTGATGAGTCAAAGTATAGAGGGATGATTGGATCATTGCTCTATCTTATAGCAAGTAGACCAGACATTATGCTAAGTGTTTGTCTATGTACTAGATATCAAGTTAATCAAAAGGAGTCTCATCAAACAACTGTAAAAAGAATCTTCAAATACTTAAAGTCCACTCCGAAAGTAGGACTTTGGTATCCCAAAGGTACAGTAATCACTTTAATAGGTTATTCTGACTCTGATTTTGCAGGATGCAAATTGGATAGAAAAAGCACAAGTGGTACTTGTCATTTACTGGGAAGCTCTCTAATTACTTGGCAATGCAAAAAGCAATCTTGCGTAGCATTATCAACAGCAGAAGCTGAGTATATATCAGCTGGAAGTTGTTGTGCTCAAATTCTATGGTTGAAGCAACAACTTCAAGACTTTGGTGTAGAACTTCATCAAATTCCTTTATTATGTGACAATACAAGTGCTATAACACATTTCAAGGAATCCAATCATGCATTCTAGGACAAAGCATATTGAAATAAGACATCACTTCATCAGAGATCACGTACAGAAATGTAACATTAAAGTTGAATTTGTTGATAGTAAGAATCAATTGGCTGATATCTTCACTAAACTTTTGGATAGGGAGAGATTCTTTACATTGAGAAATATGCTTGGTATTTTAGATGAATCAAGTTTATGCTAAGTGACACTTCCATGACAAATTTCTTTATGAGTTGAGCTAGACATTGCATGATTAAGAAGCAACTCAAACTTGATGGATAGAATACTTGTTGAATGCTGCATAAAATCTTTGTTATTGAATAAAAGCTGATATAATCGATTACTGTATGATTCTAATCGATTATTTTCACTCTATGGTATTTTGAAAAACATTGCAAAGCTGTTGTAATCGATTACAGCATCGGCATAATCGATTATTTTCACTTCGTATTCCAGAAAAATCAAGAAGAACCTGCACCAGCTGAACCACGATATTCACCATTTGAATCACTAATGATTCAGAAAATGGACGCTTTATTTTCCCTCCATCATGAACAAAGAGATGAAATGAATACTTCTCTTGAAGAACTCAAGATTAGAATGAAGAATATTGAAGACAAAATCTTTAGAGATGAGTCCAGGGATGCTTGAGTCTTTCTATGTTTGATTTTACTGTGTTCTAGTTTATTTTGTTCAAGTTTGTTAGTTTCTATTTTGAGTTGTTATGTTTCAGTTCAATTTCTATTTCTATGTACCTTACTATGACTTTTAATGAAATCATTTCCTTGTTTCAATTCTTGTCTATGTTTTTAATTTGATATGCCAAATAGGGGGAGTATAATATAAAAATTGATAGAATTGATAATGGAAAGAATTGATTGATTAACTGAGAAAATCTTAAAGTCAGGGGGAGCATGAGTAAAAATTAGAAGTGCCTGTAACTGTAACGCCCCAATTTACTAACCAGGGTCATTACCAACATACATCACAATCAAACATACAAACAGTCAGAGTTTAAGCAGTTTGGAAGCAAAACTAAGAGTGACATCATCAAATGTCAGCTGTATAGCACTGTACACTATAGTATGGTGAATATACATCAACGTTCCTCTGTACAATACAAAACTGTACAAATAAC
>PYAF01003987.1:80464-91048 GCA_007407185.1 Glycine tomentella | reverse complement strand
CCTTCTTTTTCAGCCCAAATGGCCCTTTTATAGACCTCTGCCGCGACTCCCACGCCTCCAGCGTGGACTCCCACGCCCCAGGCGTGGCGTTCCAGACCAAATTTCACTTCTGGGCAACTTCCCACGCCTCAGGCGTGGCTCCCACGCCTCAAGCGTGGACCTCCAGCAAAAATTGGCTTTCTGGGCTGTTTCCCACGCCTCAGGCGTGGCACTTCAGAAAACTCATAAATCAGCTTATTTCATCTTTTCTCAAGCCTTTCTCTTAGGGATTCTCAAGTATCACTATAAACCTTTATCCTAGGCTTAATCTAAGCTTAATTACATGCTTAAAATTCAAGATATTACAGTAACTAGTGTGTTTGTTTTATTTGTTTTGATATAACACTTGATCTATGCAAATGCTAAGAAAGTTTTTAGGATTAACAATTTCTTCCTAAGAAGCATCAATTGGGTATTTGGCATGCTCAAATCAAAAAGGGGGAGATTGTTAGATATGATGAAGAATAAGTTGAGGAAGATCATGGAGAATCAAGTCTAGATAATCATAAGTTTTGATTTTACATGCTCACTCAAATTGATGGCATATGTATTTTGTTCAAAAGCTTGGTTCAAGAAAGATCAAATCTTTTATTCCTCACATAGGTTGATTAAGTCATGCATACATTCATTCATGATTAAATCACATAAAACACATGAATCATTTGGCATGACATTAAAGCATTAAAGTTTTCACAAAAAATGTTTTTCATTGTTTTAATCGATTACTGATCATATTTAATCGATTAATTGCATGTTTACAGAACTGCATATTATCATATGAACACTTTAATCGATTACCAAATTCTTGTAATCGATTATATTAGGCTGACTATGTTAAGTCGTTCTGTGATAATCGATTACTTGATGGATTAATCGATTGTATGTGCATCTGCATAATTTTCAGAAGAAATTTTATCTGGTTTAATCGATTACCAGATTGATGTGATCGATTATATATGCATTGATGAGTTTTTCACACTCCCTGTGATAATCGATTATTTGAGCGTTAATCGACTACATCAGTGTTTTAGAAAATCAGATCTCCTGGAATAATCGATTACGACATGAGTTAATCGATTATTTGTTCTTGAGAATTTTTCCAGATTTCAGATGAACACTTTAATCGATTATTTTGGAACTTTAATCGATTACACTAAAAATAATCGATTACACTTACGGAATAATCGATTACAGACAGTTAATTCTGTTTTTTATAAATAGATGTAGTTCATTAAGTGAAATAAGATTTTATGAGTTTTCAAAAAAAGCCTTGTAAACACTCTCTGGAGATTTCAAAAGCATCAAGGCACATTAGAAACATTCATTCATAATAGTTTCAAGAATCATGAAGAATCTCATTTGTTGAGTCACATATTTCATGAGAAGCTTGTGTTGAAGCACTATTTGTCAAAAGATTTCATCAAGAAAGATCATGACATTCATTCTCAGTTTGGTTTGATCATTTAATTTTGTTCATTTCACTGATGATATTCAGGTGATATCTTTCTTGAATCAATTTCATTGTTGTATTGTTTAGAAATTGATTGTTTTGTTGTTGTTTGTTCATATAACAATTTGTATCTTTAAAGCATTGCTAGATATGTTTCTAGTGGGTAGAAGAGAGAGGGGATCTCTGATTCTTAGATCTTTTGAGAAGTCTATAGGTTTAGATTTTGAATTTTACCTAGGGTGGGTAAAAGAGATCTGTGTCTGCTTATAAAAATATTCATTTTGTTACAGTGGAAACTCTAATCAAGGCTAATTAGAAGTAAAACTGGATGTAGCCTCCGGGGTGAGAGGTGAACCAGTATAAATCTTGTGTGTAATTATATTTTCTGTTCATATTCATATTATTCTTGAAGTATTATATTTGTTTACATCACAAGATTGGTTGAAGTTCATGAGTGGGTTGATTGAGATAAAAGTTGATTTCAAAAGATAGATTTCTTAATTGGTTATGATACGATCCTTCTTTCAAAGTCTTTCGCTGTGTTTAAAATTTGTTTTAAATTTTAAAAACTTTGAGATAAAACTAATTCATTTCCGTCTTGATTATTTGCGTAAGTGTTCATTCTATTTTCAACTTGGTGTTGAAAGACTCAACTACTAAGAATTAACATCTGTGTTCCTGTAGCATAACTGACATAGAGAATAGACACATGTATGATAAGTCCCACGTAAATAATCACGTGTATTTTTTAAATTTTGTATAGTACACACATATATATATATATTCAAATTGCACTAATTCACATTTATATTTATTCGTCACATATTATAATCATAGTAAGAGAAATTCGTTTGAGTGTTTAATTTTTTTTAAAATTATTGATTTTTTACAAGAAAAGACTCCTATATTATATTTTTCAAACAATTATATATGTTCATGTTGCGATAATCCGTATTTTATATCTTTTCATCACAGGAATAATTATAATAGGATAAATTTTTTTGGATGTTTAACTTTTTATTATAATCATTGGATATTTTTTTCAGTGAGAAGAGATTTTTATATATTTATATTTAAATTTAATATATACTACCTTTTTTATATAATGATGTTTAAATATATTTTTACGAGTTTTAAAACCCAATCTGGGTTGTGCTAGTTGATTTTAAAAAAATTGTCGGCGTCTTCTGACAACACACGACCCTTGCTGGTGCACGAACCACATCGGCGTCTTCTTAATCACCGAAGTGGTTCATGAATCTCGCCATCCCCCATAATTTCGAGGCTCGAGTTCGCCATTTTTGGTGTCTTCTGAACCTCGCCAGCATTTTTTTTATCTGAACCCGTAGAATCCCGCACCAGAGGAAAAGGATGATGGTGCAAAGGGAATGAAGAAGAAAGGGTTTTATTTTAGAAAGTAAAAATAAACTGACGTTTGTTTTCTATAAAACAAATTTGATAACTGCTTTGTGCTTTCTATAAAAATTCTGAGTAGGTGAAGCCGTGAAGGTTTCAATGTATTTACTTCTATTGTCAGCACTTTATCTAGGTAATAGTTACACGTATAGGTAATTGAGATAATATTAATTATTTTTACTCTCTAGCAGTTAGTATTTTCTAGTAGTAATATTTCAAGACTCTCAAAACATGAAAATACATCTCATTTTTATCTTTAAAATTAGAATAATTTCTTATTTTCTTATTTAATTGAAGATAAATAATCATTTTTATTTTTAAATATATAAAGCTTAACAAATCCATTCTCAAAAAATAAAATTCAAATTTTAGTCCCTAAAAATGAAAAAAGTATGACAGATTTATTTATATGTTAACTTTTATCCGTTAATATTAGAGTCTACATGATATATTCATATACGAATTTATCAGCGCTTTACATATCCAGAAGTGAAAATAATTATTTATAAAAAATATAATTTAATCTTTATTTTTCTCATTTTTTAATCATTGTAAACATAACACTACATATTTATAGATGAATTTGTCAATGCTCTATATATTAAGGAACAAAATCACTATGTATCATTTAATTAATATTTGAAGTTAGTTTTTTATTTGTGATGTTTTATATGTTACATTTTGTAATATATAATTTTTAATAAGATAAAAAATTGATTAGTAATATATTATTTTATGCATTACAATTGTAAATTTTAACATACCAAATTTTTCGAAGGTCACGTACTGCTTACCCGTATCCATACGAGATAGAATTCCAAATTAGTTATACTTATGGATTATGAATCTGTTGTAAATACTTATGGATTAATTGTTTCTTTGTTTATTAATATTTGCATTTACCAGTTAGACTTGAGGATATTATCTGCTGAATTCCCATAATCTCCACAATTATGTAGCGAGTCACCCCGAACAATGTCTCCTCTAACCATCATGTTATTCTTGTAAGAGATGGTGTAGAAATAATATAAAAGTTTAAACAAGTGGATTTAAATTTTAATATAATTGTTTTTTTTTCTAGGCATATAAAAAAATTATTTAATCTCATTTTTAAAGTTAGTTAGAGAAAAGCATATAAAAGATGTTCTGCCACTGTTTATATTACACAGATGGTATAGCCTCAACTCCTAAGCTACATCCAAACACATTGCAGGGTAGACTTGAAGAGAGAGAAAACAATATCTTCCATCGGAAGTGAAGCCCACGTCAATAACTTGCAAATAAATCTTGGCAATGTCGTCGAGTATCATGTGTGCACTCGATCATTAATTGACACGTCATAGCTTAATGTGATTGTAATTCTTGAATATAATATTATTATTTAATTAATTAATTATAGTTTTAGTTACTCAATTTTTTAACTTTTTAATTTTAGTTCTTAAACTAGATTTTAACTGATCTTAGTTCTTTATCTTTCATTTTGTTACCTATTTTTGTTAATTTTTCCAAAATGATAATTTGACATTAATTTTATTAATATATTATATTTTTATTTTTGACAATTAAAAACCATTCAAAAGTATAGACATGACTTGTTTGAGAGGTGTTAAATGATTTCTGAAAACTTTTAACCACCAAACATTGTTTTCGTAGTGCATAAAGAAAATTCTTCATCTCCTAATTAAACTCAAATCCAAAAATTTTAAAAAAATTCCCAAAAACAGATCATTCAAATCAACCAAAATCAAATAAAAAACATATTTCATTATCATATTATTACAAAACCAAAGAAACAAACTATTCCAAAATCAAACCCAACGTCCCTAGCCCTAAACAACCAATTAGCCTGCCTCTCTTCCCCTTCCTGTAGCGCAAAGCATAATCGAGATCTCGTCTCGTCGATGAAGTAATGCATCGGAGTGATGAGCGTGCGAAGGTCGATGTTGAGAGCGAAGGGTTCGAGTTTGTCGTCATCAAGATAGTGAACTAACTTAATTTGGAGTAATGTTGAGTATGTCGCAAAAGGAGGATTTGTCAACGATGATCATGAAGACCAACAATTAAAATTATTATAATATTCAATTATTAAGAAATTAATTTGTTAATAATGACATTGATTGAATGTGTGGAGTTTGAATTTTGAGGTTGTTTAGTTTTCAAAATTAAGTAATTTCTGGTGACTAAAAGTCACCAAAAAAATCATTAAATTAGGAAAAACACTAAATTAGAAGTAATTTTCTAACAATTGTGACTAAAATTATTAATAGAACAAAAAAAATCAATAACTAAGATTAATCGAAATTTAGTTTAAAGACTAAAAGTGGAAATTTAGAAAAGTTAAAGAACTAAATATAATTAATCGATTAATATTTAATATTATATCATAGATGATAACCCTTACTCAGAAGCTATAGTTTGCGTTTAGGCTTCAACCAAATAATTGGTGAATGAGTACCCATAACTATTCACCAAGATATCTTAGCTTTTCCTCATCAAATTATGTTGTTGCTTCGTCCACACTAAGACCTGAATAGGGGATCGAGAAGCAAGGAATCTATTCTTTAAACAGGCATGCCTTCTTTTAATCATCTCCTTCTGCACCATCGATCACCTCCTCCTTCTCTTTCACAACCATGGAAGATTTGAACACGATTGGCGCTGATTGTGTGGTCATATCATGCTGCTGCCAGTTCTTGATGCTTCAAATTCTTGTATTTGTGTTGCTGAAGCTTCCCGGGAAGTTGATAAGGAAAACAAGAGAATATGCTAAAAAGCTTCGTCAAAGGAAGGCAAATAATGATAGAAGGATGGGGAGAGAAATGGGTTCTTATAAAGATGTTCTTCTGAGAACTCATGAACAATCTTTTAGAATTCAAGTAGAGATGGCACTAACAGATGGTGCTGATCACAATTGTGGTGGTTGTATGGATGAAGTTGAAAAGGTGATGGATGAGTTTTATCAAAAGGGAGAGTTTGCATTTGGGAGTTTTTGGGGGAGGAAGGGGCCATGTGGTGCTCCTACAATAGTCAACGATCATAATGATGTTAATTTTGTGAGACATCAAATAATTGATATGGTTGGTTCCTTAAGCTAAAGCTATGCATAAGCTTGCCACATATATGGTTCTGATGCTGCTCTGAATGATTCATTGCAAAGAATATCACGACTCTTACCAAATTGATGTTCAGGTCATAGATTATGTCAATTTAGAAAATAAATAATCTTTTGTTAAAATTATCTCCTGCATTTTCGCAAGTTCTCTAATAAGCCCATATACTATAATGACTAGATGTATCTGTTTGTACCTGTAGATTAAAAACGAAAAAAAAAAATTAATACCAATAAAACTAGACGTCAGGACCTCTAGCTTTCTACATCAGAAGACACGACCATCCCATTCAATATAAATGCAACTTGGACGAAAATTTTAGATTATTTGTTTAATTTATTTTGTAATTGTACAGTCCAAAATAGTAGAATAATACGTGACTACTTCATAAATGTCAATTTACACGTGGACACCTTCCATGTCAGTATTGTCTCATTAATAGGCGCTTATTCAGCCTCCGAGTGTCATCCCGAACACAATGTCCGGGTTCCTTGTCAATACCGTTACAGGAACACGGACGTCGACCCTCTATAGGAGCGCGGACATCAGTAATATTCTCTCTTCTTGTTAACTGCCTATCTATATGCAAGGATATTCAAATAGGTGTAACCACCTTATCTTATCATATCTCAACAAGTTATCTACTAATTGTTACTTATCTACAAGTAACAATATATCAATAAGGTATACATTATCTTCTATTCAAATTAAAATAACTGCCTGCTATTATCTGTTATTATTATCTTCTCAACAGATTATCTATAAGCAATGGCCCAAGACCCACACCACGCTATAAAAACAACCCTCTAGGTTCTCTCTACTCACCTTTGACTACACACTCCATACACACTTAACACACATTCACCATCTCATTCTCATTTGGTATTCTCACAGAATACCCCTCTCTCTTTTTCTCACATACACTTGAATGCATTACTCAAGTTCCTTATTCTCCATATACTAGGCCGAGTCCACACTTGGTCATCTTTACAAATTTAATGTTTTGACTAGAGCGTCGGAGTGTTTTTCCTTTGTTTTGCAGGTCCCTCTTCTAAGCAAAGCCTAACTCTACTTCGGCGTCACAGAATTTGAGGTCCACCAAGGCCACATCAAGCCCACACGTGAAATTTCCAGATTTTGGCAAGAATAGTAATTATTTACAGCAAAAGGATATATAAAAAATGTAGGATAAAATAATTAACCTTATAATATAAAAAAGAAAAGAAAATATTATAAAAAAGGTACTATAAAATAATACCTTAAGCTATTATATGTGATGGAGAAAAATGAAAGATAAAATAAATAAATAAACCTGATAGAGAAAAGATTAAAAAAGAGAGAAAAAAGAAACAAATTATAAAAAGGGTATTTTATAAATAATATAATTCAAAATTTTATAACACACATGACATGATGTTTACCAAATTATTTAATTTTTATTTTTAAATTGAATATCTAACAAAACACAAATGCATGTCGACATGTTAACAGAAATTTAATTTGGAGAATTTTTTTAAAACAATATTTGGTTTAAGTACTCTTTCAACCTTTAGAGTTACAAACATACAAAAACTTTTTTTGTTTAGTCACCGGAGTTTATAACATCCCATTTTGATCCGTTTAGTTGCCATGTTTTTACACTCTTTTGATATAAAGTCAAGTTTTGACTAACGCCTAAAGTCTATCACACACAATCACCATGCGGTCCATAGCCCACACACTCCCATTCCTCTCTACATGCAACACAACCTCATCTTCACTCTCAACAACCCACCTTGGTTCTTTTGTTGCTAAATCATATAAACCAGTTGTACTGTTCAGGGTCTGTCAAATACACGTGACCACTTACGTGGTACTCCAGTACACATGTCTACCCTACATTGACGCCTTGCTATAGGAGCACAAACGTTTCCCCTTAATAGTCAGACTGTTAAGCCTAACAGGTTATCCCTAATGCTCTCATATTTGAATATTATTGATAATATTGAAACCTCCTTATCAAGTAGCAGATACCTAATTATCTATAAGCTACCGTATTATCTACAAGCTAAATATTATCTATAAGGTACACATTATTTGTAAGCCTTTATCTATAACCTGCAATTATCTGTTAGCCTTTATCTACATCTTAATAATTATCTACAAGGGTTGTTACACCGTTGTGACAACCCCGACATATAAGGACTTGAGGCTGCCCAGTTTTGATTTCACGTTGTCGACACACACCAAAACGATTTAACTAAGCTAATTCTGTAGCACAGAGATAACCTAGGTCGACTCAGAGACACGATCAATATGGTTCTAGCTTCAATTCAATGGTAACAGTGAGGGGGGAATTTTATCAAACAGTTTGTGTGCGTAAGTAAAACTTGCAAAAACGTAAACTAAAATTAAAGAGCAACACAGAAACTAACAGAATTCAAAAGAAGTAATGTAGAACAGAATTTAAAACATCAATCCAATTCACCTCACCAAGCAATTCGAATCATCATTGTTCTCAGAAATTAATCCTATCATGAAAGTTCATTCAATCTCATTAGAAGCAACTTAATCGACTTAACCCCTAAATTGATTGAAACCACAACCCTAACTGAAATATCATCCAATTAATCTGTGATTAATATTCGAAATTAGGAAATGAATCCATAATCTAATCTGTTTTCAATCCTAAACGCATTCATAATCATGAAAACAAAATAGCAATTGAAAAAGAAGATGAACATTCAAATAGAATTCGAAATACTAAACCAAAACTCAAATTCTCCTTGTGCTTGGGTTGGATTCTTTGATTGATTGAGGATTTAGCCTTCCATGATCATCATTAGTGAAAGCCCCATGAAATGGTTGCACAAAAATGGAAGCACAACAAAACGAAAATGAAGAACAATGAAGAACAAGGAAGAACAGTAGAGAGAAAATGAGAGCAAGGGTTTTGATCCTAAAAACTTAAGAAAAGGAAATGCAAAATTGTTTTTATTAAAATGAAAAGTGTGCTCCAAGTTTCACTAAAGTCACTAATATATGTAGTGACTGAGTTCTGAAAATAAAATGGGCCACAAACAAACCCAACAATCTAATTATTTGCTATTTACAACCATGAAAGTCAAATTCGCAGCCCGAAATTACAAGTGCAGAGGTGATAACTTCAAAGCTTAAAATGACCCTCTAAATGACAAATTGGCCTCGGGCTATTTCTAGCAAACTTGTAGATCTTTTCGTTATCTTTCCAGGGACTCCTAGAACGCTCCATTCGGAGATTGGTAGCACCCTATAGGTCCTGGACAAGTCAAATACATCAAGTGAGCCAAAAATCCGAAAATACGCAACAAATAGCAATTAAGCCCACTTGCCTAGGCCAAAAACTGAATTAGAATAGGAAAATAAAGGTCCAATAGAGGTCAAATAAACTAAGAAGGATAGAAAAATACTCAACTAAAAGCACTCTATCAAAATACCCCACACTTAAACTTTTGCACTCCTAGGCAAAACTAAAAGAAAGACTAAAAGAAAAATTCAAACTAAAGTAAACCAAAAATTTAAAGAAAGGGTATGAACAAGGCACATATTTTTCAATGGATTATAACAATGTACAAAAGTGAGAGAGATGAAAGATGGAAGAATAATGTTGAGGTAACAAACAATCCATGAAAACATGATCACAAAGCACAAAGTGAAAAAGTAGTCAAGTTTAGAATCAAGAATGCACCAAGGTGATAGAATTCTCTCAAAGGGTGGCATTCAACCTCACATGATGTGCATGGCTTGTATTTACACTCAAACACCACATGTAACTAGCACACCCAAGCATTGACAAACCTCTCATTCATTCAACTTGAAATACACAAGCATCAAAAGATCAAAAGGACTTTATTAGCTTGTAATGCTTAGGGAAAGGTGGATAAGAAAAGGATATTTAGGCTAAAGCTTAAGAGAAAAGAGGGACAATGGGGAGCAAGCCAACAAGATAAAAGAAGGGTAGAAGCATGGTGAAATTTAAAAGAATTTACAAGGATGAAAATGAACTATAACAACTTTTATTGCATATATTTTTTTTTTCTTTGCTTGAACTTCTTTTTCTTTGCTTATACACAATTTTTTCTACTTTTCTTCTTTTTCTTCTTTTCTTTGAACTTTTGCTATTTGAACTCTTTCTTTTCTCTTTTTCTTTTCTTTTCTATCAAAACAAAACAAAAGACAAACACCCCACACTTGTTTGAAACCCACTCCCAAAAAAATTCCAAAGCCCCTTTTCTCCCTAAAGCTAGGGTAACATGGTTTTCCATCATTTTTTTTAGTTTTTAATGAGCTAAACAAGAAAGAAAAGGCTAAAGGCTCAAAGAGGATGACAATGGATATCAACACAAGGATATGTTTATTTGGCTAGTGGCTAAAAGAAAGAAGGCCTAAATCATCTCAATCAAAGCATGTGCAACAAGGAATGTCAAAAGAGGCAAGGCAAAACATAGAGTAATCTAGCACAAGGGTGAAATCACACATGAAAGAACATATTCACAAAGGCTCAAAAACTCACAAGGCATAATTCTACCACACATGGTTCATCTTAAATTC
>PYAF01003987.1:48314-58519 GCA_007407185.1 Glycine tomentella | reverse complement strand
ACCTGTATAAGTTATGTATTTGCCTATTATGTGCATGTTTTATCTGGATCAGTATTTGTTGTTTTGCTATATGATGTGTTTTAAATTTCATACATAATGTAATCAAGAAAAACGATCATGTCGCTTCCGCACACCGCTTTTATAACGCTTTTAGCGTAGGTTTGGTATCATTAATGTTAGCACGTCCGGGGTGTTACAATGACAAACTTCAATTGAACATCTTGATCCTTAGTGTTCTTCTTAGGAGAGATTTCCAGGAGTTTTTACTTGAAACCTAAAAAAGAATCAGCTTCTAGCCAAGACCAGGTATTAAGTATTCTTTGCATAAACTCTATACATCATAAGCATATGTATTGCTCTCCCTTTCTTATGTAATTTCATATCATGTTAGATTAAGAGCAATGCTTATGTTTAGTTAAATAAAAGTAAAGGTTTATTATTTTTCTCCCCTTATTTTCTTTTATTCTCCCAGTACCCCCTACATATGTTCATTTTTCTCCCCCTTTTGGCTTATCAAAGACAAAATATTCCAGTAATAGTGAAATAAGCAAAGGAAGATTTAAAAAACATAATAGCAAATTTTATTAATGATTCAAGGTGAAAACATGAAGGTTAAACATCAAAGATGGTTTGGTTGAAAAGAGGAAGAGGCAGAGCAAAAGATAATTCAGTTTTGCTAAAGGAGAGAATGAATTTTAGGTGTGAGGAGTTTAGGCTTAGGAAATCTAAATTTATAGAGCTTTTCCTAGTTTAAAATTTGAATTTTGAAATCTTGATAAAAGCTATCTCGAATTTCAAGGTGGTTTGGATTCATTGAATCAGAATTTGAATTTAGAGATAAAATGTCAGTTATTTTCCATTCATAGCTATGCAAATTTGCAGAAACGTCATAAGTAATCAATTACAAAAGCCTTGTAATCGATTATTCTAGGGCAAATTATGCCTCTGAGCTTAGCGTAATCGATTAATTACAGGATGTAAACGATTACTCCAGAGAGTTTTTAATTTTGAAATAGCCCTTAAGCATCATGTAATCGATTACTCTGGAAAGTTTTAAACTCTAAATAGCCTATAAGCATCAAGTAATTGATTAATACGTTGTCGTAATCAATTACAACAGAGAATTATGCAACATGAATAGTGCTATTTATCAGAATTTGTATTTTAGCCAAATATGATGCATAATGGATTTGTGAGTTGAATTTCATGTAGTCAGACACATCATAAGCATGCTATCAGATATTAGATTCATCAAGAATTTCTAGCATGTTACTAAGAACAAAAAATCTATCTCTAGTAAGGGGTTTAGTCAAAATATCAGCCAATTGATTGTTTGTATCAATAAACTCAATTGAGCAATTACCATTTTGAATATCTCTGAGAAAGTGATGTCTGATCTCTATGTTCTTTGTCCTTGAGTGCATTATTGGATTCTTTGATAGGTTGATAGCACTTGTGTTGTCACATAGCAAAGGAATTTCTTTCAATTCAACACCAAAATCTTGTATTTGTTGCTTTAGCCACAAAATTTGCACACATCAACTCCCATCTGCAATGTACTCTGCCTCAGATGTTGATAGAGTAACACAAGATTGTTTCTTGCAGTGCCATGAGATCAATGAGCTTCCCAACAAATGGCATGTTCCACTTGTGCTTTTCCTATCTAATTTGCAGCCTGCATAATCAGAATCTGACTAACCAATTAAATTCAGTAATGCACCTTTAGGATACCATTGACCAACTTTTGAAGTTGATTTAAGGTATTTGATGATTCTCTTGATTGTTGTGAGGTGTGACTTTTTTGGATTAGCTTGATATCTTGCACATAAGCACAAACTCAGCATTATATCTAGACGACTTGCAGTCAAGTACAATAGTGATCCAATCATTCCTCTGTATTTTGACTTATCAACCTTCTTGCCTTTTTCATCTGAATCAAGGTAAGTTGTGGTTGCCATAGGAGTTGCTCAATCTTTTATACCACGACCTAGGAGCTTGCTTTAAGCCATATAGAGCTTTCTTTAGTTTGAAAACATGATTTGGATGTTTAAAATTAACAAAACCAAGAGGTTTATCAACATATATTTCTTCTTCTATATAACCATTAAGAAACGCACTTTTTACATCCATTTGGAATAATTTGAAATCCATCAAACATGAAAATGCAAGCAACAATCTGATGGCTTCCAATGTTGCTATTGGAGCATAGGTTTCTTCATAGTCAATGTCTTCCTCTTGGTTGTAACCCTTTGCAACCAATCTAGCTTTATTTCTGACTTTCATGCCACTTTCATCAAGTTTGTTCCTAAAAACCCACTTGGTGCCTATTGGCTTCTAAGAAGAAGATCTAGGAAAAAATTCTCATACTTCATTTCTCTTGAACTAGTTAAGTTCATCATGCATGGCTAGCATCCAATGTTCATCAAGTAATGCTTGATCAATATTCTTAGGTTTAATTTTAGAAACAAAACCCATATCACAACATAAATTCCTGAGAGAAGATCTACTAGATACTCCCTTAGTTACTTCACCAATTATGTTGTCAAGGGAGAGATATCTTGTTGTTCTACAGTCCTTTAAGCTTTTTTGAGTAGGCGTTGACTGATCAATCTCTTCATTTGATTCATCCTTTTGCCTCTCATTTGATTCGTTGATTTTGACATAATCTTCTATTGGACCTACATCGTTATTATAGCTCTTTAACATGTACATATTCTTCCATGTATAAGGTTCTTTTATTGAAAACTCTATATGCTTTACTTTGTAATGAATATCCAAGGAAGATAGCTTCATCAGCCTTTGAATCAAATTTGCCAAGAGACTTCTTTCCATTGTTTAAAACAAAACATTTACAACCAAAAGCTCTAAGGTGTGAAATGTTTGGTTTTCTAACTTTGTATAGTTCATAAGGAGTTTTCTTTAAGATGGACCTTATGCGTAATCTATTTAAAGTGTAACAAAGAGTGCTCACTGCATCCTAGCCCAAAAAATGTTTTGGCAAATTTGTCTCATTAAGAAGAGTTCTTGCTCCTTTTTCAAGAGATATTTTTTTCCTCTCCACAACACCATCTTGTTGAGGTGTTCTTGGAGCTGAAAATTATGGTTAATTCCATTTTTTTCATAGAACTTTCAAAATGCTCATTTTGGAATTCACCACCATGATCACTTCTTATTGAGATAATTTTGCAGTCTTTTTCATTTTGAACAACCTTGGCTAATTTTTTGAAAGCATTAAAAGCATCATTCTTGGATTTTAAAAACAAAGTCCATGTGAATCTTGAGTAGTCATCAACTATTACAAGCCCATAGTAATTGCCACCTAAGCTCATAGTTCTTGAAGGACCAAACAAATCCATGTGAAGCAATTCAAGAGGTCTTGAGGTGGAAACAAAGTTTTTATTTTGAAAAGAGATCTTTGTTTGCTTCCCTTTTTGACAAGCATCACAAAATTTTTCCTTTTCAAACTTAAGTTTAGGTAAACCAATAACTAAATCTTTTCTAATGAACTTGTTCATGTAATGCATGTTAATATGACTAGCTCTTCTATGAAGCCATGATTCATCAATCTTACTTACTAGGCAGTTAATACTATGAATGAATGCATGTTCTATAACAAGCAAGTAGATGTTTCCCTTTCTTTTTCCTACATGAATAACTTCACTAGATTGGCCATCACATATTAAGCAATAATTATCATTAAAGGACACCTTTAATCCTTTATCACACAATTGACTTATACTCAGAATATTATGCTTTAGGCCTTCCACATAAAGTACATTTCTGATTTTGGTTTTAAACCTATCACCAATATTACCTTCTCCTATTTTTTTCCTTTATTGTTGTCTCTATAGGTGACAAACCTTCCTCTTTTAAAGTTAGATTTGTAAGCATGGACTTGCCACCAGTCATGTGTCTAGAGCATCCACTGTCTAAGTACTATAATGATACTTTAGCTCTAAGACACACCTGCAACAATCAAATCAAGTAGTAAAGAAAGGTACTCAATTAAAGTTGGGTCCATAAGGGTTAGCTATTTTTCTCTTTTCTTAGGAACCCATATGCGGTCTCCATTAGGCACATAGAACCTTCTAGTATAACACTTATGAGATGTGTGACCTTCCTTCATGCAGTAATGACATATAATAGATTTTGATCTTCTTTCAAAATGAGCTTTTTTAGTATGCTTTATTTTTTAAAGCTCATTTCTATTAATCTATTTTGGAGGTACAAACTTGGTGTTTTCAAAAGGTTTTGTTTGATGTTTGTAACCCAATCCGGATGTATCTCCAGCATACTTTTGCACACTTAACATTTGATTCAAACTACATTTTCCTCGATAGAACTTTTTTAGGAGATCTACCAAGTATGAGTTTTCACTTTGTCAAGTCATGCATTTTTCAAGTTGGCTCTTTTTGAATTCATCAAACTCTTTTTGCAAAGCTTTGTTTTCATTTACTTTTGAAGAGGAAGAAGCACACACACACACCCATTTGCTTTGTAGCTTGAAACTGTTGAATTCAAGGGGAGCTACTTAAGGGATGCAAAGGAATTGTGATTCAAGCATAGGTTTTGAGCTTTCAACATGCAATGGATGCCTTGAAGTTTAATTAGTCTGAAATGTGTAAGAGAAAAGCAATTGTGGTGATCCAAGTGCATTGCATTCATATTAATCCATAATTAAATTAATTGGGTTCATAAAAATCACAAGGCTTTAGTTATTTGACTAAGTTTTTAATTTGATTCAAAGGTTTTTGGAAAAATACCATTCCTGTTGGCTTAATCGATTACTTACTTCACTTAATTCATTATTTTGTTCATAGTCTATTCTGGAAAAGCTTTCAAGAACAATGTAATCGATTACTTATCAGGATAATCGATTATTTGACCTTTGTTTTCATATAAACTGCCTTGTTGAACACTTTAATCGATTATTAATGGGTAGTAATCGATTACATAGCTATATATGATTTTAAGTAGTGCTGGGATAATCGATTACCAAGGAATTGTAATCGATGACACAGGCTCAATTGGAAAAGCCGCCTTCCTTCTTTAATCGATTACCATATTTCGTAATCGATACATTGTATGTTAATGCTTACAAGTCTTGTTGGTTTAATCGATTACTGTTGATTTCAGGGGGAGCTGCTTGAAGCATAAGCAAACATTGGTTCAAGGTTCAAGTTTTAGCTTTCAACATGCCTTGAAGGATTGAAGAACATCTTGTGATTAAATGTAAAAGGAGGAAGTGTTTCTGGTGATCCAAATACATTGCATTCATATCATTCATCAAGTTAATTAGTTATTGATAGATTGTTTAAAGTTTTGAAATAAATCAAGAGTTTTTGGAAAAACAACATTTCTTACTGGATTGATCAATTATATCATGAAAAGAATTGATTATTTTGTTCTTGATGCTTTCTGGAAAACTGTTTAAGAACAAAGTAATCGATTACATATCGGAATAATCGATTATTTTACCTTAGATCACTTATAAACAACTTTGATGAACAGTTTAATCGATTACCAATTGAAGTAATCGATTACATAGTTTAAATCATTTTATGTTGTTTCCTGGTTTAATCGATTACCAATTGAAGTAATCGATTACATAGTTCAAAACATTTTATTTTGTTTCCTGGTTTAATCGATTACTAATTGAAGTAATCGATTACAAAGTTCAAACCATTTTATGCTGCTTCCTGGTTTAATCGATTACCAATTGAAGTAATCAATTACACAGTTCAAATCAATTTATGCAATTTCTTGGTTTAATCAATTACACAATGTTTTCATATTTAAGCAACTATCTGGTTTAATCGATTACTAGTCGGAATAATCGATTATTTTGTTCGTTGCTCATACCCAGAAATTTGTTGAACAGTTTAATCGATTACAAGAGCGTATGTAATCGATTACATGAGCAAAATAATTGATTACAGGAGCATATTTAATTGATTACTGACGGTTAGAAAGTTTGTTATAAATAGAATCTTTGCTCAGTTGTTTCAATGACTTGATCAATTCGTATTCTGAGCATTCTAAAGCTTTCTAAACATTCTTTTAGTGATTCTCTGGGTTCATAGAGTTCTTGCTTTTCACAAAAACATTCATGGGTTGTTAAGTGTTTCTAAAAGCAAGAAGTTTTTTTTTCAAAGCTTAAGGGAAGTGATGTTCTGAGTTTGTACTCATTATTCAACCTGGTGTAGTCATTCATATGCATATCATTCATTGGATCATCAGGTGACTTCTTTCGTTAAGCTTTAAGGTTGTATTTCTTTTGTGAATTTTGTATTTGATTGACTATTGTAATTGGGTTTCTTGCTTGTAATCTAGAGATAGAGTTTCTCTAGGGGTTAAACTGAGCAGTGTTCTCAGTGGGTTGTCTCTAAGAATCTAATAGAGTTTTAGATTTCTAAACTTTATCTAGGGTTGATAAAGAGAGACTTTGTAATAACTTGTAAGAATTGAAAATTGCAATAGTGGAGCTCTATTCTAGTGTTGAGCGGAAGAAAATTGGATGTAGCTTCATAGTGTTTGAAGTGAGCTAGTATAAATCTTTGTGTGTTGTTTATTTTCTCCATATTGGTTATATTCTGTTATTCTTGATTATGTGTTTTTGTTATCAACAAAGTTCTTGAACTGTTGCATACCTTGGATTGAGCATTAGATTGAATAAAGGTTCTTGGTTTCAAAAGTGATAAAGATCCAAAGGGAAAAACTCTGATTCTGTTCAAGAAAAAAGTTTTAAATTACCAAGCCTAACCAATTCACCCCCCTCTTGGTTAAGTGTGAAGTGTTCCCATATTTTAACAATTGGCATCAAGAGCTAGGTCTTGAAAGTTACTCAAGATCATTTTCTTTCAAAAATGAATACTTCACAAATAACCTTCAAGGAAGGTGCCTCCTTAAACAGACCTCATTTGTTTGAGGGGGAGAATTTCAGTTTTTGAAAAAATCGAATGAAGATCTTTATTCAATCCAATGATCCAGGAGCATGGAATGCAATAGAAAAGGGTTTTAGGGTGCCCATCAAAGTGGTTGATAATAACATGATTCCCAAGGAGTGGGATGAGATGAATGATGATGAAAAGAGGATTATTCAGTATGATTTTAAAGCTAAAAACATGATAACTTCTACTCTTTCTTTTGATGAATTCTTCATAACCGTTAGATGTACAATTGCCAAAGAGATGTGGGAAATGCTAGAGATCACCCATGAAGGGACTAAAGAAGTGAGGAGATCGAGAAAGCACTCATTAATACATGAATATGAGATGTTCAAGATGAATCAAAATGAAAGCATCTCTCAACTCCAAACAAGATTCACACACATAGTGAATCATCTCTTGGGACTTGGGAAAACTTTTGATGTTGAGGAATTGAACATCAAAATCTTGAAGTGCCTCACAAGAGCTTGGCAACCAAAAGTGACAGCTATCAAAGAATCTAAAGATCTTTCACAAATGACCATGGCTGCTCTTTTTGGTACGTTACTTGAGTATGAACTAGAATTATCTCAACTAACCTTTGGTGAAGATGTAGAAAGAAAAGGCAAAGGAATTGCACTAAAGGCTGCAACACCTAAGGTGGAAAAAGAAGAAAACTCAAGTGATGAGGAAGATGAAGAAAGCATGAATTTGATTGTGAAAAAGTTCAGCAAGTTTCTAAAGAATAATAAGGGCAAAAGATTTACAAGAAATAACAAGAACAATTCCAACAACAACACTAGCAACACCAAGAAGACTGACAACAACTTCAGATGCTTTGAATGTGGCAAACCTGGCCACATAAAATCAGAATGTTCAATCTACTTGAAGAAACAACAAAATAATAGCAAAGGCAAGAGGGAAGCAAAGCCAAGAAGAGCCTACATAGCTTGGGAGGACAATGAATCTTCAACTTCCGAATCCTCCATTGAATTAGAAGAAGCCAACATGTGCCTCACCTTAATTGTTAATGAAGAGAATGATGATCTCTTGGATGAAGATGATGAGGTAACCTCTGAACTTGATCAAGCTATTTTTGCTTTTCAAGAGATGCATAAAGAGGCTAAAAAGCTTGCTCAATCCAACAATAAGCTCAAGAAAAACATTGAAGATCATATTGCAAAAATTGTGGAATTACAAACTGAAGTTTGTAACTTGAAGGAAGAAAATGAGAAACTTACTTCAAGCTACAAATCACGTGGTTGTGTTTGTGCTTCTTCCTCTACAACTAGTGACAAATATGATATGTTGCAAAAAGTTTTTGATGAGTATAGATTGAATCAAGAAGAAAAATATATGCAGATTGTTTCAAAGAACAATGAGCTGATTGATATCTTGGAAAAACTCAACAAAGGAAAAAGTGATTTGAATGATATGTTGAGTGCTCAAAAACAGTATGGTGACACCTCTGGATTAGGGTACAAAAGAAACTTTAAAAGTGTTCAAAAAACAACATTTGTACCTCTAAAACAGAAGAAGAAAAAGAAACCAAGTTTCAATCAAAAGAGGTTCTTTAGAAACTCTTATAAAGCTGTTGTTTGTCACTATTGTATGGAAAGAGGACATACATCTTACCAATGTTTTGCAAGAAGATTTTATGTCCCAAATGGTGAGTGTATTTGGGTAGAAAAGAAAAAGCAAGCAATTAACCCCTTTGGACCCAAACTCAAATGGGTACCTTCTCCTATGAAGTGATTTGTTCTTTTTGTAGGTATGTCTTAGAGCAAGTTCTTCCTTTTGGTATCTTGATAGTGGCTGCTCAAGAATTATGACCGGTGACAAGTCCTTGCTCAAAAATCTTACAATTAAAGAAGGGGGCTATGTTACTTATGGAGACAACAACAAACGGAAAATTATAGGTGAAGGAAGCATTGGTGACAGCTTGGATACAAAAAATCAGCAATGTACTCTATGTTGAAGGCTTGAAGCATAATCTACTAAGTATAAGCCAATTATGTGATAAAGGCTATAAAATTTCCTTTAATCAAGATTGCTGCATAATTTGTGATGGTAAGAGTGGAGAGGTAATCCATATTGGCAAGAGGAAAGGTAACATTTATTTGCTTTCCATTGATCATGCATTATTCCACAAGACCACATGTTTAGTGACTAAGTTAGATGAAACATGGTTGTGGCATAGGAGAGCTAGCCACATTAACATGCACCATATGAATAAACTCATTAAAAAGGACTTAGTTATTGGTCTACAAAAACTCAAATTTGAAAAGGACAAACTATGTGATGCATGTCAAAAGGGGAAACAAACCAAAATCTCTTGCAATTGTTAACATGCACATTGATTTGTTTGGTCCTTCTAGAACCATGAGTTTAGGTGGTAATTACTATGGACTTGTTATTGTTGATGACTACTCTAAATTTACTTGGACTTTGTTTTTGAAATCCAAGAGTGATGCTTTCCACTCTTTTAGAAAATTAGCCAAACTTGTTCAAAATGAAAAAAGGATGTAAAATTATCTCAATTAGAAGTGATCATGATGGAGAATTCCAAAATGAACATTTTGAAAAATTCTGTGAGGAAAATGGAATTAACCACAACTTTTCAGCTCCAAGAACACCTCAACCAAATGGTGTTGTGGAGAGGAAAAACAAATCACTTGAAGAAGGTGCAAGAACACTTCTAAATGAGACAAATTTACCAAAGTATTTTTGGATTGATGCAGTAAGTACTGTTTGTTACACTTTAAATAGATTACTCATAAGACCCATCTTGAAGAAAACACCTTATGAGTTGTACAAAGGAAGAAAGCCGAATATTTCTCATTTAAGAACTTTTGGCTGCAAGTGTTTTGTTTTGAACAATGGAAAAGAATCACTAGGAAAATTTGATGCAAAGGATGATGAAGCCATATTTCTTGGATATTCATTGCAAAGTAAAGCATATAGAGTTTTCAACAAAAGAACCATGTGCATAGAAGAATCTGTCCATGTAATTTGTGATGAATCTAACCCCTCAAAAGAGGAAAAAGATTGTGATAAAGATGCAAGTCAATTAGAGCAAAATGTGTAACGCCTCTCATGACTCTCTCGTGCTCGATTGATTTTAATTAAAATTATGTGTCCACTTTGTATTAGAATGATTTTAGTTATAAATTTTTCTCGAAAAATTCTTTTCTTCCTTACTTCAAATGATTGATTTGTAGCATAAACTATTTGTCCTCACCACGGTACAATTATTACAATCCATAATACAGTCCATAT
>PYAF01003987.1:23196-43023 GCA_007407185.1 Glycine tomentella | reverse complement strand
AGGAGCTCCTCAACTCAGGACTTCACAAACACTGGCCTGGGAAACCCTCCAGGACTTTCATAACACATGCCTGGGAATAGCCGTCCAGGACTTCATAACACATGCCTGGGCAAGAACATCCATATAGGGCAATCACCTCCAGGGCTTTTACACACTGACCTGGGAAAGAACCTCCTTTACAGGGCAATCACATCCAGGACTTTCACAAAGACTGGCCTGAGGATACCCACTCAGGACTTCCAACATCTTTGCCTAAGGAGGAACATCCACACAGTTCCATTTGTCCTTAGGACTTAGGTGGAGAGCAGTGGCACCTCCCAAGGAATCTCAGCTATTCTAGGGAGTCCTCAAACTCTACCTCTGGCTAGGGAACCTCAACTAGCCTGATACTCATCCAGTATCCTCTAGGTTCCATCACAGACCATCTCATGATCTGCATTCTCTCAAAAGGCACACGGCCTCACACCTGCCATATCAGGTGTCTTATAACCCTCACACTGATCCAGTGTCTATCCTAGGGTTCATCATTACAGCCCAGCACACACTAGGCCATCACATATTCCATATCTCTAGAACGGTCTGAGATTCACTCAAAGCATCGTTCATCAGCCTCTCAGGCTCAGAACACATGCATATATACATATATCACCCATTTGGGTGGCAAACCAGAATAACGGAAAACCCCAGAAGAATGAGCTTACCTGGCTAGCTGTGCCTCACAGCTCTAGCCTCCACTGATGGTCTGCTCCTCTGACACCCACTGTGTCAAGCCCTACCAAGGCATACAAACATATATCACAGACCATACAAGCATCAAAACATGCATAAGCTCATCAAGCAGACATCCACTGCCTCAGAGAAGGAAACCTCCGTCCCTTCTATCCTCCAGGTCATCTACCTAAGGTTCATCAGGCTCATCCATCACAAGCCTTTCCATAGACCCCCAGTGGTCTATCTCAAATCATCCATGGCCTCAGAGTCATCCCAGACTCAGCTCTAGCCATTCACTATGAGCTCAGAGCTCACACAACCCAATCCTCTGGGTTTCTCAGGGCTTGGACGGTCTATCTCACCAGACACCGTCTCCATAGCCTACCAGGCACCTCAAGCCCATCACACAGACTTTGGCATGTCTCAGATCAAGTGACTCAGTCCAAGTCACACATGCCCTCACCTAGAGCCAAAACCAACCGTCACCAAAACACAAATTGAAAGCTAATCCTTCCTCCTCTCATCATTCTAAACACATCTCCCAACTGGACCCAGAGCTAAATCTAGCCCTATCACAAATGGGTCACTATTCACCCAAAACCACCAAATCCAAAATCACTCGGAGAAACTCGAGTTTCTTACCTCAGAACTGATGAAGAAGGCCTCTAGGCTACTCTCCCTAGCCTTGGTGCATCTGAACCACCGCTGTTCCTCGCCAAACCCGAGCTTTCATCCACCTCTCTAGAGGTTCCTCAGAAAATGGAGATTTTGGTGAAAATGAGGAAGGATTCTCGCTCTCACTCGGTTTCTAGGAGGATTAAAGGGTTCAGGAAGCGTTTAGGGTCATCAAGCAAGGTCATGGGAGCTTGGGAAGCTCTCCCATGGCTGCTGGAAGCTCTGAGGAAGAAGAAAACCATTTCTCTCCTCCAAAAACGTGACCCCCCTTTAAATATACCCAGCACCGACCTTCAGCACCGGCTGCAAATGCTGTGGCGCCCTCAGCGCCACCCTGGCGCTCTTAGCGCCAACCTCCAGAACATGTGGCGCCATCAGCGCCACAACTGGCGCCACCAGCGCCAGCTGGGAATCCTGGCGCCCCTAGCGCCACAACTGGCGCCCCAGGCGTGAACTTTCAAAGATCTTGGCGCCATCAGCGCCGGCCTGGCGCCCTTGGCGCCAACTTCCAGTGGGTCTGGCGCCACCAGCGCCAGCCCTAGCGCCATCAGCGCCGCACCCTCCACAGGGTTTTCTTCTACTGGGTCCCGGTGCCATTAGCGCGGGACCTGGTGCCATTCGCGCCACAATGAGGGTTCTTATAGTTATTTGCTTATTGTACTCTATTTTTTTTTTTACTTTCTTAAGCTTTATTATGCAATCTTTTCTTCAATATCAATGCAATATTATGTTTCTATTTACTTAAATCCATTGTGCCTTGCATTTTTTGACTTTAAAAAGCTAAATAGGGGGAGAAAAATTTATTTTAGCACTGCTCTGTATACACCTCTGTTTGCGAAAACTGTTCAAATTGATTGCATTAAGTAAATATGTCATATAAATGAATGCTAAGTTAATCACAGATGCTTTTAACACTTGTTCTTGCAAAGGAATTGAATTTTTCAGGTTTGAAAAAGCTTGAACACATGCTATGGTGGTTCCTCAAAATTAAACTCAAAGACCCACTGCAAATCAATTAAAAATTTGGCATGTTTAAAGCCAAAAAGGGAGAGATGTTGATTTTAGGGGGAGCCGCTTGAAGCATAAGCCAACATTGGTTCAAGGTTCAAGTTTCACCTTTCAACATGCCTTAAAGGATTGAAGAACATCTTGTGATTAAATGTAAAAGGAGGAAGTGTTTCTGGTGATCCAAATACATTGCATTCATATCATTCATCAAGTTAATTAGTTATTGATAGATTGTTTAAAGTTTTGAAATAAATCAAGAGTTTTTGGAAAAATAACATTTCATACTAGATTAATCGATTATATCATGAAAAGAATCGATTATTTTGTTCTTGGTGCTTTCTGGAAAACTGTTTAAGAACAAAGTAATCGATTACATATCGGAATAATCGATTATTTTACCTTAGATCACTTATAAACAACTTTGATGAACAGTTTAATCGATTACCAATTGAAGTAATCGATTACATAGTTTAAATCATTTTATGTTGTTTCCTGATTTAATCGATTACCAATTGAAGTAATCGATTACATAGTTCAAAACATTTTATGTTGTTTCCTGGTTTAATCGATTACCAATTGAAGTAATCGATTACAAAGTTCAAACCATTTTATGCTGCTTCCTGGTTTAATCGATTACCAATTGAAGTAATCGATTACACAGTTCAAATCAATTTATGCAAGTTCTTGGTTTAATCGATTACCAAAGTTTGTAATCGATTACACAATGTTTTCATATTTAAGCAACTGTCTGGTTTAATCGATTACTAGTCGGAATAATCGATTATTTTGTTCGTTGCTCATACCCAGAAATTTGTTGAACAGTTTAATCGATTACAGGAGCGTATGTAATCGATTACATGAGCAAAATAATTGATTACAGGAGCGTATTTAATCGATTACTGACGGTTAGAAAGTTTGTTATAAATAGAATCTTTGCTCAGTTGTTTCAATGACTTGATCAATTCGTATTCTGAGCATTCTAAAGCTTTCTAAACATTCTTTTAGTGATTCTCTGGGTTCATAGAGTTCTTGCTTTTCACAAAAACATTCATGGGTTGTTAAGTGTTTCTAAAAGCAAGAAGTTTTTTTTTCAAAGCTTAAGGGGAGTGATTTTCTGAGTTTGTACTCATTATTCAACCTGGTGTAGTCATTCATATGCATATCATTCATTGGATCATCAGGTGACTTCTTTCCTTAAGCTTTAAGGTTGTATTTCTTTTGTGAATTTTGTATTTGATTGACTATTGTAATTGGGTTCCATGCCATATAAGTGTCCTTCCACTTGTATTCATCCTATGGCTTGTCTTTCCAAGTGACTATTCAAGAACTTTCTCCTTCCTTCTACACCATGCTTCACGTGATTCATCAATCTAAAGGGGAGGAAAACAAATTTTTCTTCCTTTCATTCTACATGTTGTCATTTTTTATGATGAAGAAAAATCTAGTTTCAAATAAGGCTTTACACATGACATTTTCTTAAAAAAAATCAAGTTTGATTTGAACTCTTTTACATAAAGATAATATTGAATGATAGAATTTTAGAGATTCCCAGAAATTGATCTCAATGATGGTTTAAATTACTCACAAGCAGTCTATACAGAGTATTGCATAAACCTTACATACCAGACTGCTTTTATCTTAATTCTGACTGGTCCATACCTCTTCTGACCATCAAAATTACTAAACAATTTTATTAAATAGGTCTATACCTCCTACAATTAAGAGAAAATTCCATAGATTCTATTTATCATTTTTCCATATTTTTCTGATGCTTGAATTCTCTTGAATAAAGTCTCAAAGTTGTTATCTTATAAAATTCATAGTAATCCTATTCTAGAGTTTTCTCTCATAAAATATTTTGATACTCTGCCGGCTAAGAGTATTATGTAATTTCATCAGGTTCTCACAAAATTTCTAAGGATATCTAGTCATTTCTGGCCTAAAGGGCATTATGGTAATTTCATCATTCTTCCTAGGGGCATAATTGTCATTTCCACCATAAAATATCTAGTCAAAATATCTAAGGGTATTCTTGTCATTTCAAAAATGTTCAAGGGCATTTATGTAATTTCCACCTTAAAATATCTCACTAAAATATCTAGGGGCATTTTTGCAATTTTCAAAAATATCCAGGGGCATTATCGTCATTTTTACTTCAAAGGCATTTCTGTAATTTCTGATTTAAGGAAAGAGTGATATAGTCATTTCTCTTTAAATATATTTACATCCAAGTATCATCACATGTCAACAAATTAATTATAACTATGAATAAAATTTTGAGGATGTTAGAGACCCAACCTCAATTGGGTACCTTCCTTTATAAATTGATTTGATTTTTGCAGGTATGTCTAAGATCTAGATCCTCATTATGGTACCTTGATAGTGGATGCTCTAGACATATGACAGGTGACATATCTATGCTTACAAATCTAACTCTTAAAGATGGAGGATATGTCACTTATGGAGATAATAATAAAGGAAAGATCATTGGAGAATGTAACATATTGGAGATAGCTTCAAAACTAAAATAAAAAATGTTCTTTATGTTGAAGGATTGAATCATAATCTCTTAAGCATAAGCCAACTCTGTGATAAAGGATTCAAAGTCTCATTCAATGAGAATTGCTGCCTGATTTGTGATGGGCAAAGTGGTGAAGTGATTCACATAGGTAAAAGGAAATGTAACATTTATTTACTTTCAATTGATCATGCATTCTTTCACAACACTTCTTGTCTAATAAGCAAGATTGATGAATCTTGGCTATGGCATAGAAGAGCTAGCCACATTAACATGCATCATATGAACAAGCTAATTAGAAAGGATTTAGTAATTGGTTTACCTAAACTCAAGTTTGAAAAGGACAAACTTTGTGATGCTTGTCGAAAGGGGAAACAAACCAAAAATTCTTTTCAAAGTAAAAATATTGTTTCCACCTCTAGACCACTTGAATTATTGTACATTGATTGGTTGGTCCTTCTAGAACTATGAGTTTAGGTGGAAATTATTATAAGCTTGTCATTGTAGATGATTACTCTAGATTTACTTGGACTCTATTTTTAAAATCCAAAAGTGATGTTTTCCTTGCTTTTAGAAAAATGGCCAAGCTTGCACAAAATGAAAAAAGGTAGCAAAATTATCTCAATAAGAAGTGATCATGGTGGAGAATTCCAAAATGAACATTTTGAAAATGGAATTAACCACAATTTTTCAGCTCCAAGAACACCTCAACAAAATGGTGTTGTGGAGAGGAAAAACAGATCTCTTGAAGAAGGAGCAAGAACTCTTCTTAATGAGACAAATTTGCCAAAGTATTTCTGGGCTGATGCTGTAAGTACAATATGCTCCACTTTGAATAGATTACTTATAATGCCTATTTTAAAGAAAAATCCTTATGAGCTGTACAAAGGTAGAAAACCCAACATTTCTCATTTGAGAGCTTTTGGCTACAAGTGTTTTGTATTAAACAATGGGAAAAAATCACTTGGAAAATTTGATGCTAAGGTTGATGAAGCAATTTTCCTTGGATATTCATTACATAGTAAAGCTTATAGAGTATTCAATAAAAGAACAATGTGCATGGAAGAATCTGTACATGTAATTTGTGATAAGTCTAATCCCTTTAAAGAGGAAAAAAAGTGTGATGTAGATGCAGGTCCAATGGAAGAATTTATTCAGCTAAATGGTTCCTTAATTAAAGAGAAAGAAGAACCAAGTGCTGAAACAAAATCATCAACTCCTGTTCAAGAGCCTAAAGATTGAAGAACAACAAGAGATCTATCACTTGACAACATCATAGGTGAAGTTTCAAAGGGAGTATCTACTAGATCTTCATTAAGAAACCTATGTTGTAATATGGCTTTTGTTTCTCAAATTGAACCTAAGAATATTGCTCAAGCCTTAAATGATGAACATTGGATGCATGCCATGCATGATGAGTTAAATCAGTTCAAGAGAAATGAAGTTTAGGAACTTGTTTCTAGAGCATCCTCTCTCAAACCTATTGGCACAAAATGGGTTTTTAGAAATAAACTTGATGAAAGTGGAATCATAGTTAGAAATAAAGCTAGATTGGTTGCTAAAGGTTACAACCAAGAAGAAGGCATTGACTATGAGGAAACTTATGCTCCAATTGGAAGATTGGAAGCCAATTAGGTTATTGCTTGCTTATGCATGTTTAATGGATTTTAAACTTTTTCAAATGGATGTCAAAAGTGCCTTTTTAAATGGATATATTGAGGAGGATATATATGTTGAACAACCTCCTAGTTTTATTGATTTTAAACATCCTAACTATGTTTTTAAACTTAAAAAGGCCCTTTATGGTTTAAAGCAAGCCCCTAGATCTTGGTATGAAAGACAAAGCAAGTTTCTGCTTGAACAATCTTTCACAAGAGGTCATGTTGACAAAACTTTGTTCATCAAAAGGCATAAGAATGATATCTTATTGGTTCAAATATATGTTGATGATATAATCTTTGGTTCAACTAACCATGTGCTTTGCAAGGAATTTTCTGCAGCAATGCAAAAAGAATTTGAAATGTCAATGATGGGAGAATTAACATTCTTTCTTAGACTTCAAGTGAAGCAAATGAAGAATGGAACATTTGTCAATCAATCCAAATATTGCCTTGAAGTAATTAAAAAGTTTGAAATGGAGAAAAGCAAAGATGCTGCAACTCCTATGGCAACCTCAACCTATCTTGATTTAGATGAAAGTGGAAAGAAGGTTGATGAATCAAAATTTAGAGGAAAGATTGTATCATTATTATATTTGATAGCTAGTAGACCAAACATAATGCTAAGTGTGTGCTTGTGTGCAAGATATCAAGCAAATCCCAAAGAGTCTCACCTAACAGCAGTCAAAAGGATCCTCAAATATCTCAAGGCTACACCTAAAGTTGGTCTTTGGTATCCCAAAGGTGCTTCAATTAATATTATTGGTTATTTTGATTCTGACTTTGCAGGATGTAAGTTAGATAGAAAAAGCACTAGTGGAACTTGTCATTTACTTGGAAGTTCATTGATCTCATGGCATTGCAAGAAACAATCTTGTGTTGCTTTGTCAACTGCTGAAGTTGAATATATCTCAGCTGGAAGTTGTTGTGCACAAAGTCTATCGTTGAAGCAACAATTACAAGATTTTGGAGTTGAATTGAAAGAAATACCTTTGCTATGTGACAACACAAGTGCTATCAACATTTCAAAGAATCCAATAATGCACTCAAGGACCAAACACATTGAGATAAGGTATCATTTTCTAAGAGTTCATGTCCAAAAAGGTAATATCAAAATTGATTTCATTGACACTAATAATCAATTGGCTGATATATTTACTAAACCATTGGCTAGAGATAGATTCTATGCTCTTAGAAACATGCTAGGAATCTTGGATGAATCTAATCTCTGATAGCTTGAATGTTATGTGCCTTTTCATGTGAAATGTTTTGTAAATTGAATCCTTCATCACAAAAATTTAAAAATTCCATGTCATGCAGCACAAATCATGTTATTTCTGATACATGCCCTGTAATAAACGATTAAGTGTCGAATTAATCGATTAAAATCATTAAAATCATGATTTAGAGTGAAAACTGAGCTTATGTAATCGATTACACTACCAAAATAATCGATTATTCATCCTTTCTGAAAATTGGTCTCTTCTGTGATAATCGATTACTCATCGGATTAATCGATTACATGACCAAAATCTGTTTTCTAAAGTAAATGTTCACTGGAATAATCGATTACAGTGAATGGTAATCGATTAAAATGCTGAAAATCAATTTTTTCAAAATTCAATATCTTCTGGAATAATCGATTACATGTCAGATTAATCAATTACACAAGCTAAATTGTGTTTCTGAAATTCAAATATCTTTGTGATAATCGATTAAATCAAGAAATAATCGATTACACATTGTCTTCTACCTCTGAATGCTTGTAAAATAATCGATTAGATTACAAGATTAATCAATTACTATATGTGCTGTTAGTGTTTCTGCATAAGAAATAATTGATTACACAAGGATAATAATCGATTGGAGTTACTGCAAAATCTGACAGATTTTCTTGGAAGTTGTAACTGCCCAACTCCCACCTAATTCAAATTTAAATCCTCTGCAGTGAGTTAATTCGTTCTAACAACTATTTTATTCAAAATTCAAAAGCTTGGAGCCTAAAATCTTCTATAAATAGAACCTTTGATTTAAGGCAAAATCACACCTAATCTCTATCTTCTCTTGCTAAAGTTCTGTTTTCTTTATTTTGTGTGTTTAGAATCCCTGTCTAGGATGTCTACCTCTAAGAGAGCCAAAGTTTCAAAGAGAAAGGCTGGTGAATCTTCAAACCCCCCTCCTCCAAATAGGTTAGATCTTTGGTTCACAACTGAAAAGGATCGTATGACCTATCTTTAGTTCAATGCCACAAAACAAGTATATTCCCCTAAGTAGTTAGAGCTTGACTGGTTCATTAGGGAAGGCTTTCAATTTCCTGCCTTTTTAGAAACCTAGGGTCTAAGGAAGTTTGTGGAGTGTTAAAGGGTACTTTTTACCCTGAATTGGTCAAGGTGTTTTACACTTGTGCCAAGGGATCCATGGATGGGATACTGAGGTCCCAAGTTAATGAAGTGCCCATGGAAATCACCCATGAGGTGTGGGAGATAGTTGTTGGTATCTCCTTTGAAGGAGAAAGAAAATTTGATGAAAATCCTGAGGGTTACAATAGTGTATATACCTATAGGGAAATGCTTAGTGATCCCCGCATGAGATTGAAAACTAGGCTAGGTACTAGAGCCATGACCCATGAGGATAGGCTTCTGCACTACATAATTACCTATATTCTCACACCTAGAGCCACAAACCATGCCCAAGCAACTGATGAAGACCTACAACTTGTGTATGGTCTGAAGAATTCAATTCAAATGAATTGGATTCTCATTCTTGAGGAGATAATGTTAAAATCCAAAAGGCTAGTAAACTACCCATTCCCTTGTGTTGTGCTTGTGTCTAGATTTATAGACTACTTCCATATTGATGTCTCAAATGAAGTAGTGGACCACACAAACTCAAGCAACAGCCTCTTCAAAGACAAGCATCTCAACAAGCTTGGAATAGTGAAGACACCACAAGGATGGCAGATGGCTGGTCCACAACCCGTGCCTGAACCTCCTGCTGCTGCTGGTGTTGCAGAAGATGCTGAAGAAGATGAAGAAAGGGATCCTGCTCAACCCCTTTGCACCCAGTTCGAATCACTCATGCTTTAGAAGTTGGATGGCCTAATCTCTATGCATCATGATTTTGCTGAAACTAGTTCAGCTTTAGAAGACATTAAGACTAGGCTAGATGATATTGAAGTCACTCTTATGTTTGATGGGTCTGAGTCATTTTAGTTTTTGTCATTTTTCACTTTCTTTTGTTTTTGTTATGTTTTTATGTTTTAATTTTATTTTCAAGCAATGTAATGGTTCCCTCGTGATACAATCCTAAAACCAAGCAAGTGAAGGAAGACTTGAAATTACACATGGAGGCACTTCCTTTGGTGATTAAAGGGCCAATGACAAAGGCTAGTGTAACGACCTAAATTTTATGCTGATTTTTATTATTATTATGAGGGTGAAATTTCTAAGAAACGTAAATTAGTAAAAATTCTAAAACGTAAAATTTACAAAAGATTTAAAACTGATATATTATACATAGCCATAGTTTTTTATTACAAAAAGTCTTTATTATACAAATACAATATTTTCCATATTCCATCCTAATTCATTACTTCCTTCACTAATTCCGGGCATCAAGGAAACCGTCCATGGTTGCCATCTAAGAAAAACATGAAACAAATCTAGTGAGAAATAAAATTTCTCAGTAGGCAAAGCTAAATCACCGAACACGTTAGTATGTTAGTAAATCATTAATATATTCAAACAAATCCATAAAAATAATGCAAACTATATGAATGCATGAAATGAACTATCCCAGGGTGCAAATGGCCTCTACATATCGTACTGTATGTAGCTACACCTCGTACTGGATGTAGACGCTGCGATCGTCTTACGCAAACATGCATGAATTTTGTCATGTATCTGCACCTGGGTACTTCATATCGTATTGTATATAGTATAAGATTCTTGTTTCACAAAATCTCGTACTTGATTTGGAAACATGAATCAACCTATCATCACATCAATATCCATCCATAATAAAATCCATAAACAAACTACACATCACTTTATGGAAATTATTTATATCATAACATTATACATACCATAAGTATGGTTAAAAATCATCATACTTTAACCAAGCAAGATCATTACCAACTTAGGCATGACCAGAGAATATCCTCAACTACAGAAGAATCATGTTAGTAATCTAACTAATAATCCACAATATGTCTTTAAAAAAATTTCTAATACCTTTAATTTTTTACAATAAAAGGTTATATCCTAATATGCATCTTAATTCTCCTTTCACCTACCACTTCACTAATTAATCCTCAAAATTGAATCATTCAAGTATTTAAACCATTTATCTACATACCATTCATCCTCTACTTCTAAAAATTAATTCAAAACATTTCCATAAAAACATAAACAGACGGCCCAAAATATCATCAAAATCACCTTCAAAGATCATCAAATGGGCTTTCATAACATCACTAATATTTATGCGTGTAGATCATCTCCTATCTTATGGCTTAAATCAACATATTCTCATCAAAGAATAACCTTCAAATGACATGAAATTCAAGCCTAAATGATAACCATAAATTTACCTAATAAAGCATATGAACTAATCCAAACCACTGATTAACAAGAGATTTAAGCTTAGCCTACCTCAAGTGAGTTTGAGTCTGGAAAATGGAATGGATAAATGGCTTCCTTCCTTGGGAGAATCCTCTAAGAGATGAAGCCTTGATATCCTTCTACTAAGCTTGTCAAACTCTTCTTAAGGTTGTTAGCTTTACACGAAATTTATTCAAGATGGTGGGTTTTCTTTTCTTACTTGATTCAAGCTTTAAAAGGGAAAGATGAAATGAAATGAAGGTGGTGTGAGGGGGAGAGATTCACGTGAATGAGGTATAGGAAGTGCCTTGAGAATGGCTTGCACTTAAGGTCCCCCCCTCCCTTTATATTATGTTTAGAAAATAATTTAATATTCAAGGATATTTTTGCCCTTCCTAACTTAATTACCTTCATTTAGTTTCATCCTAACTTAATTTCCTTCATTTAGTCCTATTCTAACTTAATTACTTCTCATTCCATTAGATTCTAACTAAGTTCATTATGATTCTTTTACTTTATTAAGAAAAATCCTCAAGATTCATTATGTTGCTTACAAGTGTCATTACACTTGTCTTCATCATAAACCTCCCTTTCCAAGTGTCCACTTACTTGGCATTTCTTGAAGTTTCTCCTACCACTTGTCCACTTTCATGAAGATTCTCCCATCTTCTACATGGTTCATGTGAAGACTAGATAAATGGAGAGAGATCTTTGCTTCATTTTCATGTTACTTGTATCCATGCCCTACAAGTGTCCTTCCACTTGTATTCATCCTATGGCTTGTCTTTCCAAGTGGCTATTCAAGAACTTTCTCCTTCCTTCTACACCATGCTTCACGTGATTGATCAATCTAAAGGGGAGGAAGACAAATTTTTCTTCCTTTCATGCTACATGTTGTCATTTTTGATAATGAAGAAAAATCTAGTTTCAAATAAGGCTTTAAACATGGCATTTTCTTAAAAAAATCAAGTTTGATTTGAACTCTTCTACCTAAAGATAATATTGAATGATAGAATTTTAGAGATTCCCAGAAATTGATCTCAATGATGGTTTAAATTACTCACAAGCAGTCTATACAGAGTATTGCATAAACCTTACATACCAGACTGCTTTTATCTTAATTCTGACTGGTCCATACCTCTTCTGACCATCAAAATTACTAAACCATTTTATTAAATAGGTCTATACATCCTACAATTAAGAGAAAATTCCATAGATTCTATTTATCATTTTTCCATATTTTTCTGATGCTTGAATTATCTTGAATAAAGTCTCGAAGTTGTTATCTTATAAAATTCATTGTAATCCTATTCTAGAGTTTTCTGTCATAAAATATTTTGATACTCTGCCAGCTAAGAGTATTCTGTAATTTCATCAGGTTCTCACAAAATCTCTAAGGATATCTGGTCATTTATGGCCTGAAGGGCATTATGGTAATTTCATCATTCATCCTAGGGGCATAATTTTCATTTCCACCATAAAATATCTAGCCAAAATATCTAAGGGTATTCTTGTCATTTCCAAAACATCCAAGGGCATTTATGTAATTTTCACCTTAAAATATCTCACTAAAATATCTAGGGCATTTTTGTAATTTTCAAAAATATCCAAGGGCATTATCGTCATTTTTACTTCAAAGGCATTTCTGTAATTTCTGATTTAAGGAAAGAGTGATATAGTCATTTCTCTTTAAATATGTTTACATCCAAGTATCTTCACATGTCCACAAATTAACTATAACTGTGAATAAAATTTTGAGGATGTTACAGCTAGAGCTCAAACACTCTAAGATCATATACAATCCAGCTTATATCTCTTGGAGAACCATGAAGAAGGCTACAAAATGTTGAGCTTATCTGTTGTAATCGATTACAAGTAGCCTGTAATCGATTAAATACACTTGTCTAAATGTTAGATTTGTAATTAGTTCTGTTGTAATCGATTACGAGTAATATGTAATTGATTAAATGGTCATCAGTAGTGTAGATTCTGTAAATAGCTTTGTTGTAATCGATTACAAGGAAGTGGGAATCCCTTTGATAATCGATTATTTGGCGAAATAATCGATTACTTTGTTCGTGAATCAGCTTCCAGGCCTGATATGAACAAATAATCGATTACCAAGATCTAGTAATCGATTATTTGATTCAAAATAATCGATTACCATTACGAAATAATCGATTAAAGTCATTCCTTCTGCAAAAGCGCTATTTTTAGTTTTAAAAGCTATTTTTTGAAAGCTTGTCTTGGAAGCTAAATTTGGGTTTCATTTAGGACGCATTTACATTTCATTTAGCTTGTAGATCCGTGGTCTATATAAACCACATCACAACAAATTGTAAGAACTTTTGATTGAATGAAATTAGATTGCACTTTGTGTGTGAGAGGTTGAGAGTTATTCTCCCTTGTTCTTAGTGAAGAACTTCTTGTTTCTTATCAATAGCTTCTGAGCTATTGTGGTGATTCTTACAAGACTTATTGGAATTCCTATTCCATGGTGTCAATCCAAATTCACTTCTATTCTTTTTCCATTGTTCCAATTTCTAAAATACAAAAACCTCAAAAGTTGTCATAAATAAGAGCATTCACACTCTGTTTTTCTTTCAATTGAAGAATTGATTCCATTGCAAGGAAGATCGGGGCAAATAGGACTTGATTCAGTTCAGGAGTCCATCATTTGGTATCAGAGCTTAAACCTTGTGGAATTCTTCTTCAATTTCAGTTGTGGTATTCTTCAAAGGTAAAATTCTGCATTAGAGTCAAAAACGAAAATCCTTAGTAATTCCTTGTTTCTTGATGTTTTCTTTGTTGATTCAAAAGGGGTCACTTGAAGATGAACAAAGAATCAAGCTCAAGCTCAGATGTTTTGTGCTTTCAACATGCCTTCAACATGCCTTGAAGATTTGGAAATCAATTTGTGATTTGTGTAAAGGGAAGAAGCTATTTCTGATGATCCAGTGTGCATATCATTCATATCATTCATTTAGGATTGTTAGATTGAGTGTTAATATAAAAGCAATTGATAATTAAGGTAAGATTAAAACCAAGTTTTTGGAAAAATAAGGTTATGTTGATTTAATCGATTACAGATAGGTAGGAATCGATTATTTTGTTCTTCGTGCCTTCTGGAAAACCTTCTAAGAACAATGTAATCGATTACATATCAAATTAATCGATTACCTAGGCTAAAACTGAACTATAGAGCTCTCTGCCTTAATCGATTACAAAATATCGTAATCGATTATATACTATGTTTGTATAAAACAAGCTTGGCGGGTTTAATCGATTACCAGAAACAGTAATCGATTATTTAGTACAAACTGCTTTATGAAGCTCGCTGACTTAATCGATTACTAGGAGCCGTAATCGATTATTTAGTGCATTAGAAAATGTAGAGCTTCCTGGTTTAATCGATTACGTGATGGAATAATCGATTATTATGTTCATAACTCAAACCCAGAATGTATCTTAAACACTTTAATCGATTACATTCTTAGATTAATCGATTACATATGCGAAATAATCGATTACAGGAGCGTATATAATCGATTATTTTCAGTTAGAATTCTGTTATAAATAGAACCCTTTGCTCTATTGAGTTACCAACTTGAGAGATTCGAATTCTGAGCATTCTAAGAGTTCTTAACAGTCTATTAGTGATTTTTCTGGGTTCACAAAGTTCTTGCCTTCACCAAAATTCATATGGGTTATTGATTGATTGACTGAAGCAAGATTTGTTTTCGAAGCTTGAGGAAAGGGATGTTCTAAGTCTATTTCTTTCTTCAACCTGGTGAATCATTCATATGCATATTGTTCATTGGATCATCAGGTGACTTCTTTCCTTAATCTTTGAAGTTATAAAACTGTTTTTAATTTTGTAGTAAATTGTCTATTGTAAATGGGTTTCTTGCTTGTTATCTAGAGATAGAGTTTCTCTGGGGGTTTGCTGAGTAGTGTTGTCAGTGGGTTGTCTCTAAGAATCTAATAGTGTTTTAGATTTCTGAACTTTATCTAGGGTTGATAAAGAGAGGCTTTGTAATAACTTGTAAGAACAGATATTTGTAGTAGTGGAACTCCATTCTAGAGTTGAGTGGAAGAAACTGGATGTAGCTTCATAGTTTTTGAAGTGAATATATAGATTCTTGATTTCAAAAGTTTTTAATGATAAAGATCCTGTGGAAACTCTGATATTAAATTTTTAAATACCAAGGTTCAACCAATTCACCCGCCTCTTGGTTGTATTGAAGTATTCTTTTATTTTCATTCTTGTGATTCTTAGTGTTGTAGTTTTGTTAAGTGTTGTGTTACAAAAGCCCTAGGTTTTGTTCAAGTTTCCTTGTGAATTCATGTTCTTCATGTTTCTCATGTCCTTCATGTGTTCTTCATAGTTTCCCTAATTTCTAGCTTTGATTCTTGTCAATTTGTGTTAGTATTGTTGTTGTGCTATGTAATACGTTGTTTTGATTTCAATTTTGTGCTAGATCTGAAACAAGTGTTAGAAACAAAAACAAAAAGAAAAAGAAAAATTGCATCAAGTGTTATTAGAAAGCAAAAGAAATAGTGAAGAGTAGTTGGAAAACAGAAAATTAGAAGCAAGCTGCAAAATTACAAGTTTTTCAAAATTGCTTTGAACAATGAAATCAAGTGAAAGTGTATGACATTAAGAATTGATGAAAATGTCTTTTAGCAATTGAATTCATTGGCATATTTTATTGTGAAGTTTATTACAGCTGTAGCATTCCTTGAGTTGTATCATAAATTCCAATTTGAGTAGTCCTTTCTAAATTGTGCTTTGTTGCTTGTCTCTTTAAATTTCCAAAAGTTTTGTCTTAGAAGTTTTCTATTCTTTGGACTCTTAAGTCTTGTCTAGAATCATTTCATAATTCACTATAGCAAAGAGGCTTGATTTGATTTGAAGTTTTTGCCTAAGAACTAAAGAGAGAATAAGAATGGAAATAGGCAAGAGAGAATATTATAGAAAAAGCCTTGAAAGTGTGCAAACACGAGAGTGAGAGTAAACACTTAGAGAGTGGTGAGGAATTTCTTGTATATACTTATGTTTTGTTAACAATTTCCTTGAAGGATGAGTTCAATTGGAGGAGATGCTTTGTCACCTAAAACTTCTAGGTTGATGAGAGCCATGACTAAGCAAATGGAGAAATTGCAAACTAGAATGGATGCAAAATTTGAAGAGTTGCAAAAGGAGAAAACAAGAAAGAGTAGTTCCATGAGTAGTGTGGATGGATTGGCTTATGGTTGTAACACCCCGTAGGCCTCCGACGTGTTATCATTAATAATATCAGATTAACGCATAAAACATCAATTAAAAAGCTCAGCGGAAACCTGGGATCGTTTTCTTGATACATTATGTATGGAATTATGTACATAATCATGTCACAAAATATACAGAACCATAAATCACGCCCCTGCTGATCCAGTTTATCAAATCAAACATAAATAAGACAGATAACAGAGTTTTAGGCAGAGTAACAACAATATAAATATTAACATGTACTCAGGGGAAAGTCTCATATACATAATATCAAAGTCTGTTCAATATATGTATACATTTCAGTTTTACACCACACACGGTGCTACAAAAGAATATCACCCCTCAGCAGAGGTGTACAGAACTATACATCAACACAAAATAAAAATATGGAGCCCTCATGCTCTCTATGCTGCTCCTCAGCCAAGCAGTCTAGTCTCTGATGGGCCTCTTGCCCTGAGACTGCTCTTCTCTTCTAGAGGGTTCACCTGAAACCACATAAACCCCACACGGGGTGAGATAACATATCTCAGTAAGCTCAGAATCCATAGAGGAATCTCCTCCACCCTGGCCCACTATCATAATATACATACGCAAGTATCACAACCAAATGGCCCACTGGCCTAGCCCTCTGGCCTTCTCAACAACACAACATATCATACAAGGTGACTACACATATTAGCACAGGAGGAAGCCATCTCCTGTAATAAAGCCACAGAATAGGAGGAAACCATCTCCTGTATCAACATCTCAGAATAGGAGGAAACCGTCTCCTAGAATGGGAGGAAACCATCTCCCAGTGTGAGGCCGGAACTCACACCTGTGTCATCCCATTGGGTGCTACCCTTATCATGGATGCACATATATGGTACCTCCAAGAATAGCAGGAATCCATCTGAACTATTCCCTTGGTCTAGGGGATCATCATCACCCCAGGATCATCATCACCCATGAGCCAACCATACTAGGAGGAAGCCATCTCCTAGGGAGGTCCATATCTATCTATTGGCCAATCGATCTATCTCAAGCACATTCACAGCACAATCATAACACATTCATATCTCAGCATATAACCAGCTCAAAGGCATACATATATCAATACAAGAATGCAGATACCAATGCATGCATTATGAAATGACCACCACTCCCTCGGAATGTGGCGTGGTCCACAAGATGGGAAATCATCCCCAGGGACACTGAACTTACCTGGAGCAATATCACTCTGCGGTCTGGTCCCTGCTTTGTGGCTCCCGCCACCAATGACCTCAGAATCAACGCCTATACAAGGCATATATAGTTTCATATCAATATCAAGACCACAGGCATCAATCACAGATCAAACATAGCATAAATCCCCTATCCTAGGGTTCAGACAAGTCTAGCCCCTCATTAGGCTTCTCTCAGACCATACAAGGTCCATCTGGCTGAGTACCAACATAAGAATCAATGTAAATTCAATGCCTCATAAGCATGGCATAACCTCTCATCAGCCTCAGATAGAGAATATCACTGGAATGGTTCAAGCCTCGCCCAAGGCTCCATTCCATTAGCCACACAGGCTCAAAACAACATATACAAGGCTCTGATATATCAGATGACCAGTACAAGTGACCATACACAGGCCACATAGGTAACTACAGAGCCAAAACCAAAGTCATCAGAATCAAAAACTGAAAGCTAATCCTTCATCTATTCTAAGCTCTGAACAAATTCCTCTACAGAACCCTGAGCTAATTCTAGTCCTAGCTCATATGGGTCACTATTCACAGGAACCCCCCAGAATCAAAATTAAACGGAGAAACTTGAGTCTCTTACCTCAGTGGTGACTCAGAAGATCTCAGGACAGCTTCCTCAAGCTCTATTGTCCTTTCCAAGCCTTGAGTCTCGTCCACTCTCAAGTTCTCTGAGGTTTCTCTCTTGAGAATCCAAACTCTCACTCAAATGGGGTTTAAAACGAAAGGATGAAGGATTATAGCTTTCTGAAGGTTTCTCTCACTATCAAAGGTCACAGGGAGGTATTTAGGACTCAAAACAAGGTCCTAGGAAGCTTGGGCACTCCAACAATGGAGGTTTGTGGCTGAGGGAGGAAGAAAACTGTTTTCTCCCTTAGCTTTTCGCGTTTTCGCCCTTTATACTCAGCCTGCCCGACCTCTGGCGCCATCAGCGCCAGCTCCGGCGCCATCCGCGCCAGTATGTCGGTTAGTCTAGCGCTCTTAGCGCCACTCCCGCGCTCCCAGCGTCGGTTTTTAAAACCTATGGCGCCCCCAACGCCAGCTTCCAGAGACTCTGGCGCCCACAGCGCCACATCTGGCGCCACCAGCGCCGGCTGGGAATCTGGCGCTCCTGGCGCCAACTCTGGCGCCCTGGGCGTGGACCTCCAAAGATCCTGGTGCCCCTGGCGCCACATTCCGGAACTCATGGCGCCATCAGCGTGGATCTGGCGCTCCAGGCGCCACTTTCCAGTGGGTCTGGCGCCATCAGCGCCAGCCCTGGCGCCATCAGCCCCGCACCCTTGACAGGGTTTTCTGATGAGAATCCCCGCGCGACACCAGGAATGAGGGTCCTTACAATGGTAGTAGAAGGGGAAGTGATTATGCCTTTTCTTTTGGAGGAAATTACTATGATGAGAGGAGTGAGAGGGAGGAAAGGAGACAACATGATAGAAGAGAAAATCATAGGAGACACTATCCTAGAAGAGTGAGGAGAGAAGAGGAAGTGTAACATCCTCAAAAATTATATTCAATAGTTATAATTAATTTATGAAAATGTGATGATATTAGAATACAAATATAAAATGAGTATATCACTTTTTCCTTGAAGTAGAAATTTCTAGAAAACCCTTAAGATGAAAATTACAAAAATGCCCTTAGACATTTTTTTGAAAATGACCAAAATACCCCTAGGTTGAATGGCATAATTACCAAAATGCCCCTAGGCCAAAAATGCTCAAATAACTTTAGAAATTTTGTAGAAACTTGATGAAATTATAGAATACACTTAGCTGACTAAGTATCAACATATTTTGTGACACAAAACTCTAGAATAAAATTTCTACAAATTTTAAAAGATGACAACTTTGAGGTTGTATTCAAGAAAACTCAAGCATCAGAAAAATATGGAAAAATGGTACATAAAATCTATAGGACTTTCTCTTAATTATAGGATGAATAGACCTATTTAATAAAATGTTTTAGTAATTTTGATGGTCAGAAGAAGTATAGACCAAATCAAAAATAAGATAAAGATGTAGTCTAGAATGAAAGGTTTATGTATTGCCCTGTATAAGACTACTTGGGATTAATTTAAACTATCATTGGGATAAATTCTTAGGAACATCTAGAATTCTAATATTCAAAATTTTCTTTAGATAAAAGAATTCAAATTAAA
>PYAF01003987.1:0-13685 GCA_007407185.1 Glycine tomentella | reverse complement strand
TGATGAGTCAAAGTACAGAGGAATGATTGGATCATTGTTGTATTTGACAGCTAGCAGACCTGATATAATGCTCAGTGTTTGTTTGTGTGCTAGATATCAAGCTAATCCTAAAGAATCACACCTTACTGCTGTCAAGAGAATTCTGAAATATCTCAAAGCTACACCAAGAGTTGGTCTTTGGTATCCAAAAGGTGCTTCTGTAAATATTATTGGTTATTCTGACTCTGATTTTGCAAGTTGCAAATTAGATAGGAAAAGTACTAGTGGCACTTGTCATATGCTAGGAAGCTCATTGATCTCATGGCATTGCAAGAAGCAATCCTGTGTGGCATTATCCACTGCTGAAGCTGAATACATTTCAGCTGGAAGTTGTTGTGCTCAAAGCTTGTGGCTTAAACAGCAAATGCTTGATTATGGAGTGGAACCGAATGCTATACCTCTGCTATGTGACAACACTAGTGCTATCAACATATCAAAGAATCCAATAATGCATTCAAGAACAAAGCATATAGAGATAAGACATCATTTCCTCAGGGATCAGGTTCAAAAAGGTAACATAAAGGTAGATTTCATTGACAACATCAATTAGCTGATATTTTCACAAAACCACTATCAAGGGATACATTTTATGCACTTAGAAACATGCTAGGGATTCTTGATGAAAGCAACATTAACTAGCTTGTCTTATTTGTGGTTTGTGTGATGTTTGAAAGCCTATGTGTCATAATATGGATATGTGTTTGGATCATTGTCAAAAAGCTGCTAAAATGCTCTGTATCTGATGTATTCATTGTATTAATCGATTACACCACGGGTTAATCAATTAAAATCATTAAAAATCAAATTAGGAACGAAATTAGCACTCATGTAATCGATTACACAAGAATGGTAATCGATTATTCTTCACATTGTAAGAAATCACCTATCTCTGGAATAATCGATTACATATCGGGATAATCGATTACAGTGTTCAAAATTCCAAAACTACAAGCATGTCTCACTGTAATAATCGATTACATATTAGTTGTAATCGATTACCATTCATATTTGAATTGATGTTCTCTCTGTGATAATCGATTACCACTCGGGATAATCGATTACTTATGACCCTGATACTTGGATAACTGATTCAAACTTTAAAATAATCGATTATTTAAGCAAAGAATAGATTACTGGTCATCTTCAACATCTGGCTAAGGCCAATATAATCGATTACCTCTGAAATTAATCGATTACCTCATGTTTTAAAGGAAGCCTAATTGAACTGGAATAATCGATTACATTACGAAATAATCGATTATTCATGCTGTTGTATGAAATCTGACAGGTTTTTATGAGAATCTAACTGCCCAATCCATTTTAAAACCAACCCAATGTCATTAAACTGTCACCAACAACTATATTTTTGAAATTATGGACGTTATGTGGCTGGTTTATGCCTATATATAGTGGATTTCAAGTCTTGATTCACTACACCAATTCTCTTCTTCTCCTCTGCATTTTTCTGCAATTTTTCTGCATATTCCCTGTGTCTAAACAGTGTCCAAACCATTCATTCTCATCATGCCTGAACCTTCCTCTAAAAGGATTAGGAAACCCAAAACCAGGTGAATCGTCTTCTAATCCCCCTGTCCCTCAACCAGCAAATAGGCTAGATATCTGGTTCTCCTCTGAGACAGATAAAATGAATTACCTTCAGTTCAATGCCACTAAGTCTGTGGCCACTCCCAAGTACATTGAACTAGACTGGTTCATTAGGCAAGGATTCCAATTTCCAGCCTACTTAGAGTCTCAAAGCCTTAGGAGATTCCTAGAGATGAAGGGTACCTTTAACCCTGACTTAGTTAAGGTATTTTATACTTGCTTGAAGGGTTCTATGCAAGGGGACATGAGGTCCAAAGTTAAAGGAGTGACCATGCACATAACCCTGAGATTTGGGAGACTGTTGGTGGGATAGTTTGTGAGGGAGCCCGCAGATTTGATGAAGATCCTGAGGGTTATAGCAAGATGGATACATATAGGAGTATGCTTTATGATCCTCACATGAGGCTTAGGACAAGGCTTAGCACTGGTCCAATGACTGATGAGGACAAAATGCTTCACTACTTGATCACCTACATCATCACACCTAGAGCAACCAACCATGCTCAAGCAACTGATGAGGATCTTCAGTTGGTTTATGGGCTAAAGCATCATATTCCCATGAACTGGGCTCTGATTTTTGAAGAAATTATGCTTAAGTCAAAGAGATTAGTGAATTACCCATTTCCCTATCCTGTGTTTGTGTCTAGGCTTATTGACTATTTCAACATTTAGGTTGAAAATGAGGTAATTGATAACACTCTCTCTTACAATAGTCAAATCAAGGAGAAACACTTGACCAAGATAGGTATGAGGAAAACCCCAAATGGTTGGGTGATGGCTGCCCAAATTGGAGCTGCTGCACAAGAAGAGGAGATGGTTGCTGATTCAGAGGATGAGGAACAACCACGCAACAACAGCCTGCACAGCCTTCTTATTCTGATTTTGAATCTTTAATGATTCAAAAGGTGGACTTTATGCTAAAGCTTCAAGAAGACTTCAAGGCTGAAACCATGAAGCCTTAGAAGATATTAGAGAAAGATTGGATGCTATTGAGGCTAATATGGATGATAAAGCCTCTGCTGAATTCTAGGATTGTTAGTTTATTTTTTTTGTTTATGTTTGATTTATGTTTCTGTTTGTAATGGACTATGTTATGATCTGTTTTCTTTCATATTTTGTTTTAAATTTCCTCTATGTACTGCCCCATATGTTAATCACATTAATGAAATCTGTTATTCCAGTTTTAAATCCATTGTGCCTACCTTATTTTGTCTTTTAACAAGCCAAATAGGGGGAGTGGTATCAAATACACTATGTTTGCCACTGTTTTTGGTTCAATTTTTTGCCAAAAATTTGATCTAAGTGTGTGCAGGAATTTAGGGGGAGTAAAGGTGTATTAAGGAAATCAATCAATTGGTATAGTGTTTAATTGAATAATTCATGAGTTACATTTGCTTTAACACTTGGTTCTTGGCAAGGTATTGAAAATTTTACAGGTTTATAAAAGCTTGTTCAACAATGGCATTTCAAATTGATCCCCAAGTATCTATGCTTAATCAAATTGAAGATTTGGCATGTTTAAAGCTAAAAAGGGGGAGATTGTTGATTCAAGTGAAGCCAGGCATCAATGAACAAAGATCAAAGGCTCAAGTGTTTTGTGCTTTCAACATGCTCAAGGACAAAGTACCAAGAAAAGCTTGAAGACCAACTTGATTAATGTAAAAGGAAGTTTATGATCTGATAATCCAATTGAGCATATCATGCATGAATCATTCATCTAGGATTGTTAGATTAAAAGGATTAAATAAAGGCAGGTTATAAGTAAGGTTTTCAACTAGCAAAGTTTTTGGAAAAATGAATCCTTACTGCATTAATCGATTACAAGCTAATGAAATCGATTATTTTGTTCTTCGTGCCTTTAGAAAACAAATAATGATCATTGTAATTGATTACATATCGGATTAATCGATTACTCAGGCTTTTTATGAAAATGGAACTCTCTGACTTAATCGATTACAGAAATCGGTAATCAATTACATGCATGCTTAGGAAAATACATCCTACTGTCTTAATCGATTACACATCGTTATAATCAATTACAAAGTGCATTTAGAAAATTATGCCTGACTGGTTTAATCGATTACTTCACGGAATAATCAATTATATTGTTCATAGCTCAAACCCAGAACTCATTAGGAGCATTTTAATCGATTACAGTCTTGGGTTAATCGATTACATATGCGAAATAATCGATTACCGGAGCGGGTTTAATCGATTATTTTCAGTTAGAAAGCTATTATAAATAGAACCCATTATTATGAGGTTTGTAACTTTTGATATTTTCGAATTCTGGGCAATCACAAACCTTCTTGAGCTTTCATTAGTGAGTTTTCTGAGTTACTAAAAACTTAGGCTTCACAAATTCATATTATTGTTTGATTCAAGAGAGTGAAGCATCATTGTTCATCAAAGCATAAGGAAAGGAATGCATTGAATCTTTCATTCAACCTGTTGAATCATTCATGTGCATGAATTCTTGGATTATCAGGTGATATCTTTCCTTATTCTTTGAAGGTGTAAAACTGTTATTTGAATTTCTGTAAAGATTAGTCTATTGTAAATGGGTTTCTTGCAAGGTTAGAGATAGTGTTTCTCTAAGGACAGCTGAGTAGTGTTCTTAGTGTGGGTTTTGGTCTCTAAGGGTCTGATAGTGTTTTAGACTTCTGAACTTTATCTAGGGTTGATAAAGAGAGGCTTGTAATTGCTTGTAAGAATATTTTTGTAATAGTGGAACTCTACTCTAGCGTTGAGTGGAAGAACTGGATGTAGCTTCATAGTGTTTGAAGTGAACCAGTATAAAAATCTGTGGCTAATCTTTCTTCTCATCCATTCTTCTCTTAATTGCTTTGTTTGTGAATCAATTTCATTGCACAGAAAGTTATACTTTGTTTTCTATTCTTCTTGAAAAAGGAATTTGATTGAATATTGATTCTTGGTTTTGAAACATTTTTAAAGTGATAAAGATCCTGTGGAAAAACTCTGATTTGAAATTTTTAATTTACCAAGGTTCAACCAATTTACCCCCCCTCTTGGTTGTGTTGAAGTATTCCATTTATTTTCAGAACAAGCTATTAATGCTTTCCAAGAAATGCTAGAGGAAGCCCAAAAGCTTGTAAAATCCAATAACAAGCTCAAAGAAAATCTTAGATGGCATGTTGCAAAAATAATTGAATTGCAAACTGAGATTTGCAACTTGAAAGAAGAAAATGAAAAACTTGTTTCAAGTTACAATTTGAATGGATGTGTATGTGCTTCTTCTTCTACAAATATTGACAAATATAATTTGCTGCAAAAAGATTTTAATGATTACAAAAAGAGTCAAGGAGAAAATATATGTTACTTTTATCTAAGAATAGTGATTTAATTGATCTTTTGAGAAAGCTTTACAAAGGAAAATGCAACTTGGCTGAAATGTTGAGTGTGCAAAAATATGTTGGAGATACTTCTGGTTTGGGGTACAAACAAGGCTCAAAATCATTTGGAAAAACTGTATTTGTGCATCCAAAACAGAAGAATCAAAGTGGTTTAAAAACTCAAAGATCAATCAAAATGCAGTCTTTAGAAAAACATCAAAATCTATCATTTGCAACTATTGTATGGAGAAGGGACACACATCATACAAATGCTATGCTAGGAGATTCTATGTGTCAAATGGAGATTGCATTTGGATTCCAAAGAAAAAGAAAAATGCTAACCCCTATGGACCCAACCTCAATTGGGTACCTTCCTTTATAAATTGATTTGATTTTTGCAGGTATATCTAAGAGCTAGATCCTCAATATGGTACCTTGAAAGTGGATGCTTGATGGAGTGCTTTTAGTTAAATATTTTTATCCTTCTTAGCTTAATTGACTTCTCTTGGACTTTTGTTTTTCCATTCTAATTCAGTTTTTGTCTTAGGCAAGTAAGTGGGCTTAATTGCTAATTGTAGCGTATTTTCGGATTTTATGCTCACTTGACATATCTGCCTTGTATAGGATCTACAGAGCTCTACGGAACACCGAATGGAGTGTTCTAGTAGTCCCTGGAAACATAATGAAAAGATCTACAAGTTTTCTAGAAAGAAGCTGAGGCTAATTTTGCCATTCGGAAGGTCATTGTGGGCTTCAAAGTCAGAATCACTGCACTTATATTTTGAGCTGTGAATTTGATTTTTATGGTTGTAAATAGTAAATAATTAGAATTGATGGGTTTGTTTATGGCCCATTCTTTTCTTCAGACTTAGTCACTACATATTAGTGACATTGGACAGACTTTATACACATTACATTTCATTAGTGAAAACAATTTTACATTTCTCTTTTTAAGTTTTTAGGATCAAAACCCTTGCTCTTATTTTCTCTCAACTGTTCTTCCTTGTTCTTCATTGTTCTTCATTTTCGTTTTGTTGTTCTTCCATTTTCGTGCAATCATTCCATGGGGCTTTCACTGATGATGATCATGGGAGGCTAAATACTCAATCAATCCAAGGATCCAACCCAAGCACAAGGAGAATTTGAGTTCTGGTTTGGTATTTTGAATTCTATTTGAATGTTCACATTCTTCTTCAATTGCTATTCTGTTTTCATGATTATGAATGTGTTTAGGATTGAAAACAAATTAGGTTATGGATTCATTTCCTAATTTCGAATATTAATCATAGATTAATTGGATGATATTTCAGTTAGGGTTGTGGTTTCAATCAATTTAGGGGTTAAGTCGATTGAATTGCTTCTAATGAGATTGAATGAACTTTCATAATAGGATAAATTTCTGAGAACAATGATTATTCGAATTGTTTGGTGAGGTGAATTGGATTGATGCTTTAATTCTGTTTTACATTACTTCTTTTCAATTCTGTTAGTTTCTGTGTTGTTCTTTAATCTTAGTTTATGTTTTTGCAATTTTTACTTACGCATATAAATTGTTTTATAAAAATCTCCCCTTACTGTTATTAGTGAGTTGAAGTTAGAACCATATTGATAGTGTCTCTGAGTCGACCTAGGTTAATCCTGTGCTACAGAATTAGCGTAGTTAAATTATTTTGGAGCGTTACGGCAAACGCTTATCAAAACTGGCGCCGTTGCCGGGGACACTGTTCATTGTGTGCTAGCCTTAATTCACTGTAATTAGTTCATAGTAGTAGTAATATATAGAAAAAAAAATATTTGCATACATTCACTGCATATTGACATTTTGTTGCACAATTGCACTTTGCCACATATTTGCATTGTTGCTGCTGTGCATTATGAAGTATGGATGATGTAGTTTGTGTGTTGTCAAAAAAAGAGAAAACAGAGAAAAAAAACATGGCAAAAACAGAGTAGTAGTAGGGAGAAAGTTAGTGTAGTGTAGTTGCTTTTGTAGTGTCATTTTGTTGTCCCAATATTTTTCAGACTTATGTAGTTTTAGTTGCGATTTGTTTGCCAAGGTTTAACCCCCATTCTAAACAAAAGCAACCCCTTTGGGGTTGGGTGTGGGTTCAAATTGGAAAATTCGACCCCTAAGTAGGAGTTTTGGACTAATTTTTACAATTGTCGTAGGACATTCTGGTAATTTCACAGCAAACTATCTCAGAATGGGTTGAAATTTTACCAGAATGTGTAGAAAAATCATACATCAAGGTGAACCTGTATTAAGTAACACATTCACCAAGGGTCCCAATCGCAAAATTCCATCGTTTAGGTCATTTTTTAGGCGATTTTCTAATTTCATGATTTTTAAAAATCACCAAAAAAATCACAAAAATCAATCATGATTTTTAGACATTCACTGTTATTTTTTTAGATTTTTTCAAAAATTTTGAGGGCAGTTTTCCAATTTCTATTTCATTTCAGCGTATATAGTTAGTAGTGTCCTGGTAGAATAGCTGTTTGATATTTCTGTGCTGTCTGTGTTTATTGTTCCTTATGAGCTGAACTGCGTATGACTAGGCCACATCAAGTGACTTACATTCATATGATCCTAAGATAGATAGGACATATCATAGATTAAACAGACATAACATTAGGCTAGATGACTTTGATAGTGTAGTTTTAGACAGTAGCATAGTGTCTTCTGACTTTGATTATGAATCTACTTCTAATCCTTCTACTTCTAACCATCTTAATATAATGGCTGATAACAACCTAACTCTTAAGGAGTTAGCTACACCTGATGTTGTTTACCAACCTTGGTGTATTCAATACCCTGAGACTGAGGTCAGTTATGAGCTGAAATCTGGACTGATCCATTTGCTTCCAAAGTTTCATGGACTTGCTGGTGAAGATCCACATAAACACCTTAAGGAGTTTCATGTGGTGTGTTCCACCATGCGACCACATGACGTTCATGAGGATTATGTCAAGATGAAGGCATTTCCTTTCTCTCTGGATGGTGTTGCTAAGGACTAGTTGTACCTTCAACCAAATCCTATCAACACTTAGACAGACATGAAGAAAAGATTCTTGGAGAAATTCTTCCCTGCCTCCAGAACAGCATCCATCCAGAAGGAAAATTATGGCATAAGGCAGTTTCCTGGAGAAACTTTGTATGAGTATTGTGAGAGATTCAACAAGTTGTGTGCTACCTGTCCTCACCATCAAATCAGTGACCAATTATTGATCCAGTATTTTTATGAAGGCTTGATGTTGATGGACAGGAGTATGATAGATGTAGCTAGTGGAGGCGCTCTGATGGACAAGACCCCTCTTGCTGCAAGGCAGTTGATTTCTAACATGACAGCCAACTATCAACAATTTGGCGCTAAAGTTGCAACATCCAAGGTTGCAAATGAAGTTTTTATTTCTATGGTTACTGATAACCAGAGATTAGAGAACAAATTGACAGAGTTGACATCCCTTGTGAGGTGTAACACCCCAAAATTTCCATAACTATAGCCAAAGTATTATATGAATTATTCTTGCATAATTATTGATGCACGTATTAGGTCATGAAAGATTTGATGGTCAATATTTGAATTATGTAGGTGAAATATCAATTAGAGACATTACGGAAATGTTTGAAGAGAAATGACCATATTACCCTTTCCTTAAATCAAAAATTACATAAATGCCCTTGAGATGAAAATGACGATAATACCCCTGGATATTTTTGAAAATGACGAAAATGCCCCTAGATATTTTAGTTAGATATTTTAAGGAGAAAAAAATACATAAATGCCCTTGGATATTTTGGAAATGACAAGAATGCCCTAAGATATTTTGGCTTGATATTTTGTGGTGAAAATTACACAAATGCCCTTGGAGGTTTTAGAAAATTACAATCACGTCCCTAGAGTGGCAAATTACCAAAATACCCTTTAGGCTAGAAATGCCCAGATAACCTTAGAAATTTCGTGAGAACCTGATGAAATTACATAATACTCTTAGATAGCAGATTATTATGATATTTTGTGACAAAAAGCCTTAGAATAGAATTTCTATAAATTTTATAAGATGACAACTCTGAAATTATATTCAGGAGGATTGAGGTGGCAGAAAATTATGAAAAAATGAGAAATAGAATCTGTGGAATTTTCTCTCAATTGTAGGATGTCCATATTTACCCAATAAATGGTTTAGTAATTTTGATGGTCAGAAGGAGAATAGACCAATTATAATTAAGATAATGACAATCTTGTGCTTGATGTTTGTATAGCACTCTGTAGAGATTGGTCATGAGTTCTTTGTAATGTAACTAAAGATAATTTTTGGAGATCTCTAGAATTCTATTATTTCATATTATTTAGGTGAAAGAATTCAAATTAAAATTAACTTTCTCACAAGGAATTACCATGTGAAAAACCTTAATTGGAATTAGGTTTTTCTTTAGCATCCAATGGTATAAAAGGAAGGAAATTTATATCCACACCCCTAGGTTTAAAGTTCACGAAAATGGTGTAGAATAGGCAAGAAGATTCATGAAAGCCACTTGTAGAGGTAAGCCATGTGATGAATACAAGTGTTAGGACACTTGTATGGCATGAATGCAAAGAAAGCAAAAATCTTATCTTGTCTCCTTTGGCAAAACACGTGGACAGTTCTAGACGGTCAAAAGTTACATATGTGGGATAGTAGTGTACCTTTAACATTTTAAAGAGATCCAACGGTCAACAAATCTAGAATTAGAATTTTACTAAAACAGGTTTTGGGATAAACTCAAGAATGAAAAAAAAGCATAAAAATCTTCCCTAGCAAGCTACTCCACGAAAATACAATAAGGAAGGAGAACCTTCAACAGCTTGGACACTTGGATGGTGGAGAATTAAGAGCCTTCATGATTTAGCCAAGTGTAAAGTAAGGTAATGATGGCTTAGGAGATTTTTTAGTTTCCAACTACTAATAAAGGGATGCGGCTTTAAATGGAATTCATTTCTCAAGACCCTTCCTACACCTCTCTCTCTCACGTGAAACCCTCCCTTGTATCCCTTCCATTTCATTTTCATCCTTCTCTTTTCTAAGCCTAAATCAAGTAGAAGAAAAACCCCACTTCCTTGAAGAATTTCATAGAAGATAGGAAGCTTTAGTAAGAAGTTTGTCAAAGCTTGGTACGAAGAGAAAGAAAAGCTTCATAGGAGACTATAAGGTACGTATAGGGAAGTTTTATGGTAAAGATAATTTAAGTGTTACTAGTGTTGAATAAGTATGTATAGGGAGGTTTATGCTAAATATAGTTTAAGTGTTGCTTTATTTAAAGTATTCCTTCTAATTCTATGAAATAAAGCTTGCCCACCATGTGTTTGATAAAATGTTTCAAAGAAATGAAATATGTTTAAGTGTGCTTGGTATGAATAAATAGTTGGGATTCTTGTGTTGTTGAGTGTTTTATGAATTTTTACGACTTTCATGAGTTCTTATGAATCTTTGAACATGTTTATCTTATTGACCTCTATACTAGATTCATGTTGAAAGTTTAAGCATATGAGATCTAAATTGAAGATTAATAGTAAGAGTAAATATGAGATAAAAGAGAATCATTCAAGCATGTTTCATATCCATATGCCTGGCGGGGGTTAGTCCGTGTTATTTACCTCAAGAGGAGGTGTGTCAGATAGTTAGAGGAACTGAGTACAAGTGTTCAGACAATGAGGAGTCTGAGCTGGGGGGTGCTTCGACAGTGGGGAACTTGTTGATTCAAGTGAAGCCATGTACAAATAAGCAAAGAATCAAGGCTTAAGTGTTTTGTGCTTTCAACATGCTCAAGGATAAAAGTTTCAAGAAAGCTTGAAGACCAATTTGATTAATGTAAAAGGAAGTTTATGATCTAATAATCCAATTGAGCATATCATACATGAATCATTCATCTAGGATTGTTAGATTAAAAGGTCTTAGTAAAAGCAATTAACTAGAAAGGCATTTAACAAGCAAAGTTTTTGGAAAAATGAATCTTTACTGCATTAATCGATTACAAGGATAATGACATCGATTATTTTGTTTTTCATGCCTTTTAGAAAACAAATAAAGAACATAGTAATCGATTACATATCGAATTAATTGATTACATAAGCCAAAATAGGAAAAACATACTGACTGACTTAATCGATTACAGATGGGCGTAATCGATTACATCCGTGCCTATGGTAAACATGTTCTACTAAGGTAATCAATTATATATCGTTTTAATCGATTACATAGTTTATTTGAAAATATGTGTCTGACTGTCTTAATCGATTACCATAGTCAGTAATCGATTAATCAATGCATTTAGAAAAACATGTATGTCTGGCTTTTAATCGATTACTTCACGGAATAATCGAATATATTGTTCATAGCCTAAACTCAGAACTCATCAGGAGCACTTTAATCAATTACATTCTTGAATCAATTGATTACATATGCGAAATAATCGATTACAGGAGCGTGTTTACTCGATTATTTTCAGTTAGAAAGCTGTTATAAATAGAATTCACTGCTCTGTGTTTTAGGGACTTGAGAATTTCGATATATGAGCATTCACAAACATTCACAAACGTTCATTAGTGACTTTCTGAGTTTCAAAAGGCATCTGGGCTTCACAAATTCTTATGGGTTTTTGATTCAAAGAAGTGAAGCATCATTGTTCATCAAAGCATAAGGAAAGGAATGCATTGAGTTTGTAATCTATTATTCAACCTGTTGAATCATTCATTTGCATGAGTTCTTGGATTATCAGGTGATATCTTTCCTTATTCTTTGAAGGTGTAAAACTGTTATTGGATTTTTTGTAAAGATTAGTCTATTGTAAATGGGTTTTTTACATGTTTAGAGATAGTGTTTCTCTAAGGAAAGCTGAGTAGTGTTCTCAATGTGGGTTTTGGTCTCTAAGGGTCTAATAGTGTTTTAGACTTCTAAACTTTATCTAGGGTTGATAAAGAGAGGATTGTAATTGCTTGTAAGAATATTTTTGCAATAGTGGAACTCTACTCTAGTGTTGAGTGGAAGAACTGGATGTAGCTTCATAGTGTTTGAAGTGAACCAGTATAAAAATCTGTGGCTAATCTTTCTTCTCACCTATTCATCTCTTAATTGCTTTGTTTGTGAATTAATCTCATTCACAGAAAGTTATACTATGTTTTCTATTCTTCTTGAAAAAGGAATTTGATTGAATATTGATTATTGGTTTTGAAACAATTTTTAAAGTGATAAAGATCTTGTGGTAACTCTGATTTTAAAATTTTAATTTACCAAGATTCAACCAATTCACCCCCCCTCTTGGTTGTGTTGAAGTATTCTATTCATTCTCAATTGGCATCAAGAGCTGGTTCTTGTAAGTTACTCAAGATCACTTTTTCTTTTCAAAAAGGAAAATAAATACTTCTCAAATAACCTTTAAGGAGAGTGCCTCTTTAAACAGACCTCCAATGTTTGAAGGGGAACACTTCAGTTTTTGGAAAAATAGAATGAAGATCTTTATTCAATCAAATGACCCAGGGGCATGGAATGCAATAGAGAAGGGTCCCTTTATTCCAAAGAAAACTGTGGCTAATGAGTTGATTCCCAAAGAATGGGATGAGATGACTGAGGTTGAACAAAGAACTGCCCAATATGATTTTAAAGCTAAAAATATGATCACCTCTTCACTTTCCTCTGATGAATTTTTCAGGACTATGAGATGCACAAGTGCAAAAGAAATGTGGGAAATGCTGGAAATTACTCATGAAGGAACTGAGGAAGTTAAAAGGTCAAGGAAGCATGCTTTGATCCATGAGTATGAAATGTTCAAGATGAACATCAATGAGAGCATTTCTCAGCTGTAGACCAGATTTACTCACATTGTAAATCACCTTTTGGGTCTTGGAAAAGTCTTTGATACTGAAGAATTAAACATCAAGATATTAAAGTGCTTGACAAGACCTTGGCAACCAAAAGTCATAGCTGTAACGACCACTCTTGATTCACTTTTATTACGTATTTATTTTATTTGCTAAAATTTTTTCGAGAAAATCATGGTTAAAACGAATCTTGGTGGACTTTTAAAACAATTTTTAGAAATACAGGTTCAAATGAAAATTCCGTTGATTTTTAAAAACAAGTTTAGAAAATATAAGTGCCTTACGCGTTATTTAGATTAGCTAGTTGTAACGTTCATACATACCATACTGTTCATCATTTATTACATAGCCAGAGTTCCATATATAAACATTCCATGTTACATCACAAGTACAGATCATCCAAAAGAAGACAAACAGCACACAATCTTCATTCTTCTCGCATGGCATCTTTATCACTGCTTTTCTGCTCGCCCAAATAATTTGGGGTCATCACAGGTGTCAACCACACGACACAAAATAGGGTCAGTCTTGATAAACAAAATTTAAATACTGACAGACTAAATAAATATACGTAAACCATTATAAAGTATAAATAAGTCATGGTCACCTACAGAACTACCATGAAATGCATGTTCATCTTATTATATGATGCATGACTGAGATCTCAGCAACATCTAAATAATTGTGGCCACTGTCAGATAACCCCACCCTCACCTTAGTGGAACGAACCTATCCATCCCGTCAGGGTAGCCCAGTGTCGCGTAGGAGTCTCACTCCCATCCATGTGATCATCATGGTGGTGTGGTTCCCCACTGTCTCAACTACCCCCAAG
>PYAF01003986.1:19461-37584 GCA_007407185.1 Glycine tomentella | reverse complement strand
ACTAATTTAATAGTCTTTACATATTTTGTAAATTTTATGAATTAGAATTTTTACTAATACACGTTTCTTGAAAAAAAAAATTATCCTAAGCAAAAATAATAGTAATAAAATCAACTTAAAAATTAGGTCGTTACACTTGGGGTGAGCACATAGGTGATGATGTAATGTAGGAGTCTATCCTCATGAGTCATAGGTCCAGTGCCTAATCTCAGCCTTAGGTTCATGTGAGGATCAATAAGCATACCTCTGTATGTTTTCATCTTATTGTATCCTTTAGCTTCTTCATCAAATCTTCTCTCTCCATCAAAGGAGATTCCAGCAACCTCCTGCCATATCTCTGGAGTTATCTCCATGGCAACTCCACTCACTTATGTGAGGATAGTTCCATGCATGGAGATCTTGGCACAGGTGTAGAAGACATTTACCAAGTCTAGGTAATAAGTCCCTTGCATCTCCACAAACTTGGTGAGACCTTGCTGTTCTAATAAATGAGGGAAGTTAAATCCCTATTTGGTGAACCATCCAAGGCTCAAGTACTTTTGTGGACAAAGAAGCTTTGTTTCATTGAACTGTAAATAGTTCATCTTGTCATATTCTTTGGTAAACCAGTGATCAAGCCTACTGATCACAGGATTTGAGGGTTGAGCTTTATGGTGTTTGGCTTTCCTCTTTGAGGTTTTGGCTCTTTTGGAGGTGGACATTTTCAGAACGAAATTGGGGTTTCAGGAGAGAAGATAAGTTCAGTTTTAGAACTTATGAGGCTTACTGGTGTGTGAGTAGAAATATAGAGATAGAGAAGTAGAACAAGAAAAGCTTGAATGGTATGAATTCTCAAATCACAAAGGGACTCTATTTATAGATGATTTGGATGTAATGGGCAGTTCTTAATTCGAAAATATGACTGTTGTAACCATTAACCACTAACATTAAGCCTTAGATTCTATTAAAACGTGGTTTAATGCAGATGGGCAATTTCAAAACTGTTAGATTTTTGCAATAACCACTTAAATAATTGATTATATTGATATGTAATCAATTATTTCATTCAAAAATTCAATTATGAGAAAAGTTGTAATCGATTAAAATACAGGGTTAATCGATTATTTTAGCACAGATGGTTTATTGAAGACGAAGTGTAATTGATTATGATTTGAGATAATCAATTAAAGCAGAGTGAAGTAGTTTTCTCAGACATGCATGATGCAAATAATCGATTAATTCGATGAAGTAATTGATTATTCCAGACATGTTAAAATTTGAAAAACAATTTAAGATACACGTAATCAATTATTCAGTTGATGTAATCGATTATTCCAAAGTGAACTTGATTTTTCAGAAACTCGAGTTATGGAATAATCGATTATTTCATCAACTTAATCGATTACAAATCGCTTTAATTCAATTATAGAAGGCTTAGATGAGCAAATAATCGATTATGCTTTAATGTAATCGATTATATCAGTAAGACTATCACATATATCATCCACAAACAAGTTTTCAGCTAGCAATGGAGTTTATGTCTTTCATGCTTTGATTAAGTCATTCAAACACAAGGTAATAAGCATAGACATGTCAATCAACATATACTAGACTCATCTAATATACCAAGCATGTTTCTTAAAGTGAAAAACCTATCTCTATCTAAGGGTTTGGTAAATATATCAGCCAATTGTTTGTTACTTTCAACAAATTCAATCTTAATGTTACCTTTTTGCACATGGTCTTTGATGAAATGGTGTCTGATTTCTATGTGTTTTGTTCTGGAATGCATGATTGGATTCTTGGAGATGTTTATTATCACATAAAAGCGGAATGTGTTGAAGTCCCACACCAAAGTCTTGGAGTTGTTGCTTCAACCATAAGCTTTGAGCACAACAACTTCCAGCTGATATATACTCAGCTTCTGCAGTTGATAAAACTACACATGATTGCTTTTTGCAATGCAAAGAGATTAAAGAGCTTCCTAATAAATGACAAGTACCACTTGTGCTCTTTCTATCCAATTTGCATCCTGCAAAATCAGAGTCAGAAAAACCAATTAAGCTGATAGATGTACCTTTTGGATACCAAAGTCCCACTTTTGGTGTGGACTTTAGATACTTTAAGATCATCTATACTGCAGCTAGTGTTGGATTCAGGGGGAGCTACTTAAAGAATGCAAAGGAAATTTGATTCAAGCATTGGTTTTGGGCTTTCAACATGCCTTGAAGATTAATTAGTGTGAAATGTGTAAGAGAAAAGCAATTTTGGTGATCCAAGTGCATTGCATTCATATTAAATCCATAATTAACTTAATTGGTTTCATAAAAATCACAAGGCTTTGTTAATTTGACTAAGTTTTTAAACTAATTCAAAAGTTTTTGGAAAAATGCATTTTGCACTGATGTAATCGATTACCTTAAGTCTTTAATCGATTATTTTGTTCTTTGTCTATTATGGAAAACCTTTCAAGAACAATATAATCGATTACCTATCAGAATAATCGATTATTTGACCTTTGTTTTTATATGAACTGCCTTGTTGAATGCTTTAATCGATTATTATTAGGTAGTAATCGATTACATGGTTATATATGATTTTAAGTTGTGCTGGGATAATCGATTACCACAGTATTGTAATCGATTACACATGCTTATTTGGAAAAGCCATTTCCCTGCTTTAATCGATTACTATTTCTCGTAATCGATTACATTGTACGTTAGTGCTTACAAGTCTTCCTGGTTTAATCGATTACCACATGACGTAATCAATTACATAGTTCATTAAGTTTTTAGAGACTCCTGCTTTAATCGATTACCACATTCTTGTAATCGATTACACTGTGTATCTTGTCATTCTGAGTCTCCTGTCTTAATCGATTATAGGACGGAATAATCGATTATTTTGCTCATTGCACATGTCCAGAAACTATGTTGAACACTTTAATCGATTACTTGATTTATTTAATTGATTACATGTGCAAAATATTTTATTATTAGGCGCGTTTAATCGATTACAGTTAGTTACAAAAAGCTGTTATAAATAGGATTGATGCTCAGCTGCTTTAACAACTTTGTGGAACATTACTTATACGTATTTTCTGAGCTTAAACAGTCTTGTGAGCATTCTAAAGTGATTTTTAAGGGTTCAATTGTGTCTTGCTCCATTGTGCTTTGATCATATGTGTTTGAGTCATTCTTGGAGCTTGAAACCATTTCAAGATTAAGGAAAGTTGTGCTTATTGATTGTAATCATTCAACCTGATCTGGTAACTTCATTTTGCATTGCATACATTGGATCATTAGGTTGTTTCTCTCCTTAATCTGATTGTAATTTTCGTTTTGGATTTTCTTTGTAATGGCTATTGTAATTGGGTTTTTGCTTGAAACTAGAGAAAGGGTTCTCTAGGTGGAAGAACTGAGTAGTGTTTTCATGTTCTTGTCTCTTAGAATCTAATAGGGTTTTAGATTTCTGTACTTTATCTAGGGTTGATAAAGGGAGACATTGTAATTGATTGTAAGAACAAAAAATTATAATAGTGGAACTCTAACCTAGTGTTGGTTAGAAGAAAAATGGATGTAGCTTCTAGTGGTGAAGTGAACCAGTATAAATTTGATTGTGTTTTGCTTTTCTATCCCTTAATTCATTATATTCATTGTATTCTTGATTAAATTGCTTGACCAACAAAGTCTATTTTGATCCATTGAATTCCTTGGGGCTCAGCTACTTGATTGAATAAGATTTCTTGGTTATGAAAAGTGATAAAGATCCTAGGAACTCTGATTTTGATTAAAGAAATTTTAATTTACCAAGGTTTAACCAATTCACCCCCCTCTTGGTTAAGTGTGAGATATTCATACTCTTTATAGTTAGATGAGATTCTTTAGGATTAGCTTGATATCTAGCACACAAGCAAACACTTAGCATAATATCCGGTCTACTTGCTGTAAGATAAAGCAATGATCTTATCATTCCTCTATATCTTGACTCATCAACTCTTTTCCCTTTTTCATCTGAATCTAGATAGGTAGAAGTTGCCACTGGTGTTGTTGTAGCTTTGCAATTCTCCATGTCAAACTTCTTTAACATTTCCATGCAGTATTTTGATTGAGAAAGGAATGTCCCATTCTTTATTTGCTTGACTTGCAATCCTAGGAAGAATGTGAGTTCTCCCATCATTGACATTTCAAACTCTTTCTGCATATAAGCTGAAAATTCTTTACATAAAGAGTGATTAGTGAAACCAAAGATAATGTCATCTACATAAATTTGTACTAAGAGTATATCTTTGTTTCTTCTCTTGATGAACAAGGTTTTATCCACTTCACCTCTTGTGAATGATTGACCAAGCAAGAACTTGCTTAATCTCTCATACCAAGATCTTGGTGCTTGTTTCAAACCATATAAAGCTTTCCTTAATATATATACATGATTAGGATATTGATGATCTATAAAGCCAGGTGGCTGATCAACATAAACCTCTTCATCAATATAACCATTAAGGAATGCACTTTTTACATCCATTTGAAACAATCTGAAGTTTAACATACATGCATATGCAAGCAATAATCTTATGGCCTCTAATCTAGCAACTGGAGATAAGTCTCGTCATAATCAATGTCTTCCTCTTGGTTGTAACCTTTTGCAACCAATCTAGCTTTGTTTCTTATTATGATGCCACTTTCATCCAGCTTGTTTCTAAAAACCCATTTAGTGTCAATAGGTGTATGAATTGAAGGTCTAGGAACAAGTTCCCAAACATTATTCCTTTTAAATTGGTTTAACTCATCATGCATAGCAATCAACCAATGTTCATCAAGTAAGGCTTGTTCAACATTATTAGGTTTAATTTGAGATACAAAAGCCATAGTACAACATAGATTTCTTAGAGAAGACCTAGTAGATAATCCCTTAGATTCTTCACCAATTATGTTGTCTAATGATAAATCTCTTGTGGTTCTCCAATCATTGTGCTTAAGTGTTGTTGCTTCTTGAATGGATTCTAGTTGTGCTTCATCTTCTTCTTGTTTGCTTTCTTCAATAGGCTGCAGTTTTTTTTCTTTATTTTCTGTATCATTATCACTTAAAACTTCTTCTAGAGAAGGGTTAGATTCATCACATACAATATATACAGATTCTTCAACACACAAGGTTCTTTTGTTAAAGACTCTATAGGCCTTACTTTGCAAGGAATATCCAAGAAAGATAGCTTCATCAGCTTTTGAATCAAACTTGCCAAGATTGTCTTTTCCATTGTTTAAAACAAAACATTTACAATTGAATACTCTTAAGTGAGAAATGTTTGGTTTTCTTCCTTTATATATTTCATAAGGGGTTTTCTTCAAACAAGGCCTTATGAGAATTCTATTCAAGGTGTAGCAAACAGTGCTCACTGCATTAGCCCAAAAATGTTTAGGTAATTTTGTTTCATTTATAAGAGTTCTTACACCTTCTTCAAGTGATCTATTTTTCCTCTCCACAACACCATTTTGTTGAGGTGTTCTTGGAGCTGAAAAATTGTGATTGATTCCAAAATCTTCACAGAACTTTTCAAAGTGTTCATTTTGGAATTCACCACATGGTCACTTCTAATTGAAACAATATTACAACCTTTTTCATTTTGAATTAACTTGGCTAATTTCTTAAAAGTTGTGAATTCTTGGCTTTTAGATCTAATGAACAGTGTCCAAGTGTATCTAGAATAGTCATCAATAAAGACAAAGCCATAGTAATTTCCTCCTATGCTCATAGTTCTTGAGGGACCAAATAAGTCCATGTGAAGTAATTCAAGAGGATTAAAAGTATAAACCATGTTCTTACTTTGAAAATAGTTTTTAGTTTGCTTTCCTCTTTGACATACTTCACAAATCTTATCTTTCTCAAACTTAAGCTTAGGTAGACCAATTACTAAGTCTTTTCTTATTAACTTGTTGAGATGATGCATGTTAATATGTGATGTTCTTTTATGCCATAGCCATGTCTCATTAGCTTTACTTATTAAACAATCAGTTTTATGTATGAGTGCATGGTCAATTGATAGAACATAGATGTTACTCTTCCTTTTGCCAATGTGTGCAACTTTTCCAGTTTTTCCTTCATGTATCAAGCAAGTCTCATTGTTGAAGGTGACTTTGAAACCCTTGTCACACAATTGACTAATACTTAGTAGATTGTGCTTTAACCCTTCAACATAAAGGACATCCTTGATTTTGGTGGATAAGTTGTCTCCAATGTTGCCTTGCCCAATTATTTTGCCTTTATTGTTGTCTCCATAGGTAACATATCCTCCTTCTTTAAGTACTACATCTGTGAGCATGGATATGTCTCCGGTCATGTGTCTAGAGCATCCACTATCTAGATACCATATTGATGATTTTGCTCTAAGACACATCTGCACAAATCAAATTAAGTAGAGAAGAAAGGTCCCCAATTTGAGTTGGGTCCAAAGGGGTTAGTTGCTTTCTTTCTTTTCTCAATCCATATGCAATCTCCATTTGTAACATAAAACCTTCTAGCATAGCACTTATAAGATGTATGACCTTTTAACATACAATAATTGCAAGTTGGAAATTTTGATGAATTAGCATAAGAAAATCTATGATAGTAGTTTGGTTGATTATGCTGCTTTTAATATTTATGACACAAGCTTATTTTGAGTTCTACCACCATGTTTGTATCCCAATCCATACGTATCACCAACATGCTTTTGAACACTTAGCATTTCATCTAAGTTACTTTTTCCTTTGTAATACTTTCTTAGCAAATCAACCAAATAACTAATTTCAGTTTGAAAGACCATATTTTCTTCAGCTTTGCTTATTTTGTATTCATCAAATTCTTTCTACAATTTATTGCATTTATCAACCTTAGAAGTGGCTAAGGAGCATGTACATCCATATTCCTTGTAACTTGAAAGAAGCTTGTCATGTTCTTCATTTAGTTTACAAAGTTTTTCTTGGAATTCAGCAAGTTTGGATACATGCCATCTTAGGCTACCTTTAAGTTTGTTGTTAGCTATAGCTAATCTTTTAGCTTCACAATGCATTTCATGAAAAGCATCAACTATTGTATTGAATTCAGAGATTACCTCGGGTTCTGTACTTGATGACTCTTCTTCTTCACAAATGGTAGATGTGAGGCATAGATGAGCTTCTACTTCTTTTTCTGAAAAGGATTCTGAACTTGTAGATTCATTGTCCTCCCATGCAATGTAAGCTTTTCTAGGCTTTCCATCTCTTTTTGATCATATATCAGTTTGTGACTTCTTTGCTAGTGAGGGACACTCAGACTTTATGTGTCCTTGCTTTCCACATTCAAAGCAAGTGATGGAGGATGAGTTATTGTTCTTATTTGTGCTGTCATTTCTCTTCTTTTGTTGTGAAAACCTTCTAATTTTGTTTTTCCTCATGAACTTGGTAAACTTTCTCACAATGAGATTCATATTCTCATCATCTTCATCTTCACTTGAATTTTCTTCTCTTTCAATCTTTGAAGGTACAACCTTTATTGCAATACTCTTATGTCTTTTCTCTACATCTTCACTATTAGTCAATTGAGATAATTCAAGCTCATATTCTAGATGCTTACCAAACATGGCTGCCATGGACATCTTTGATAGATCCTTTGATTCTTTGATGGCTGTGACTTTAGGCTGCCAATCTCTTGTTAGGCATTTGAGAACCTTGATTTTCAGCTCTTCTACATCAAACACTTTCCCTAATCCAAGCAAGTGATTCACAATGTAAGTGAACCTAGTTTGAAGTTGTGAAATATTCTCATCATCTTTCATTTTGAACATTTCATACTCATGAATGAGAGTATGTTTTCTTGATCTTCTCACATCGTCTATTCCTTCATGCATAACTTTAAGTAGTTCCCACATTTATTTGGCACTCTTACACCTAACGGTCCTGAAAAAATCATTAGAGGATAATCCAGAAGTTATCATGTTGTTTACCTTGAAATCATATTGGGTTGCTTTCTTTTCTATTTCAGACATCTCTTCCCATTCTTTTGGTATTGATTTACCATCAACAACCTTGGTAGGAATGAAAGGTCCTTTCTCAATACAATTCCAAGCACCCGAATCATTAGATTGGATGAAGATTAGCATTCTGTTTTTCTAGAAATTGAAATGTTCACCTTCAAATAAAGGAGGTCTATTTAATGAGGCTCCCTCCTTGAATGTTATTTGATTAGCATTCATTTTCAAGGATTTTGAAAAGATCTTGAGCAAATTACAAGATCCAGCTCTTGATGCCAATTGAAAATATAATGAACACTTATGAAAACCAAGAGGGGGGTGAATTGGTTTTACCTCAGAGTTTTAAAAAATCCTTTCAAAAATGTAACAACGGAAGTATTTTAGAAGGATCGTATCATTTTAAAAACCAATTAGGAAAACAATTTACTTCTCTAATCAATTTACTCCTGTGTAATGACCAAGTTTGTATGACAAGTAATTTCTATACTTCAAGAATTAAATGGAAGACAAATTGAAATATAAAAGCACAAAAGATTTATACTAGTTCACCTCTCAACTCTGGAGGCTACATCCAGTTTTCTTCCAACCAAAATCTTGGTTAGAGTTCCACTATAACAAATATCTTTACAAACTTTACAAATGATCTCTCTTACCCTCCCTAGGTAAAATTCAAAATCTATATCCTATAGACTTTTTAAAAGACCAAGAACCAGAGATCCCTTCTCTGTTCTTCCCTCTAGAAACCCTTTCTAGGAAAGCTTTAAAGATTACAAATGCTATATGGAAATATTGAACAATTTCAAAATAGAAATATACTAGAACTTCAAGCTTAAGGTACAAGAAAGATATCACCTTATAATCCTCAGAAACAACAATGAGATGAATGATTCAACCTGAGATTATGTGTAGAAGACGATAACTAGACTTTCTTGAAATCTTTCTTTAAGAGCAAGCTTGAGAAAACTTTGATCTATGAGTTACAACACTTAGAACTCATGTAGATCCCATTGATACTCAACAACTATGATTACCAACCTTCATTCTGATTTGGGTACTCAAGAGAATTGTAGGAAAAGGTTTTTACAAATTTGTACGCTTTGGGTATTCACTCTCTCAATGAGACTCAGCTTTTCTATTTATAAAAAAAATTGTTTTAACTAACTGTAATCGATTATTTCGTCAATGTAATCGATTATTTTAACTATTGTAATCTATTTATTTAACCAGATAATCGATTAAAGTGTTCATCAGGAATCTGGGAATTTGTCACGAACAATTTAATCGATTAATTCGTCTTGTAATCGATTACTCCAAATGAACCAAGTTTTTCAAAACACTCAGTAATTGATTAAACAACCAAATAATCGATTAACATAGACCATGCCTAAAACTTGACAATGCATATTTAATCGATTACGAATATCTGATAATCGATTAAATTAGATGAACATGCTGTGTAAAATTATGCAGAAGCTCTGGTAATAGATTAAATACCCAAATAATCGATTATCATAGGAATTTCCAAAAACTATGAAGAGCTTATTTAATCGATTGCTATTAAATGGTAATCGATTAAAATGTTCATAAAGCTTTTACCAAAAACTAACACAAGCCTGTAATCGATTATTTTACCAAAGTAATCGATTAAAGCAATGAGAAATTGTTTTACACAATTTCTAATAGCCTTTATGAATCATTACTTGATTGATTAACAATGTATGATTAATTCTCATTATATGAATGTATGAATGCATTAATATTGAGGATTATAAAGCTTTATCTTGATTGACCAAGCTTAGAAACAAATTACAAATGCCATCAATTAAGATTGGGCATGTAAAATACCAAAACCATTTGCTTCTTCAACTTGGAATCTATGCTTTAGCTTCTTGATTCTAACACCACAAACCTCCCAGCCAGGCGACCTAGTCTAGTGTGTTCGGGGTGAACCCAGAAAAAAGCCTCATACAGGAAAACTTGGACCCAACTGGGAAGGCCTCTTCAGGATTGTCACCAACCTAGACAACAGAGCCTACAAACTGCGAGAGCTAAGTGGTAAAGCCATTCCAAGAACATGGAACGCTACCCACCTAGAGTTCTACTACAACTGATAAACTGAAGACCGAACGGTGTACTCTTTTTTCTACTCGAGTGTTTTATCCCATGAAAAAATAGGGTTTTGGATGAGGCCTATCTGATGAACCCTGATGACAATATGTACTCAAATGCTATATCAATAAAACATATTTCTCTTATTTCTATATTTGTGTCATTCTTGCAGGGACACGACAAAAACCAGGACTAGCTCTTGGTAATCCTTACAGGCCCTTAATATCCAGGGTCCGGTTTCTACAACACCGTCAGTTGAACTCACAAGTCCTTAAATATCCAGTGTCCGTTTTCTACAACACCCTTGGTGGATCTCACAGGTCCTTAAACATCCAGGGTCCGCTTTCTACAGCACCCTTGGTAGACCTCACAGGTCCTTAAACATCATGGTTTCACTTTCTATAGCAATCTCAGTGGACCTTACAGGTTCTTAAGAATGAACCTCACGGGTCCTTAAATGTCTAGCGTTTGCTTTTTACAGTACCCTCGACGGACCTTATAGGTTCTTAAAGGTGGACCTCCAGCAAAACCCATGACAAGGTCCCAGTATTCTATAAGTTCATGAATCCAAGGCTAGCTTCCGATAGCATACTAGGTGGACTTCCAACAAGACCCAGGGCGGACAGGTCATTGTTCAACCTACAATGGTTCTCAGACCCCAAAGCCAATCTCTGATAAGCTCACTCTTCCAAGGTCCACTTTTGGTAAGCCTCGATGAAACCCAAACTGGACAACTCCCCTGGTAATAGACTTGAAAAAAAAATCAAGGTACAACAAGGTCCACCCTTGACATACAATATTGTTGATAAGCTTTCTTTTGTAGAAATACAAGCTTGCAGGAATATAAAAGTCTAAGGTCTACCCTTGGCACACAAAAAACCCAAGACACACTCTTGGTACATTTTACTCCTTTGGCACCTTGACAAACAAGGCCAAAGGATCATTTGTTTTGCAGGAACAGGTATCCAAGGTCCACGTTTGACGAAAAAACCCAAGATACACTCTTGGTACATTCATTCTCTTGGAACCTAGACAAGTAGTGCTATAAGATCAACCATTAGCAAAAGCAGGAATCCAAAATATATGTCTAAGTTTCACCTTGGACATTCGAAACCCAAGACACATTCTTGGTAACTCAGCTGCTTCGAAACCTTAACAAGCAGAGTCCGAGGACCTAATACCCATCCTCGAACAAAAAGCAAAGCAAGACACTATCAAAATACACGGTCTTGGTTTCTACGAAGAAATAACATCATTCGCATGACCTAATCTCATCATCACAAGAGATTCAAAAGCAGAAGATAGTATATAAAAGTATATAAGATTGAAGGTGAAGAAAGAAATGTTGGCATTAAAATAATTATCAAAGATTACATGGCCTTCATGACCCAAAACAACGTAAACAAAATACAAAATAGCAGCCTAAGCATTGGCTCCCTCACTGGTACTCTCCTCAGCAGAGCCAATCTCTTCCTTGTTAACCAAGACGCCGCCCTTCACATCTTTGAAAGGGTCGAAGAGACCCAAATCAAGATCCTTTGCAAAAAGGGCAGCTTGCCTGACAGCCTTAAGGAAGCCCTTTTCATGTTGCTCCACAACCTCTCGTTTGTAGAGGGCCAACTCCTCATCAAGCTCTTTCCTAACTGCCATCTCTGTCAAAAGATTGAGCTCAGACTCCTTCAACTTCGCCTCTAGGTCAGCCACCTTCTTGGCAAGCTATTCCTTCTTAGTAGCAACCTTGTCAACCTTGGTAGCGAAGTCCTTTTTCTCCCACAGCAGAACCTTGCTTTGGGTGGCCAAATCATCACCATCTACTCAAGTGCGCAACAAAGTGGCCAAAGCATCACTGGCCTTGGCAAAAAGTTGATAGTGGGACCTGACCACCTCAGCAGGCTCCCCCATGACACCATTCAGCTTGGCGTGCTCTACTTGCCAAACGTTACGGACAGTGGACTTTAGCTTGGCTAGATCTCTCTCCAAGGAAGTAGCTTTGTTCACAACCTCTTGATGGAGCAACCTATTTTCTTCCAAAATAACCAAACTCCTCTCAAGAAAGACCTTGGCAGAATTCGTGGAACGTTGAATCCTTACCGACCTTATCAAGTTTTTTTCAAAAGGGGTCGAAGTTCTTCGTTCAGGTATGTTTCCTACACTCCACATAGAGCCAATCTCCCTTGAGACATGCAAGAATTCAAGGGAGGTGGCAGGGCGGGAGGAAGACGAAGGCAAAGCAGATGCTAGCTTAGCAGAGGTCGACTAGATAGCAGAGGTGGCAGCAGGAGGAGGAGGAGGAGGTGAAGCAGCAGGGGTCGGAGTTTGGGCAGCAGCAGCAGTCACCTCCATAGTGACGGGAGCCCTGACAACAAAGGTTGAGACAGGTGGAGTCGAAGTGGTGGTGGCAGTTGCCACTGTTGAAGTTGGAGCCTAGGTAGGAGAAGGAGAAATAGGTACACTGGGAAAAAACCCAACAGCCTCCCTCATTGAACGCAAGCTACGAGGGGCTCAGGACTTCTTACACCCAGATATCCCAACACCATAATATCTCTTCCTTTTAGCCAAAATGGAGGGAGAGGTACCGGGAAAAGCAATAGCAATATCAGCAAAATCAACCCTGACAGCAGGTCGACCCTCGTTTCGACCTGGAGGATGGACATGGGTAGGTGGCACAACACCACCATCAACACCCACATTCTTCACCAACGATCTCCATGGGAAATTCCCCATTATGCCTGCAAAGCACACATAGAAATCATAAGTGTCAAGTCAGGTCAAAATACGCAGACAAGAAGACAAAGGAGGAATAAGGCAAGAGGACTTACCATCTAGAGCAGAGAGGGGATCATCCGCCAACGACAATGACAAGATGGTTCGCGCATCCAAAGAAGTTGGCAACTGCTCTTGGATCGCTTTGTTCATTCTCTCCACCACGGTCAACTAGTCTTCGTCAAATGACTTGAGCCTGTTGAGGTCAAATTGCTAGTAAAATGGGAAGCAAAAGTCCCCATCTTGGTTAAACATTAAAGGATAGGCCATCTACCACCACACCGTTGTCCCGAACCTTGAAAAATGGTCCTTAAAACAACAAAAGACATTGGAGTTAACCTTAAACAACTTCTTCGACATGCTGTGTAAAGAGACCCAAGCAATCTTCCCTATCAATTTTGTCTGGAATAAAATAAAAAGACCGACACACTTGGCTGGATGTTAAAGAATGAACATAAAATCTCGAATGCCCTCACCAATACCCAACTATTGGGACGATGTTGAGAGGGTGCCACGTTCAAGAAGTCCAAGAGAGTACATTGAAAAGGGGAGAAGGGAAGAAATAGACCCAGCACCTCAAAGAGGCACCGGTACTTGAAGAAAAAAGGCAGAGCACCTTACGTCGCCCTCAAGAACGGAAAGTCCTCACTTCTGCAAGCTTCAACAACAACCATGTTGGAATCTTCAAGAGTCATCAACCATAGTTAATGGCGTATGGCATTTACATACGCTGGTGAAGCGATTGAGGACTTGTATTTAAGAACATCCTCTCTCACCCACTCGTAGCCAGCACGGCCGGAGCCAACAATGGTGACCCAATACTATGACTACGCCGCACGCGAGGAGAGGCCCTAGCGCTTACAATGCCACTTTTTCTTCCACTTCCAAGAGCAGAAGGAGGCAGAATCGAGAGGGGTTGAGGTTCCCTGGCCCTAAGGCGATAGAAGGTCTTGCCTTCACCAGTCCGATGAAAGTTCGCTTTCCTCCTTGAAGAGGAAGACTCATCATCAGAAACTCCATTATGGGTCTCCTCTTCCGAGGAGTCAGCCACAGAGATGACCTCGCATAAAGGGCTACTCAATCAAGCCCCCTGTAGCCCTACCTCCTATACCCAAAGTGGAGTCAAAAATGGGAAATACAGACATTTTCAGAAGCAGAAAGATGATACCTTGAGTGAAAGAGAGAGGGGTGAGAAGAAGGTTGAAGAAAGGCAGAAGGTTCTGGAAAGCAAGAAAGTAAGACAACAAGAAAACAAGGGGATAGGTATGGCGGGTGAAGGCGATGTCAAACGTCCCCTCCATTTAAATGGAGGCATAACTTGTCAGTTACATATGGGACATGAAACAACCCCTTGCAATCCATGACATAATCAATATCCACTCACCCACTATCGAATGACTCTAGTACGTGCCCACTCTCTAAGTGACACTTTTGCACGAGTATGACGCGTATTGCACGCACATGAGAAAAGACAAAGTGTCACGCTCACTTTGAATGCACATTCCAACGGTCAGATATTGGTAGAAGTATGCAACTGAGACACGTCACCTGCTTGACATGTCCGACTTCGCATGTAAAACAAAGCACATACTCTCTGGACAAATTAATAGTAACAGCCCGAACAACACATATTCAGACTACGAGGCTTAAAAAAATGTAAACACTCATACTGCAGATTCACCCGTGGTGAGCATACTCCGAGACCACCTCAAACATTTATCTTCAGTTTTGGTCCAATAATTGATGTACTTACTTGAGCGTCGGTGTCCTTTCCTTTGTTTTGCATGTCTCCCTCGTTAACAACGTCGACTCTCCGTCCGACGTGCAAAGTCTGGAATCCACCTAGACCATTTCCATCTTGGTACATGACATTTCCAGATTTTGGTAAGAACAAAAATAAAATATTTGGGCAATAGAAATAAGAATAAACATCGTAATTTAAAAAAATATAAGATAAAATAGAGGAGAGCAAAAAGAAAAGGTTCAAGAAAAGAACACATCACAACAATGTTAAAAATATCACCACCCTTTTGTTGTCACAATTGCTTATTTTTAATATTCTGACAAACTAATTAAATCTTATATTGATGCTTCTTCCTTTCCTGATAAACAAACTGTCAAGGTTGTCGTCATTTTCCTTTTCCACCACCACAAACAAAAGAAGCAAACGAAGATCAAAAGATAAACATGAAAAAATAAAAGAAAAATAAAATCCAAATAGAAATAAGAAAAAAGTAAAAGAAGAACAAAAAGAGAAACACAGTGACTTAATCGAAAGTCAGTCACTTTTAACCTCCTAGGTCACTGGGCATAAACCAATATTTTAAACCATCTAATTAGAAGGGGGAAAAACAAAATAAAAAATCTTTATAAACTAAAAAAAATCAACAATTGTCTTTATCCCTTTTCAAATATGCAATAGAGTTAATTTCATCACATGCAATCAAATGAAGATCAAAAAACAGACATGAGAAAATAAAAAGAAAAACCAAAGCAAAACAGGAATAAGAAAAAATAAAAGAACAAAATGAGAAATGTTAGAAGAAGACAAATACATCACTATAACACCATCAAGCCACCACCGTGTGTCGGTCACCAAATTTTTTCATTATATAGAAAAAATAATTGCAAACAAAATTTTAAAATTTTAATTTTGATTGCTACCCTGAAAATTAGCTTATAATTGGCGTCAATTTTTTATTCTTTGAGTTGAAATTTTTAACGCAGGGTAACTATTGTTAAAGCACATAATATCAATTATTTTGTGGTAACTTATCAATATATTTAAAAATTATGCCATCGATTTCTTATGGTGCAAAACACAAGATCAATCTTCAAAATTTACTCAAATAACATGTTACATTTTTTAATTATTTAAAAATAATGTTTTATTGATTATTTTTTATTTCTTTAATTAAAAGTAAGAAAATAAGTTTGTATATACCTTTTTAATCAAACATGATATAATGCAAACATCATTTCTTATCCCTTGTGATTATTTACATTATGATATAATGCATGATATAAATCACATGATTATTTTTTATTTTTTATGATCATGAATTTTATAATAATGATGAAAGCTCTTCATGGATTATACCTTAATTTGGTTTTTTTTATTGATGTTTTACTTGTCAAGTTTTCCTGATTGATTTTAATGATTTTTATTGTAACTTCATAAGAAACCAACTTGACATGAAGAAGAATAATAGTAAAATATGAATAAAAGCCTCATAAAATAATTATTTATTCAAATAGGTTGTACGCTCTATAATAGAGTGGATATTATCACACGATTTATGTAACACCCCAAAATTTCATAACTATAGTACAATAGATATTTATGGAAGTCTTAAAGTTAGGAAAGATTTAATTATGTGGATGAAATATCATTAGAGACATTACGGAAATATTTGGGAAAAATAACCATATTGCCCTTACCGTAAATTAGAAATGATAAAAATGCCCTTGAAGGAAAAAAGACGATAGTGCCCCTGGATATTTTTGAAAATTACAAAAATGTCCTAGATATTTTAGAAAGATATTTTAAAATGGAAACTTACATAAATGCCCTTGAATATTTTGGAAATGACAAGAACACCCTTAGATATTTTGAATAGATATTTTTGTGATAAAAATGACAATTATGCCCCTAAAATGAAAGATGAATTTACCATAATGTCCTTCAGGCCAGAAGTGATCAGATATTCTTAGGGATTCTGTGAGAACCTAATGGAAATACAGAAATGAAAATACCAAATACTCTTAGATAGCAGATAGTTGTGACAGGAAACCATAAGTAGAATTAGGTTTTTCTTAAGCATCCAATGGTATAAAAGGAAGAAAAACTTATGTTCCCATCCTTAGGTATGAATAGCACGTGTAGAACCATGTAGAAAGGAAGAGAATATTCATGAAAACCACTTATAAAAGTAAAGCCATGTGATGAATACAAGTGTTAGGACACTTGTAAGGCATATGATGAAGATTTTGCCTCTACATTTACGTGAAATTTGGAAAATAATGGTGAAGCTTCATGATTTTGCCAACTCAAAGGGACACTTGGAAGAAGATTAAGAGAAAGCTTCATGAATCAAACAAGTGTCAAGACAATTGTATGGTGTAGGTTTAGTTTAAGTAGATTTTTCTTAAAAGGCAAAAGTCTTATCTTGTCCCTTTGGCAGAACACGTGGATAGTTCTAGACATTAGTTCAACGATCCCAACGGTCAAACGTTATATACGTGAGATAGGATTATACCTTTAAAATTTTAAGGAGATCCAACGGTTAACAAATTCAGAATCAATATTTTACTAAAATGGGTTTTGGGAAAATTCAAGAAATGAAGAAAAGCACGAAATTCCCTTAATACTTAGCTACTCCACGTAAAGTAAGGAGAATAAGTGAAGATTTTCCCTAAACACAAGCTACTGCACGTGTACCATCAAGAAGAATGGAGAAGCCTTGAGAAAAATCAAGATAAAGGACACTTGGATGGTGGAAAAGCTAGGATACATGCCATTGGTCCATTTGTAAAGTAAGGTAATAATGAACTAAGAAGATTTTTGAAGCAAAATACTATATAAAGGATGAAGTGGACCGAAAATACCAAGCCTTTCTAAGAGAAGTTCACGTGTAAAAGCATTTCATATTCCTTTTCATCTTTTCATTTTCCAAATTCTACATTTTTCACCCTTCCACTTTCAAAGAATTAAAGTATAACACAAACCCTAGCACCTTGAAGCTTCACGTGGGATCTAGGAGCTTTTAGGAGGAAGTTTATCAAGTTTAAGAAGAAAGAACAAGCTATGTATAGGGGAGTTTATGCTAAATATAGTTTAAGTGATTAAGTGATGTTTTGTTGGAATAAGTGTTTGAATCTTTGGGAATTATGACTTATATACAAAAGGTTGTTGGATTTGGATTATATTTGCATGGTTGAGTGCTTTAGAAAAAGTTATGTATTATTTTCTATGTTGTTGAGTGTTTCTATAAAAGCACACCATGTGTTGATAAAATGTTTTAAAAGAGACAAAGATGGTTTAAGTATTGTTTTGTTTGAATAAATATTTGGAATATTTGTGTTGTTAAGTGAGTTATGAATATTTATGGATTTCATGAATTCTTATGAAGCTTTATGATAAAGATAGTTTAAAAATTGTTGGTTTGAACAAGTGCTTGAGTTTTGGTGTATTTTGACTTGTCTTTGAGAAATTTATGGAGATGAACTATGGTTGTATGCTTGAATGTTTTATAAAGTTTTATGTAATTGTTGGAAGAAGTTTTATA
>PYAF01003986.1:0-14977 GCA_007407185.1 Glycine tomentella | reverse complement strand
ACAAATTTAAAGTTGTTTCCTTTGTTTTATAATTTTATATTTCATATTATTGTTTTTCTACTACTCTGTTTTTCTACCATACCATCCTGCACAATAAATATTTGGTATAAGTTTATTTTTCTCTTGATTTTATTTAATATTTTCTATATTTTTTTTGTAAATTATTATTCTTTAATAAATTTAAAACAGAAAGGAATCCAAAGACTATAAATTAATAATCTTAAAAAAATCTTAATTATTTTATCTAATTATTATTTGTTAAGAAAATATTAATTAATGGTTCAGAATTAAAATAAAACTCGTTGGATTATAAAATGATTAATTTTTTAATTATAATTATTATTTGAACAACTTTAAAGTCATCAGTTATAAAAAATATTAATTATAACTATTTTTTAAGTTTAAAATAATTAAAAAACCTATCATAAAATATAAAATTATAATTAAAACAACTTTAAATTTGTTCAAAATTAATTTTAAAACAAAAATTAATTCATAGTCATGAAAAATTTATTATATAAATAATTAAAAAACGTTAAATTTTTTATGACTTCACTATTAAAAAAACAAAGTCATGAATTTTTTTACAACTTCATACCCAAAAGTTGTAAAAATCCGTATGACTTACCATAATTTTAAAATTAATTCAAAAAATACTTCATTTGATAAATTCCAAATAAAATATCTCATTTTAGTTAAAGCTCTTGATAACTTAATAATGAAACCTTCATCTATTTTGTTTTATATATATATATATATATATATATCATAATATATATATATATATATATATTTATCATACAGAGTTATATTTTAGTTAGTATAATATAAAAAAGTTAGTATCTAAAATCAAGTGTCTCATCCGGGTCTTCTTCTATGACTTAGCCAGCATTATAAAGTTATATTTTTATAAAATAATTTTTAATAATATTTGGTACATTATTTTTTTAGTTTCTTATCCATGCTGAAAAATCATTTTATGACAAATTTCTCTTTTAATTTTATTTCTCTTTAGTATGTAAATTTAATTTTATAAAAGGTTGTATAAAGACAATCCTTCATTTTTTTTTATTGTTGTTAAATGAGAATGAACATAAAACCTGATGAGAGTTATTGCCAATTGCCGAGAGTTAAAAATAGTTTTCCTTGACTTTTATCTCAACAAACTTGCATAATGGCATTTTTATGTTTTCAATTCTTATATCAATACAATAAAAGAAGTTTAGTTATAGCTTTTAGTTTACTTATTAAAACTCATTGTTAGGCAAAAGAACTTAAATAATACACTTTTAATAATTAATTATCAATTTAGGGCTGTTTGAAAAGTATTTACACTTCTGGGGCAATTGGTCATGCCCAGTTTTGGGCGTGACCTACTGCTTTATATACCCCAGGTTTTCACTTTTCCGTCATTTTTTGTTGTTGCCCCTTCTCTATAAAAGTTCCAGAAGCGTAGTGTGAGTGATTTTACAGTTCGAAGCTCTGTCAACAAGTAAGTTATTTGATTAATTGTGTATATTAGTTAATATGTTATATTTTAAATTTGTTAGTGACGGAATCGTTAGTGTTTAGGGTTTAGTTTTGTAAAAAAATGTTTGGTATTAGGGTGCACGATTGAGGGTTTACGGATTAGGGTTGAGTGTTTTTGGGTGTAGGATTTATGATATAAGGTTTAAGGTTTTAGGGTCTAAGGGTTACGATTAAGGTGTTAGGGTTTAGTGGTTAAGGTTTAAGGGTCTAAGGGTTAGGGTTTAAGGTGTTAGGGTGTAGGGGTTAATGGTTTAAGGTTTAATGTTTTAGGGTCTAAGAGTTAGGGTTTAAGGTGTTTAGGGTGTAGGGTTTATGGGTTAAGGGTTAAGGTTTGAGTGTTTAAGGGTTAGGGTTTAAGGTTTTTGGGTGTAGCGTTTATGATTTAAAGGTTAAGGCTTTAGGGTCTTAGGGTTATGGTTTAAGGTGTGAGGGTGTAGGGGTTTATTGTTTATGGTGTAAGGTTTTAGGGTGTACGGGTTTAGGGTTTAATTTGTGTAGGGTTTAGGGGTTTATGGTTTAAGGTTTAAGGCTCTAAGGGTTATGGTGTAAGGTGTTAGGGTTTAAGGGTTTATGGTTTAAGGTTTAAGGCTCTAAGGGTTAGGGTGTAAGGTTGTAGGGGCTAGGGTTTAGGGTTGAAGGTGGTAGGGTTATGGGTTTAGGGTTTTAGGTTTAAACCCTAAGGGTTTAGGGTTTAAGGTGTTAGGGTTTACGGGTTTATGGTTTAAGGTTTTAGGTTTTAGGTTTTAGTGTGTATGGTAGTGTTTAGGGTTTTGGGACTCTACGACTTCAGTGTTGAGTCACTATGGTTCACTTGTTGCCATTACCTTAGATTATATTCCAAACCCATAAACTTTTCCTTTGTTAGATCTAGCTACACCACACCACACATGATATTTGTTTGCCAACGGGAGTTGACAATGCGGGCTAATAGGTTAGGGTTTAGTTTAGTTTATGTTTTAGGTAGAAATGTTTAGGTTTAGGGTTGACGGGTTAAGGTTTAGGGTGTATGTTTTACTGTATTAGGGTTTAAGGTTTATAGGTCTAAGGGTTAATGTCTATGGTTTATGAGTAATGGTAACAACATATTCTAACACAATATTTTGAAATTTATGTCTATAGTGAAGCTCTGGCAAGAAGTTATTGTTTTTGTTGAGTGGAAGAAATGAGTTCAGGTGGTGAGGAGTTTGTCCGTCTTGTGTTATATTTTAATGGAAGGAAATTTGAAGGACGACAAGGTGTTGTTTTTGAAGGGGAGATAAGGCAGACACGTATTAAGCGAAGCTCGACAATGGGTGAATTACATCAAAAGATACGCCAAAAATTAGGTCTGCAAGACAACCAATGTATCACTTTGCTAACGGGAACATTATGGCAACGTGACCAGTACATGGGTTTTCAACTTGTGGATGACGAAGACATAGAATTGCTAATGGAATAATTTTTTAAGCTGCCAACGAAAGATTTTATAGAGTTATACGTGGACTTTACTGTAGTAGATGATGTTGTACCCATCAGGTCAGTTCCTTTAAATTTTGGTAAGCCTACATCGTCATATGCTGCTCCATTAGTGAACGTGTTTGAGGAATATTCACATGACCCTACTTGGGTTATCGATGATGATGAAGAGGATGATGATGATGAAAACATTGCAACGGAAGATTGTCTTCTTGAAGAGGATGCTAGTGCGTCAGATTATGATGACGATGCTGGTGTGGATGCGACTGGATTCCAAGCAGACACTGATGTGGGGTCATCTGAAATCCATCATCATCTGGACGTAAGATGTACACAATCAGAACAATCTGTTGAAGGTATGTAATATGACTAAAATGAATGATGAAGTGATTTTAAATTTGTATATTTGTATGTTATAGTATTTTACTGTGCATCTTATATTTATTCAACTGATTTTGTATTTGAAGGTGCTGAGGTGACTCCTTTTTGGGATGGAATTCCTCATTACACATATATTGATTGGAGTCATCCAAGCGAAGAAGAATCTTTTACTGGTTCCGATTAGGGTTCAGTGCAGGGTCCATGGCAATTAGGGGATGTGTTGTTTGTTAAACAGGAATTTGCCTCCAAAAAGGACGCACAAATTGCATGTAAGCGGAACCTCATGAAGGAGCATCAAGAAGCATATGTGGTTGAGGGCAAACCTAACAAGTTTAGCATGTGTATTGCTTATAACGAGCATTGCCCATGGAGGGTTAGGGTAATTAAACTAGCATTTGGTGAGAAGTGGGTTATTTCAAGATGGAGTAGCAAACACAATTGCCTGAATGATCATATTTCACAGGGTCATAGACAGCTTGATTCTAATGTTATTGCTTCAGTTGTAGTAGGTATGTATTTTTAAAATTTTTGCTATTTGTCTTCAATGATGGTTATTTACGGTTGTTAATTCAATTTAATGTGAATGTTACATTTGCATTGTTAGGAATAATTAATGAAGAACCGTCTGTGTCGATTGCATTGGTCCGGGAAAGGATCACTCATTCTTATGGTTTAGAGTTTCATATTGTAGAGCCTGGTATGTGAAGCAGAAAGCAATGGCAATGATTTACAGGAATTGGGAAGAATCATATGCATTTTTGCCCCAATGGTGTGCCTACATGCTTCATTTTTCACCAGGTTCTTTCTATGATATTCAAACCAATGATTATTTTGTGGTAGATCGACTGGTATGGGGAAAGCGTGTGTTTCATCGCATTTTCTAGACTTTCAGGCAGTGTTGCAAGGCATTTAATTATTGCAAACCAATGATTCAAATTGATGGCACTCATTTGTATGAGAAGTATAATGGGAAATTGTTGATCGCCACGACTCAGGATGGCAATAATGAATGTCTGCCACTGGCATTTGCCATAGTTGAGGGGGAGACCTTGGAAGCTTGGGCATACTTCCTTGCTAACATTCATTTCCACGTTACGCAAAGGCAAAACATATATCTCATTTCAGATAGGCATCGGAGCATACTATCTGTTGTGGCGAATCATCCTGGTTGGCAACCACATTATGCTCATCATGTGCATTTTGCCTTCGTCATATTGCCAGTAATTTTAATCAAAAGTTTAGAAATCAACGGTTGAAGAAAGCCCTAATGAATTTTGGTAGGGTTAACAAGTATTTTGGATATATTAAATGGATATATCAGTGACTCAATTAGCGTTAATGCTATGATTGTTTTGCAGGTTATACTCCCGGTATCATTGCTTTTGAGGTAGCGTTAGCTAGATTTCGTGATAGCAGTCCCGAGGTTGCATAATGGATTGATAGCATCCCCAAGGAAAAGTGGACACGTGCATATGATGTAGAAGGGAAGAGATTTGGCCATATGACAACAAACTTGTCCGAATCAGTCAACAGGGTGTTGAAAGGAGCAAGAAATATGCCTATCACTGCTCTGGTGAAATACAAGTACAGTAGATTGGTTGAAATATTTTATAACCATGAGTCAGGCGGCTATTTCACAAGTTGATCCTTCAATGCGGTATTGCAAAAATGTGATTGATGCTATGAGGCATAATCAGATCGTTGCTACAGGCCACCACGTACGCACATATAATCTTGATCGAACACAATTTGAGGTGCTGGAGGGCTGCGAGACCACATATTCAGTCAACCTTGGAGAGCGTTTTTTCCAATGTGGCAAGTTTAACGCCTTCAAATACCCATGTAGTCACGCCGCAGCTGCTGCTTTACATGTTCGTCAGAATCCTTTTCAGTATATGGATGATGTCTTCCTGATAAGTAATTTGGTGCATGCCTACTCATTCCTGTGGCAACCAATTGGTAAAGAAGGTGCTATTCCACCAGGTGACGGTCCAGTTATCATACCAAATAGAGAAATGTTGCGTGGAAAGGGTCGTCCAAAGGTCACTAATGGACGAAGTCGAAACTACTCAAAGACGCCCTAGATGCGGAATTTGCAAGCTTGTTGGACATAATCAAAGCACTTGTCCTGATCGTCGTGGTGTTTCATGAATTTTTTATGATGTTTGTTTAAGTAGTTGTATGTTAATGTATTTCATTTTAACGAATTACAAATTTATTTTAAATATTTTGAGCCTTTCATGATTTGTAAATTGAAAAATACAATAACGACATCACTTGAAATAACAACAACAATTACAATAACCACACTTAATAAACAGTACTTAATAAAATGCAAATAAAAATAACAATAACAATAAGAATAATGGCATACGAAAATAACAACACTAGTTAGCAGTTTCACATATGTTGTGTAGCAGACATGTCTTCTTCCATTTGGGCAACGGGCTTGCTAAAAATAGCTAAGATGTGTATTGGACAAAAATATTTCTAGTAATTGGATTCAGCTAACACCTTCAACACCTCTGCATCAGTTATCAACTCTTTTATGTGATATTCGATTGTGTTGTCTGAATAAGCATAATAGGCTGGCTTTCTAAGAAACAATTTTCTTACCACCTATGAGATGTGAATTCCATAAGGGGGAACCCCAACAGGCGCAACTTGCTTGATTACATCCTTCAGTGTTTGAATGTTGCATCCTGAAGAAATTTCAAATCTTATTAGATTTGTTCCAGTGAATGCATAACCCACAAAATCGCCTTGTCGTGGTATGTTCTACTTGCCGTTGTAATTTAGCATTGCATCATGTGTTGGAACAATGGTGGATTGAAGTAGGCTGAGTATACCATCGGGTGTTCTGCTTATGGTGCATAATATCTCTATAGGGCCAACGCTCGATAGTTGTTCATTGCACATTAACATTATGCAAACATCGTTATCATTGGTGAGTTGAAGAGAATGAAAAAAAAAATTGTTGACCTGGATGTAGGGATGGATGTCTGTAGTAGATTTCATCAACAAAATAGTTACTGCTTAGCATAAGGGTGTCGCACATCCTAGTCTTCAGTGTTTAAAAAGAACACTGATTGGGAACCCGCATTGGTATTGGATAAGGACATTCAAAATAAACCTGTTTTGTTGTGTTTCATCAATCCATTTGGAAAAATGAAGGCTAATTTTGAGTTAACAATGGTCTGACTGCTTGTTTCTCCTAAGAATGCCTTAGTATTTTGATTGAGGGGGTTGTCGAAGTAAGTTGTGTGGGACTGTCTGCCTTATATAGGGGTCAATGATGCCCAAATGTAGGCGTGACACCCCTTTTATGACGCCTAAATTGGGCGTCTTCAGCCACGTCCCATTTGTTGGGCGTGTTCAGTCACGTCATATTTGAGCCTGTTCAGTGCCGCCCAATTTGGTCGTCATATTTGGCAAGTACTTAAAGAAAAATTTAAAACTTGGAACTAGAATATCAAGCTGCAAATCGGTGAGAACTTTATTCGGAAGAATAGAACGTGAGAACAATATAATTGAAGCTGCAAAATGCCATAGTTGGCAAGCGATAATAGATGATATTGTACGGATCGGATCATTATTTTCCCATAATAAGCTATGTTAAGACAAGAAATTTAACCATTACACGAACCTAGTGTTATAAACGTATGAAACACAAATGAAGTCCACTACAAACAAACAAAAAAAATAAACACTAACATAAATACACAAATAAAAACTATGACTCAGGTGGCCACTGTTGATGACACGCTTGACGATCGAGCAACCTCCGTCTACCATGGAGCCGAGAAGATCCTGCCTGAGTAGGGCCTGCCTGAGGAAGGACTACCTGAGAAGGGTCTACATATGCAGGTGGGTATGGATGTTCCCGATCTAGTGATGATGGGTGGAGATAATCAGGAGGTGGGGTGTCATACTGTGGATGTACTGGCCAATCTACATTGCCGGCCGCAGAATAATCAACCTCAACCTCAGACAACAAGTTGTCAAGATCATCAGCACTCCATTGCGGAGCAGGAATGTCATTGCTTGTCCCATAGTCCGCTGATGCCATGGCCAACGTAGGCGCATAATACACCTGTTGTGACTGGGAGTCTGCCGGTGGATGTATGTTACTCTGGCTACTGAACCCTTGATACCCCATGTCCTGCTGCTGAGACGATTGGTAATAGAAAGGCTGACTGCCGTATGTAGGTCCTATCAGTGGAGGCCTATAGCAACCATCAACGCGAGCTCTCGGAGCTCCTATAGGCTCAAGAACATGGGGGATGGCCTTCCGGCGATGCTCTAGTCCATGTCCCTCACGACGCCCACGGGGAACATCCACATACACCTGTTGCTTATGCTGAAGCTGTGATGGGGATACATGTGGGCCTGGCTCCTCCAAGCGACAGCTTTGTCGAAACATGGATATAATGCGACCCACCTCCTCGTGCAAGTAGTCCATGCTAAATCCAGGCCACTCCTGGCCGCCACTGGCACAGTACAACATCTCCAGGCCATCAAACTACAAATTACACAACAAATTCATTAGTCCAGACAATAACGCCATGCAGATGAAAATTAGTTAACAAATTAAATTTAAACAACACTTACACCACGACCCATCTTGGCAGCCATCTTAGTGACGTATCGTTTCCCATTCTCCCTGTACCAAACCATGTACTCTTGGTTTGGTGACATGAACCCAGTCAGTTGGGTGGGTAGCTATATGTGCTAGTCCCTGATACCCCAACGACGGATATAGGGTCTGAGCTTATGACTCCAATTATCCATCTGTTTGCCTCGCAGGGATAGGTCATGCACGCCTTTCAACTTCCTAGGCCTTCGTGGGATTGGCTGATCCCTTCCAAATTGTCGCATGCATCAGTCAAGATGAGAATATTCAACTGTGTGGAAGCATATAATTGGACTAGTAGCCGTCCACAACAGTCGCTCGTGCTCAGTAGCACTAAGGAAGTGATAGCCTGCATATGGTTGCCATACCACCTGAACTTCACAATTAAACACACAATTAGGAAAAAATGATGATTACAAAAAATGCAAATTATCCAACTAAATCGACCAAAACTTATGTAAATAACAACATGTACCTTATCCCGAGCAAGGGAATCTAACATAGTCCGATACCACGGAAGGTCGTGTGCACGAAACCTCCCTAAAGCATTAAACCTAATTTGAAAATAAATGACATTAGAATACTTATAAGACTCGTTAATACCTAGTTAATAAAAGAAAATAAGAACACATACCTATGGCCGAAATGCTACTCCTGATGAGTAGGCTGAGATATAGCTAAAGCAATGGGTGGGAATCTGAGCCACGCCCATATTTGGAGAAGCACGTGACACCCACCAATGTCACTCCTATCTGGATCTGTACACTCGCACATTTGTCTAAACAAATGTGTGAGGACCGCAGAACCCTAGCTATACCTGCCTATATCTGCCATGTCTCCTGCCAGCAAAGGGACATAGGGACAGCCGACAGTGCTTCAGCCGGATTTGTCAGGTAGTAGCCATGATCCAATAATACGCGCGATGTGCGCCTTCGTAAACCTTATGACTTCTTCCAATTCCACTCCCACCTCGCCCCAGTGCGCATAATTCCTATCAAAGTAGGACATACGTAGGAATCCTCCTCTTAGCTCAGCCTCCTGAGCAGGATGACGAAAGACGTCCTCGATGATGGTGGGCTAGTCGTCTGACATCACTCCAGTGACGACATTGCCGTCAGTGCCTAAACCTAATATACCGACCACATCTTCCAACGTGATGGTCATCTCTCCCTGCGGCATGTGAAACGTATGTGTCTCTGGTCTCCACCGCACAACCATAACACTGATAAGTGCAGGATCGATCTGAATTCAAGTTTAAAATGATCAAGGCGTATGCAGACATATAAATAAAATACATTTATAGGAATTACTTCGTATGTACCATTCTTCAATAAAAAAATTTATACTTGAATATGTCGCACGCATGCGACATGTAGGAATCCAGTCTGCCCTAACATCACCGCAACGATTGCAGGAATATTGTCACAGTCTAGGCCCCTTGTAATCTTACCACGTCGTTTCTTTAACAAACGACATTTGTCCTCGTTCCACACAGCCTGTGAAACGTGAGTTCTATGGATACGCCTCCGCAAAGCCCCCCATTTATACGGGGTAGGCACAACATCGGTCGTCGGATCCATTGCGTCACCCTCGTGATCGGATCCAGACCGTGAAGACGCCGAAGATGATGAATCATCCATCTATGAGACTATTTTAATATAATCAAAACAATATTATAATTAATAAATTAATGTATTGTAATTAAATTACAATACAAATAAATTACCTTAACCCTAAACTGAACTATTTAAATTTAATCAAAAAATTTTAATTTGAACAATAAATCCTAAACACTAAATCCCATATACTAAACCATTAACCCTAAAATCATTATCCCTAAATTAAACCCTAATCCAAAAAATCCTAATCCAAGAACTAAACAAATATTCCTAAACCCTAACCCGTAACCATTGACCCCTAAACACTAAGTTAATTTAGAAAAATAATTTTAATTTAAAAAATAAATCCTAAACACTAACTAAACCCTAAACACTAAGTAGATTCAATTAAGCAATTTTAATTATACAACTTAACCCTAAACCCAAATCATAACCCTTAAACTAAACCCTAAACACAAAGTAAACCATAAACACTAACTAAACCCTAAACACTAAGTAAATTCAATTCAACAATTTTAATTATACAACTTAACCCTAAACCCAAGTCGTAACCCTTAAACTAAACCCTAAACACTGAGTAAACCATAAACACTAACTAAACCCTAAACACTAAGTAAATTCAATTCAACAATTTTAATTATACAACTTAACCCTAAACCCAAGTCGTAACCCTTAAACTAAACCCTAAACACTAACTAAACCATAAACACTAACTAAACCCTAAGAAAATTCAATTCAACAATTTTAATTATACAACCTAACCCTAAACCCAAATCATAACCCTTAAACTAAACCCTAAACACTAAGTAAACCATAAACACTAACTAAACCCTAAACACTAACTAAACTAAGTAAATTCAATTCAACAATTGTAATTATACAACTTAACCATAAACCCAAATCATAACCCTTAAACTAAACCCTAAACACTAAGTAAACCATAAACACTAACTAAACCCTAAACACTAAGTAAATTCAATTCAACAATTTTAATTATACAACCTAACCCTAAACCCAAATCATAACCCTTAAACTAAACCCTAAACACTAAGTAAACCATAAACACCAACTAAACCCTAAACACTAAGTAAATTCAATTCAACAATTTTAATTATACAACTTAACCCTAAACCCAAAACCTAAACCCTTAAACTAAACCCTACTTCGTAAACCCTAATTCATAAGCCTTCAACGCTAAACTGAACTAACTAAATTTATTAAAATTATTGTAATTGACAACTAAACGCTAAACTAAACTAAATCCTATAACCTAAAACCTAACATTTTTCTACAACATGAAATGACTCTAACAAATTTAAAAATCAATAGAATAATATATTAAATAATACTCATAATTAATAAATGAACTTACTTGTTGGCAGAGTTTGTGCAGAGATAAATCACTCAAAAGCTAAGAGCATTGTACTTTGGAAACCTTTAAAGAGAACGTGGAACTTTTAGAGAGAAGGTGCAACAGTAAAAAGTGACGAAAAAGTGAAAATCTGGGGTATTTAAAGCAGTTGGTCACACCCAGAACTAGACATGACTGGTCACGCCCAGCACCAGGCGTGAATGCCCCCTTAGTCATGCCTGGTGCTAGGCATGACTAGTCATGCCCAATTCTGGGCGTGACCAACTGCCCCAGAAGTGTAAATACTTTTCAAACAGCCCCAAATTGATAATTAATTATTAAAAATGTTTATTTAGGTTCTTTTGCCCTCATTGTTATCCAATAACAATATAAATAATTGAGACTTCCTTCAAAATAATATAAATAATTGGGAATCTAAAGTCAACAGTTCCTTTGTTGGGTCCTCGATCTAGCCTTAGCTGGCATCTTAATTTTTCGAAAAGTATATTATTTATATAATAACTAGATAATACTCATGTGATACATGGATAAATTAGGAGAGACAATTTTATGAATTATATTAATAATTCTATTAATTTTATATTATTAAAAAAATCTAAAATAATATAAACAAATATTTATAATATTTTAAATATTCTCAAATTAATTATTTGATTTTAAATATTCTCAATTTCAATTAACATTTATAAAAAAAATTAAAATTTTATAAATAAATTTAAATAATTCAAACTACTTAATTTGAAATTACTAGTTTTAAAAAAATATGGATAAGATTTTTAAAATTTAAGATTTTAAGAAAGTATTTATAATAATTTTTTGATAATTAAATTATCAATTTAAATATAATTATTTAATTCCAAATATTCTCAACTTCAATAAAGCATTCATAAATGTTTTTAAAAGTTTGAATTTCAACAAAATATTTATTATCATTGCAAATCATTAACATAAGAAAATTTAAAATTATTAATTTAACCTGTAATATTTATAATTTTAAGAAATTATTTATATAAATTTAAAGTAATTAAAATCTTTAAATTCAATTATTTATTTGATCTCAATTATTTTTAGTTTCAAAATCTATTTATAACATTTTTAAAATTTAGGAAATTATTTGTAAGAGTTCAAAATAATTAAAATCAATAAATATAAAATTACTAATTTAACTGTAATTATTTATGAATATTCTTACCAAAATCTGGGTTTGGCACGCACAAGGGTGGACGTGGTCCAGGTGGGTTCCAGACTCTGCACGTCGAACGATGGGTCAACCTTGTTAAGGAGGGGGCCTACAAAACAAAAGAAATGACTCTGACGCTCAAGTAAGTACGTCAATTATATGACAGTAAAGCATACAAAGAGAATGTGAGAGTGGATATCTAAGGGTGAGGAATCTCGGTAAAAGTGTAAGTTCAATGTGAATGTGTGGTGAATATGAGTGTATCTGGTGTATCTTGAAGGAGAATAAGTGTGTGGAAATGTGAAATGGAACCTATATTTATAGGGTGAGCATGGGCCTTGGGCTTTTGTAGATAATTAACCTTGTTGATAATATGTAACCTAGTAGATAAGTAACATATTTGTAGATAACGACTTGTAGATAATCTGATGCTTATAAATAATCCTTAAATTAGGTGTATTATTTGAATAATAATATGTAACAGATAAGCTGATGGCCTGAATGGCCTGGCTACTAAGGGTAGACGTTCGTGCACCTGTGATAGGGTTGACATGGAGGGTGAACACGTGTACGAAAGGTCCCACGTAAGCAGCCACGTATATTTTCCCTATTTTGTGCACTACATAAACCTCCCAACCTCTGAACGACCTTATGGGCGACAGAGGTTATAAGTGTGTTATGGGTTGACGAGGATTGCCTGGTGTCAAGTGTAGTAACCTGAACAAATAAGAAAATGGCGAGCTCATGAAGCCCGCGAGTGTGGACAAGTGTTCTCCGGTGCCAATGGTGATAACCTTGACAAATGAAAGAGTGGTGATCTCATGAAGCCCCCGAGTGTGGACAAGTGTTGTTCGGTGTCAATGGTGATAACCCTGACTGTAATGACCTAAAATTATTCTAGATATTATATTTTTATTAGGGTTAAATTTTTAAGAATCGTTAGATAATTTTTATTACTATTTTATTTTTACTGAACGGATCAAGGAAGTGTTTTGGACTTTCAACATGTTTGAAGAATTGAAGAAAAGCTTGTGATCAAATGTAAAAGGAAGGAAGTTTTCTGATGATCCAAGTCATTGCATTCATATCATTCAAAAGCTTAAGAATTAAATCACAAGGCATTAGGAAATTGTTTTGAATCTTGAAATAAACTAAGTGTTTTTGGAAAAATAGCATTTCACTGGTTTAATCGATTAATATAAGCAAAGAATCGATTATTTTGTTCTTGTTGCTTTCTGGAAAATTCTCAAGAACAGTTTAATCGATTACACTATCGGATTAATCGATTATTTTAACTTAGAATACACATAATCTGCCTTTGTGTCCTTTTTAATCGATTACTACTGAGCGGTAATCGATTACATTACTCACACAGAAAATATCATCACTCTGGTGTAATCGATTACCATTTATTGTAATCGATTACGTAGTTCAATGCATGTTTTTCATAATGCCTGCTTTAATCGATTACATGTCAGTATAATCGATTAAATTGCTCGTTTTTGTTATAAACACTTTAATCGATTACAGGAGCGTGTGTAATCGATTACATATGCTAAATAATCGATTACAGGAGCGTATTTAATCGATTACAAGTGGTTACAAAAATCATTATAAAAAGAACCCATGCTCAGCTGCTTTCCTAACTTGAGTAATTCGTATTCTGAGCATTCTAAGGCATTCTAAACATTCACAAAGTGATTTTTCTGGGTTCATTAAGTTCTTGCTTCCTTGAAACTCATATGGGTCTAAGGGATTGATTGAAGCAAGATTTCTCTTTTCAAAGTTTAAGGAAAGCCATGTTCTGAGTTTCTTATTTGCATTCAACCTGGTAATTTCATTCTTATGCATATCATCTTTGGATCATCAGGTGATTTCTTTCGTTACTCTTTCAGTTTGTAATTCTCTGTTTCAATTGTATTTGCTATTCTTTTGTAAATTGGTTTCTTGCATGAAACCCGAGATAATGTTTCTCTAGGGGTTGCTGAGTAGTGTTCTCAGTTTGGGTTTGGCTTCTAAGGGTCTAATAGTGTTTTGGACTTTTGAACTTTATCTAGGGTTGATAAAGAGAAGCTTGTATTTTCTTGTAAGAATATTATTTGCAATAGTGGAACTCTACTCTAGTGTTGAGTAGAAGAAAACTGGATGTAGCTTCGTAGTGTTTGAAGTGAACCAGTATAATTCTTGTGTGTTCATTTACTTCTGCATATTAAATTGTCTCCTTTATGAATTCTTGTTTACTCTTGGTTCTTGAAGCATTACATCTCTTGGGTTGATCTTTGGATAAAGGTTCTTGGTTTCTAAAGTGATAAAGATCCATTAAGGGAAAAACTATGATTTTGTTTAATAAATTTTTTAAATTACCAAGCCTAACCAATTCACCCCCCCTCTTGGTTAAGTGTGAAGTGTTCCTATATTTTACAATTGGCATCAAGAGCTAGGTCTTGTAAGATACTCAAGATCATTTTTTTTTTCAAAATGAATACTTCACAAATAACCTTCAAGGAAGGTGCATCTTTAAACAGACCTCCTTTGTTTGAGGGGGAGCATTTCAGTTTTTGGAAAAATAAAATGAAGATCTTTATTCAATCCAATGATCCAGGAGCACGGAATGCCATAGAAAAGGGTCCTAGGGTGCCCATCAAGGTAGTAGACAATAACATGATTCCCAAAGATTGGGATGAGATGAATGATGATGAGAAAAGAATTGTTCAATATGATTTTAAAGCTAAGAACATGATAACCTCTGCCCTTTCTTCTGATGAATTTTTCAGAACTGTTAGATGTACAAGTGCCAAAGAAATGTG
>PYAF01003985.1:725860-755645 GCA_007407185.1 Glycine tomentella | reverse complement strand
CTATCATATATCGTCAATAAAATATCATCATTTTATATTAAAGTTTACATATATTTTGATTTTTTTTATGTACTAACTTTTTGTTTTTTAATTCCTTTATAATTTGAGTTTGTGTTTATCTATATTATCTTGTGAAAAAAGCAAAAAATGTAACTCCATTATCATATTCATAAACATGTTGATATGTCACAATTATTTGAAAAATTATTTAACATGAATTTGTGAATGTAACATAAGGAAACTAAGTAAGTGATATTTTTAATGACACACCATATTTTAATTTGAATATTAAGATGCATTACATGAGACACTAATTTTAATCTATTTATAAACATAATATAAACAAAAACTTAATTACTTCACAACTATATAATTTTAAAAAATTAATCTTGAGTCTTGGCTTGGGTTGTCTTCTATGCAGACTAGGCCTAGGGCCAACCTTGAAGACCATGTACATAGGCAGTAGTGGCATAATGATAAGGCCAAGTGGGCATTTATATCCTGCATTCTCACTATTGCATCAGACACCTTTCATTGTATTTCGGAAAACTCATTCTGAAATATAAATTTATATTCCAGAATGAATATTCCATAATGTAATGGAAGACTGGGAGGTGCATGATGAAATAATGAGGGTGTAAGATACAATAGTCCACAAAGTGCTTCTAACTTTGGATGATGAGGTTTAATAACATTAAAGTGGGTTCTAAAGAATGTGGGCTGCTGCTTCTTGAATCCCACGAATTCCAAATTGCACCCCTATAATTTCAATATCCCAAATTTACACTCTCAATTAGGGGTGTTCAAATTCAAATCGATTCAAAATAAAATTGAAAACCAAATTAAATTGATTTTTTTATTTATTTGAATAATTTTTCTCTCAAACCATCAGTTTTGTTCGGTTTGCAGTTTGTGTTTTTGAAACTAAACCAAACTGCAATATTGATATTATTTTAGTGTTATGCATTTTATATATATATACCATTTTAATTTACAATATTTTATAATGTTATGTATATGAAACTTATATCATGTATACAAATTAATTAATATCTATACAAAGGGGCATAAGCGTTAAAAGTCTTGAATTGATCAATTTGCATCTTATTATTCTTTAACGCCGGGCTATGGATTTAAAGAGAATAGACAATTGAAATTCATAGAAGAATATCTCTTACAGTGGGCAAGAAGAGGAAAGGTGTAGTGAAGATGGGAATTCATAAACAAATTAATTAGAGCATGAACTATACCATTATATATATTAGGGCGAGGTACGTTTAAGAAACAACCATCAGTTTGTGTGGTTTTCAAGTGCGGTGTGGGGGGTTCCATTATTAAAGACAAAAAAGCCACCAAATTAGGTAACCGAATTTAGATTAAAAAAAACAATGGTTGAGGTCTCGTTTGAGTGTAGGGGAGAAAAGTTCCCTTTTTAAAAGGATATTTTTATTATTAAAAAAATTAATATCCATGTACTACGATCATTCAATCAAAAATTATTATTTGAATTATTTTAAAATAATTATTTTAAAACTCAACAAATTTATCAGACATAATAGGTTATGATTGGGTAATTTTATAAAACTTTTTACATTGTTGTGTATAATCCAGTGTTTTGAAAATCGGTTTGAATCGGCTAGTCGAACCGGTATCCGGTGGCATAACCGAGCCGGTTTGGTTATTGAACCGGTCGTGCATTTGACTCGGGATGACCCGGCCAGACCCACCCGGTTTTGCAACAACCTGGTGATCCAATAGGTTTTTGATACCCGGTATGGGTTTCGCTTTCACTTCACATCTTCACCGCCTTCATGTTCTCACGCTTTGCCCGTCACTGCCATCGCGCCACCAAGCACCACCCCACCACGTCGTCGCTTCAAGTTTCGATCGTCACTGTCATCACCACCGCTGTCGCCAAAACAGAAATCAGAAGGTAGAAATCGTCGAAAGAGGTAGAGAAGGCAGAAATCGTCGCTTCATGCTTTGGGCTTCTTTGCACTAGGAGGCTAGGGGAGAGAGAGAACGCATGCGGGCTGCGGCAGAGGTAAAGAAGGTGGAAGCACGATGATGATCAAAGAGGAAGAAGGTAGTAGTAGCGCATGAGAAGAATGAGGCGCATGAGAAGAATGTGGGAGCAACAAGAGAAGAATATATATTAGGGATTAGAGTTTTTTCTTAGTTGGGCTTGGGCCTAATCTGGCTAGATATTGCTTCATGTACTCCTTTTATTGCTTCCTGCAGTTTTCATTTTGCATTTTGAAATGAGTTTCTGACTCATTTTATTTATTTATAACAAATTGGATTTGTATTTTAGTTTAAGTAGTTACTATTTACATTCTCTTTTATTATTAATACCTTTGGATTTTTTAATAGACCGGATCAAACTGGACCAATTACTGACCTACCAATTGAACTACTGACATACTATCTCGATCAGATTAATGATCGGACCAAATTTTATAACACTAATATAACCCTCTTTCTCATAAAAAAACGTCATTTTGATTTTTGCATTTGAAAATAATAATAATTCTTAATTAATTATATTAAATTAATTACACATTTATTTGTTTAAGAAGCTAAGTATGAGTACTTTTGAAATCAATAGTATCTTGACATTTTTTTTTTAATTTAAACCCAAACACACTCAAAACCATTTTAAGCCCTTATTTTGAAAAGAAAAAAAAAAGTTAATCATCTGTTTAAGCGACTGCAGTGTGATGAAGTAGAGACAGCTCAAAGCTCAGGGCGAGAAGTGGGTGCCATAGGGGACAACTTTTTTAATCCTTCAATCTTCAAGATTCTTTTGGCATTATTGTATTCATAAATTTTGGTGGACTGCAACTTGTTGAGCCCTTGGTTTCATTGCGTGTTTATTGCTTTTTCGTTTTATGGTTAAAAAATTTATCTCCATTCTTTTTAATAAAAAAATACATGTTCTAATAATAAAAAATTAACACACGTCTTAATTATATATACAATTAAATACATGTTTTGACTTTCAATAAAAAATATTTAAAACTAATTTTAGTACACATTTTAATTACATTCAATAATTTAAATTTAATTCTAACAAAAATAATTATACAATATAAACAGGCTTTTAATATCTGAAAGATTCCAACTCGTTGATAATACATGGTTTTGATTCATCATCTGACTCAACAGCTGTATTATAGAAGACAACACACCGTAGTGTGGAAGGCAAGACAAGTAGATCCGATATCATCTTATTTTAGTAATCCGTAACCAGTGTAGTACGTACTATTACAGAATCGGATACTCGTGAATAGAGAGATCTATGAGAGAAAAATAAATAAAGACAAAATTCATTAATTACTTGCACAAGATGTTGAACTTATTTCTGTATTTTTTATTATTAAAAAGTAAACACCTGACGAGATGAAAAATAAAACTCCAAATTCCAATCTTAGTCACGTGTGTAATAAACAACTAATCTACTTAGTAAGTAATAACAGATTAGTTATAAAATTGGCAAGTCCGGAAAAATAGGTATTTCCTTTGCGAGAAGAAAGCATAATTTAGACATGAGAAAATAGTACAGTGGCACATTAATGACGCATCTAAAGATTCTCTTCAATAGCACGTAAATTACAAATTATCCTTCTCCCAACACCATCCCCTCTACATTTTTGTTTAAATGACAAATCTCTTTATACATGGACCTTTCCCCCAACTCTCAACCTTTTTCAGTGAAGCCCGGGGAAAATTTACAAAAATTTCTCAGAGTGGGCTACCCAATAAATAAAGAAATATGCTTTTTAAGAAACTCCACGAGAATCCCTCCTCCCTAATGTAATTTATCAGTAACATTAATATCACCATTATGTTTCGCTTACCTCACCTTCCCTACACATATCCACATCTATCACCATGGTCCCTTTCTCCTTTGACTTCGTCACTCTGCAACAGTTTCTCCTCGGAGCCTATGAAAAGAAGCCCAAATCAATTTCCCATGCCAGTGCCAACAAAACGGTAAATTTTGCAAGTTAAAACATTCAACTTCAAATACTCAAAATAGGTTTAGTAGGAAAGTATAGAATTTCTAACGACCTTCACGTGTTGCCAGTATAATTTTTTTAACTTAAGGAAAACTCGGAAGAACTTACTCTGTCCCATAGATGCGGATCTGGCTTCTTGTATACCTCCACTTTGTCAAAAGCAGCAGGATTAGCCATCTTCCACCTGCAATCAGGATGAGGGACGCGGTGCCTTTCATATTCACTCACTATTTGTTGCATTGTAGAATTGTATTTAGCCTTTGAGAAGTAAAACACAAAAGGCTTTTGGCATGGATTTCGGCTAACTGGACGTGTGTTGAATGCATATGCAGTGTAATCTGCTCTTCTATACCAATTCAAGAATGTTCTTGAAGGCATTTCCATCTCACGTGGTGAAAACACGCCGCGAAATATCTGAACAGCAAAACCCCACGAAACAGAAACGGTCCAGCTCTTTGATTTGTCGTAGCATATGGATTGCTGCATGAGTCCTGCTGAGTCAAGCTTCATTGGTATAGTGAGCCGTTGAAGGGCTTCTACTTGGGTCACGTTGGGGAAGATAGGCTCAACCACATCGAGGTGGTGCAGTGACACCAATGGAGTCACGGGATGAGAAGCAAGAAGGCCGAACAGGTTTCCATACACATCATACTGTTTCAATAAATCAGGGGCCAGTCAGTATAGAAGTTCTCAGAATGGAATGCATACACTTGCAAGACTACATTCCTATTCCTTGTCTATAACTAGGAATTTTCATGACTTTGCTGCTCTGTTTCTGTTCAACAAAATGAAATGCTGGAGTTTTTTTTATTAATGGTCAAAGTATTCGATATTTTGAAAATTTTTAAAAATATTTAATGTTCTCATTTTTGGATCAATTAGAATTGGAATCATTTAATACTACACAGTAATAAATGTTTTATTTCTTAATAAGTGCCCTTATGTTACTCGTTAACAAAAGCCATTAGAATAATAGAATCACATAGGAAGATTAAAGGAGGAGCAACCGAAGACAATTTATAGCAATTGTCTCTGCTCTTCAAAGTACAATCTGAAGTTAGGACAAAAAGCTCTTACCACGTAGCCTAATTGCCTTCACAACTTTGACAACAACTCAAAACTTAGATTGCTTATGGTCAAAATCTGCAATGCCCAACATTCTACTCCACATGGAGCTCTTCCAATCATAACGCTACAGCATAAAGTCAAATTTTATAAACCAAAACGGCAGAAGCACCATGCTTTTCCACCACCCACGACCAACCCTCTTAAACTAAATGACTTAAGCGTGCTATACACTAGTAGTAGTACATACATAAGTTGTTAGTAATAATTTCTAAAATTATATTTTAGTCTTGTCAAATTTTGAAATACTTATTCTCGTCCTTTTAATTTTCTTAATTCTTGCACCCCTAATGACCCCAGTCATAATTATGAAGTGCGCCTAATTCAGCAAGCTCTCCATTTGTTTGTAAACTAATTATAATTATAATTTAAATTATTTATCAAAAGCAGTTTTATTTCTCTAAAAATATGTGAATACAATGCTCCATATCAGCCGAATAAAAGAATTTATTGGGAGGTGTAAATTAAACAACCGCAAGCCAACGCAGACGATTAAATTGCACAAACCAGAAATTGAATGCAGGAGTCAAATTCCGCCAAGGAAACATAAAGATAAAAAAGAAAAATCTAATTAATGCGATTCGACACCGACACCGACACCGACACCAACAGCACTTCTCTCTTAACACGGGGCCCAGCATAGAAGCAAGTAAAACCAGATTCAGCAATTCTGGTGACGCGCAAAGTTTTTATTTAAACCATAATTATAAATAGCAATTCGTTATGATCCAACTAAACGCGATCACTCACTCACTCCCTCCACCAAGCATTCAAGCAATGTCATCATTAAAAAAGAAAACTAAGATTAATGGAAAATAAACAGAAATGAGAAAGCAGTCCCCACTCCCACCAAACCCAAACAATGCCGACAAAAATGATAAGACAGTGACAGTAGTAAGAAAAAATAGTAATAAAAATTAACACTAACAATAAACAGAAAGAGCGGGTGAGTGAACGAGTTAAGCACCTGGTGAAAACCGATTTCCTTGGTGAGTGGAACACCGAGTTCGGCCATACACGCTTGCATTCTATCATCAGAACCATAGAGACCCGGGTAACGCTGAATGCAACGGTCCTGCATTTTGTGAAGAGCCATTGCGAGAGGATAACTAATTGCAAAACCTCCTCCGCCATAGGCCATGTTGTAAGAGAAGAAAATGTTCTGCAAGTGACTCTCCGACAAACTCCCAATATAATAGAACTGATTGTGATCGTATTTTCTCAAAACACGAATTAGGTTTTCGGTGACGAAAACGGTGTCGTCGTCGCCCATCACGAACCACCGCACGTCCTTCATCCCCAGCCGCAGCGTCTCCGACACGATCCGCGAGATCCTTATCGCCGACCGGTGCCCTTGCCTGTTGGTGTACTTGAACCTCGCAGTGTCGCCGGAGATCCTCACCGGCGGGAGCGCGTCGCTGTTGTTTTCCTCCACCTTCTCGTCGAGCCACACGACGCCGCGCATGTCCCTCGCCCTGTACCAGAGCTTGATGTAGCTCTTCCGCTGGTCCCATAGCTTGGCCGAAGCCGCGATTCCGAACACCAAGTGGCGGAGGTCCGTCCGGTCCTCGGGATTGGTCTCGCGGGAGCCTCGTCGGAGAACTGCAGAGGCGGAGGAGGTGGCATTGATGGCGATGATGGTTTTGGAGAATGGGGAGTGTTTGCAGGCGCGTGAGGTGGAGACAAGCTTGAGGGTGTAGACGACGTAGGTGAGGGAGACGAAGAGGATGAGAAGGACAAGAAGTTTTGGAAATGTTCGGTGCTGTGGTGCAATGGGAGTGGCAGCTGTGGGGGTTCTCATCTGTTCCCAAATTAGCTTCTCTGACTCTTTCTCACCCATTTTGGAAGGAATGAGAAATTGAGATTCAGTGATTTGGGAAGTTGAAGAGAATTATGCCAGCCCAGGTTCAAGTTCAAGTTCACACACCCCTCTGCCTCCAGTAGACTCAAGTGTATATATTGTATGAATGTGATTGTATTTTTGTACGGTATGAGATTGGATTGTGTGTATATCATGTTTGGAGGGGCCACGTGTCAGGTGGATGCAGGTCAATTCAGCGAATCCGATGGAAAATGGTTTTGTGAACCAAACTGGTGCGATCATAGGCTAACATACTTTTTTCTTGTGTGGGGCAAATAATTAATAATGGTCTTTTATGCTGGTTTTTATATGTGTCGCAGACTTGCAGCTATGATATCAACATTGTCTAACGCAAACGGAAACGCGCTTCACGCAGATCTACCTCTACACGAAGCCAATTTAGGGGGAAATAAAATTTCTTTCTCATTAACGGTATATTTTTCTCACGAAAGCAAGTGTGTATAGCATATGATGATATGAATATTATACACATAAAACAAGCAGCGGCAGCGCTAAAATGAGCGTTGTCCAAATCCGCTTGACACGTGAAATTTAAATTGTAATTTTAAATTAATGCCTCATTTCTTTTTTTATAAATTTTGTTTAAAAATATCTTAATTCGTTTTGTATGATTATTCTAAATACCAATTGATATAAGTGATAGCGATTTATGTTTTTTAACCAATAATATAGGATTTAAATTCTAGTTTGTCCTTATATATAAAATACATCATATTGAAAGAATATAATTATTTTGTGTGTGTCTAAGGTTTTGACGAAAAAATGTCATTATTTCCTAAAAGACAAATTCACATAAATAGCATGGTTACAAAAAATATGATTAATTCTAAATTGTTTATAAAATATTTTTTCTCGTATTCAATATTTTTCTCATCAATAAATTATAAATACAATCGCTTAATTTCTTAAACTCTCTTTTTGTTTTAGGAATAGAGAAAGATTACTAGAGAAAGTTATCTTTCTCATTCACTTTGTCTCTTTCTATAAAATGGAAAAAGTCTTTACTCTTTACTTAAGTTGATATACATTAACTTATAACGTGTAAACATATTAAGAAACCAGGTCTCAATATCGATACTGGATTATAACAAAAGATTTAACAGAAAGTAAGTGATGAAATTTGTTTTTAATCACAGTAAAAAGGCCCCTAGACTGTTGTTTTTAATCAAATACGCTGTAACCATGTATACAGGACTATTGCCAATCCGAAACAAGACTTTTGTAATGCTTTGGGTATCTCTTATGCCCTTGTTTATTTATTTTATTCGCTGATTAAAAAAAAAACAACTTAATCAATTTTAAAAGTATCTTTCTTTTAAACTTATAATAATATACACTTGAATATAATTGCTAATATAGTGCTCAACCAAGTATAATGATATTATGATCGATTATCTTATGCTTTAAGTCTACACTGCTGGAAGATGCTTTCCTAGGACGATGCCTAAGATTCTCACCTAATAAGACGATGTTTTCCTAAGATAATATTGTTTAGTTTGTAGTTGGCTAATAGAAAGTTCCAAGTTAAATTCATGTTATATTTCTTTAAATTTCCACTTCGTCAACATTGTAAATTAATTAAATTTGGACATTTTACACCTGTGCAGTCACATTCGCATAACCCACAAAGTAGCAGGAAACTGTGATCGTTTTAAGATCAGGAAAATAAATTATCTAGTCTTAAACATCATCAATACTCATGAAGTGAGTAACTTCAGCAAACACCAGTGCTTCCCAAATTCGAAAAGCATAAGGGCACCATCTCAGACAATGAATAATTATTACTTAATTGGGGTCCCATACATCTTTGATGGGAATAATTATGATTAATTTTTAACAAGCTCTCAACTGGATGGTAAGCAAGGCATTATGAAATGTTAGCCAAATAAGAAATTTTACTTTTTTTCTGGACACTTGTGTGTGTATGTATTAACTAATTATTAATGTTAAGATTTTTATGTTATAAATCAATTAGAAGTTTTTAAGAAATAACTTTTAAAATTATTATTGTAAAATTTAACAAATTTATCTTACATGTAATTTGTAATTTTGTAATTATATGACAGTATAAAAAAAATACATTCTAATTGTATTCAATAAATATTCAATACCCTCACCCGTACCTTTTTCAATTTTAGCAAATTAAGGAAATCATTTTAGAGAAGTACAACACCGAAATATGGAAAACATTTTGGAAACGGTAGCTTGCTTTTTGTTCTTTTTTTTGGTCGACTTTGTCCTGTTTAATGTTCAAACTTGACTGATCCGGTTATTTCCATTCGGTCTATTTTGCTTTTTTTATTTATTTTATTTCCAGGGATGGGAAGATCCGTGTTCCGAAGTGTGTTAGCAATATTTTTTCATTTATTATTTAAAATTTATGTAAGTGTTTTAGTTTGTGAATAAATTCAATAAATGAACTATAAAACTCATATTTAATGAGACCCTTATGAACCAAGAAGAGTATTAAATAATGTATTATTAGAATTTCTCATAAAGGAATATGTTATGAACTTGGGCCTTTGATGCTGATGGGCAGGTATGAGCTACAAAAGATTAAGCGCGAGTTTGGATTGCAGTTTGTGAGGCACCACACTTCCGTTTGCGCGTTCCAATGCACAAAATGGAGAAGTAACAATATCCTTGGAAACAAAAAAACGTGGGTTTTGTTCAACTGAACGGCAACCCAAACATATACTAAGTTTGTGGTTCACATAATGAAGCCAATCAAACACAACTGTACCAATTTTTTAACACTCATATCATATACATCTAGTTGACATGCTTATAATTTTCTCTTCTTATTAAATCATATCACTTATTATACATATATTTTTCTCTTTCAAGATATCAAGTAGCATAGAAATGTCTATGTATCTTAATTTCAAACACACTGCATTTTTCTTTAAAATGAAAAGGAATTATCTTCTCCTGCAGCCTAGGCAAAAGCCTCCTTGTTGAGGTGAAACTGGATTGGGTCATCTTAAACATGCTTTGTCAAATTCTATTTTTGATGAATTGCCAAGTTCTATATTTGTTTTTTCTGTTAAAAAAATCCTATATTTGTTTTATCTAGTTTTAATTTTTGTTTAAGGTTTCCTTAGGTACTTCCCACTGCCTAATGTGTACTTGTTGGACAGAAAAATCTCAACTAAAAAAGACAAAGGAGTAAATATAGTTATATAATTAGAATGAACCATAAAAGCATTTTGTCCAACCTCGTATTTCTAGTATCTAATACCTACTTTTTTGTTTTATCACTTTCATGGCTTTGCTTTTCTAAATTACTTTAGTTTTGACCGTACCTGTCTTGCTATTGCATAAAAATCTTCATTTCACTCATCAGTGTGCTGCTATGCAGATATCTTGAAGAAATGCCTAAGATTGAAGTTTCGGCATTGTTCTCTTGCTTGATTCAAACCATTTCTCTGGCCTGAGTCTTCTACTTCTACATAACCTGGATGCTACACCTAAGCTAGCATAATGACATAGCATGATATCGAAGAAAGTAACAATTAGTTTGCAGACACAGAGCATTATACATAATCTGGCTATGTAAATAGATAATAGATAACAGTGTACAATGAGCATAACCACAATTAAGTTATAACTTAAAGTAATGCCTGGAATTTCTGTTAAATATTTAGTCACAATGGACAAAAGGCAGCTCTTGCAAGAACCATAACTTTCACAGAACATCATCAAATCATTAAACTCTCCAAATAGGAAAACTCTTCCAAAAATAGGGGTATGCCGCTTTGAGTGACAGTAACACGGTATTCTTAAGTAAAAGGCGAAAGAATAGTTCGCTATTAGTATACCACTCAATGTGGGCTTGATGGGAAATACATACAGCCGCACACTTAACACTCTTCGATAATGTGTGCTACCCCTCATCCAATAAGACCCGTGAATACTTGATATTCCATCTCATTTTCTTTTCTTTCCTATTACAAATCTACTGTTCCCAGAGTTTTTGCAGGCAATTTATCACTCTGTAAAGTCTTTGGGGCCTGGAATAACTAATTTATATGTTATGTTTATTTCTTTTAAGGTTTTTAATGTTCAGATGCTATGGAGTCAAAGTCCTTGTTATGACCAAAGACCCAAAAAAGGAAAGACCTATTTCTATTTTTATTTTGGAAGGAAAGAGCTAATTGTTGCTCAGTGAAAAATCTCAATTAAAGATGAACAGTAAACATGACTTATACAATAGAATGAAGTGTAAAGCATTTTGTCCAATCCACTTCGTGTCTACTATTTTTATTTTCCCCCTTAATTTAAATCTGATTTAAGCCGAGCTGCTGCAATAGAAACTTCATTTTACTCATCATGATGGTAGTGCACTGTTACGCATATTACATGAAGAAGCGCATAAGTTTGAAACCATTTCTTTTACTCATCAAAAGACTTAAAAGTAGACAGAGGCTGCTCATGCAACACAAAATCATCACAAGCAAGTCTAGCTAGAGCATCATCACAAGAATTCCCTTCTCAATAGATATGATGAATTTTGACCTGCCAATTTCCACTTATCAACTTCCTAATCGCTTGAATTACAGGATTCAGGATTGTTAATATAATACTTTGAACCACAGCTACGGATGTGCAAAAAAATGAGTTCGAACCAAATCGGATTGTCACCAAACCTAAACCGAACTGATTTTTATCTGAATTAGTTCAGGAAAAAAGAAGTGCATTGCTTGACAAAATCAATTCAGTTAATCGAATTGTTTTTACAAAATCAATTCGATTAACCAAACTGGTTTTCAGCTAAAAAATATTTATATTTAAAAAAAACAATTCAAAAATCAATTCCAAACTAGTTCGTCTCCTAGAAACATTTTAAAACTAGTTAAAAACTAGTTCAGTTCGAAACCAGTTTTTTGAATCCAATTCAATTCTGAACTGGTTTCCAAACCAGTTCAACTATTTGAGTATTAGACCAAATTGATTAAAACAGTTTGAAAACAATTCAGTTCGGTTTTTTTACCAAACTAGTTTTTGCAAACCCCTCACCACTGCCATGGAAAGACCTTCATAAACACCCCACATCTCTGCTATATATTCTTGGGGAAACCAGTTTCAGCTCTAAGGAGACCCCCACATCTTGGTTCTCCTAATGGACCTTTGATAGATTCGTCTGTATTACCCAACCTTCCATGGGTTCCTTCCAATAAACAACGCATGATTCTCATTAGAGTATGACCAACAATTAGATTTGATCACTTCCCATGATAGGATCATTATAATTGAATTAGCCTCCATATACCTAACAGCTCAAACAAGTGTCTTTTGAACTTGAAATTTAGACAATATACACAGATCCACAAAAAAGAAAGTTTGAATTATGTAAAATATTTATTTGGCAGCCTACGGCTCCTACTATGGAGAGAATCGTATGCACAGTGTGTACTTATTGAACTGATTTAACTTCTTTCATATACTCATTTTAAAATTGAAGAGCGAAAATAGTTTACTTGCAACTAGTGGACAGTCGCATATCGTTTGTCTACACCAATGACCAAGCACATTGATTGATAGTCAGCCGATCCTATACTAAAAGTAGTTCAAGTTGGTGCAGCGTTAGGTTAAGCTCTCCAAGAAAACAGTGCAGTCTATGGTTTAATTTGACTAATTAATAAGCGACAGAGAGATATATAACTTGGTTTAGTTTTGTTTGGTTTCAACTTTCATATAAAGGCAAGTGGATAAACAATTGAAAGAGGGAACCTCAGTTTGATGAATACAATGGATCCAACTTCTTTCTGATACCCGTGTGAAATTGAGAAAATAATTACTTTGCAACTAGTAGTAGCACATTGTTTCTTGACCAAATTAACCAAGGATATTCACTTGAACTATGTTTACGAATCTGATTGGTCAAATAAAAAAACTTTGTTTAGAATTGGGTTAAGTACGACAACAAAACCCGGTGGATCAGTGGTTTTAACCATCATAGGAATATAGGGTGAGCTGGTTTCTGGTTTAATGGTTTTCATGGGTTTAAACTTCAAATAGAGTGAGCTAGTTCTAGTATTACATTAATTTGCTCTATTTTCTCGATAAGAATTAAAATCTAAGTGGGTAGTAACATACAAGGAATTTTCCTTGTCATACTTTATTGCATATATAGCATGGTCTATCATCTATAATATATATAGAATCAATTATCTGTTTTCTGAAAGTTGTGTATGAGATATATGAATCACTCTTTACTTTAAACATCTCATTAACACTTTTGTTTTGTTTCTAGTTTCTATCGCATCATATCACCTGATATACCTACAATTTTCTATTCTTTTTTTCTCTCTCTCTCATTAGTTGTAAGATACATGAGAGGGTGTCCATGAATCATTTTTTGTTAAGAAAATAAATTCTGATTGTCCAACATATGTCTAGGCACACACGAGACAAGTAACAACCTTGTTTCATCTTCATCGACCAGACAATCAGCAGCACTAAGAAACTTTAAGTTCATAATTTACTGCAGGAATTGTAATTACCCCCCGCCCCCTATACTCATTAGGTGCATATACATCTGGTGAGATATACTGTAAAGACAAAAATAAGTGAAAGAGAAGTGAGAATATTGTTTAGGTGTATAAATATTATTGTTGTTATATAGGGGATTTACCAGTACAGTGTATAGCGCAGCAGATTCCATGCCAGCAAAATTATCCTCTATCACGTGTTTATTATAATATTGATCCTTATCAGGCTCTCAATCGTGCGTGTATATATATGAATATATGTATGCACAAGTTGATACTTTAGTCCCCACCAACTGCAACTGGTATTAAGAAATGCAAACAAAATTAAGAAAAAGGAAAAAACTAATGACCAAATCACATTACCAGAAACTAGCACCAAGGTTTAAAAGTCAGCCTCAATACCACTTGCACGTGTTAATTCAGACAGCTATAGAGTAGGAAAAGCAATTGCACGAATACTATACTAAAACAAATGTTAAAATCTTATCCATTGAATTTAAATTAAAGATTTAAAAACAAAAGCTTTGACAGAAATCAAAGGCATGGGATTACAGGTTAGAATTCGTACTAATGAGCATTTTCCTAATTCAAATGGGAGGGGTTGAGGGTTGAAAACATTTATATATTTGAAGCTATACAATAATTTCTCCAAGCATATTTTAATTTTCTAATAAGATAATTCGGGATCTATATAAACTCCTAGACCTTACACTCTTCCTCATTCTCATCTTAAAAAAACACACTACCTGCTAACAAAGCATCTTCAGACACAATGAATGACCGTGTCCGACATGCTCCAGCTGCAGAAGTTGCCAACAGGAACAGGTTCCGAGGAGTCAGAAAGTCACTTCCAAAAAGAGGGCAGATTAAGTCCAAGATAGTGGCAAGTGCTTTTCATTGCATCACCTCTGTAATTTGTCGAGCCTTGTCAGCTGGTGGCCTGCATTTTCCAAGACAAAAATAGTCACTTAGCTTGAAGCAGGGCTGAATAATGCTTAGGGATTTTGTTGTTTGTATATTGTATCATTTAGTTTTTCGCCTTCCTCTTGTAACTTCTATTGTTATTGTTATTATTATTATTATTATTATTATTATTATTATTATTATTATTATTATTATTATTATACACATGGCTCCATTCTTTTTTCCCCTTCTTGGTTTCCTATAATACAGCTTTCGAAAATAAATTAATCCAACCTATATATATATATATATATATATAAAGGATGACATGCACTAATAAATAAGTAAACTTAAGATAAAATTGTTACATGCAAATGGTTTTATATTTTAAAATCCACCGATGTATATAAAAGGGAGTTTGCTTTAATATACTGCCTTAAAAGTAGCATACATTTTTCACTATTTTCGTAGCAACTTTTCACTATAAAGGATGACTCGCATACACTTTCCACTACAAAGGATGACTAGAATTTTTCTAATTTTGTATTCCTTTATTTTTTTTTTAGCCAATTTATATGGGTTTTTTATGATAATGGGCTTATTATGCCTAATTGGAAGGCATGTCAAACAACAAGAAATAAAAAAATAGCATGATTCAATGACAATTAAAAAATAGCAAGAAAAACATCGGAAATATCAAATTTCAGACTGTAATTGCAGGATCTTCCTATAAGAAAGACCCTTCCAAAAATTAAGCGTATGCTGCTTTAGGTGACAGAAACACGGTATTCTTTAGTAAAAGGCGAAAGAATAGTTCGCTTTGTTTCTATCACACAGCTCCGTGTCAAAGTCAAGCTATTACCCTTAATTATATAGCATAGACAGTTTACCTTCTCTTAGTATATCATTCCATGTGGGCTTTTGAATACAAAAATGTAGACACCACACGTTTAACACTCTCCAGTCTCCAATCATCTGTGCTGCCCCTCATCCAATCAAAGATTCAAGATACTGCTGTCAGGTCCTCCCTCATTTACTATTGTGAATACTTGAATTTCCATCTCACTTTTTTATTTTTCCTATTACAAGTCTTCTTCTGTTCTGAGAGTCCTTTGTGTGCTATTATCACTCTGTAGAGTCTCCAGGGCTTGGGGTAGCCAGTTTCTATGCTCGTTTCTTTGAAGTTTATTGCTCTTACAGCGCTCTGATCTTTGGAGTGTTAATAATAGGAATTCTGTAAAATGTTTAGAGACTATGGATCAAAGCTACCTCTTTGCTATGACCAAAGACTCAAAACAAGAAAGAGAGTTATAACTGTAAAAGCATTTTGTCCAATCTTCTTCTCTCTGTCTATTCTTTTGCTATTAATTTAGCAGAAGTTACAAAAGAAAAAATGAAAAACCTAGATATGTTACAGTATACATAAAGAAAAAATAGTTATGCTTTCAACTGACTAGTATTTTTGTCGAAGAGTTGGGTTGATGAAGCTTTGGAAATTACGGAAACAATGGAACGAAAGCATTGGCTCTTCTCTCTTTGGAGGAGGTTCTGTGACTCTGATTCTGAAACCCGTTACGATTGGCAATAATGCATATATTTGAAAGTGACTTGAAGAATTTTGGCAAAAGAACCTAAATAATACAAATTAAATAAAAAATTACGCATTTGGGACGGTTTTGAAACTATTTACAAATATGGGGCAGTCGGAACCGCCCAGAATTGGGCAGCATTGGAACCGCCCAAATCCAGGCGGTACCAAGGGGGTAGAACAGCCTAGATTTGGGCGGTTCCAGTGCTGCCCAATTCTGGGCGGTTCCGACTCGTGACACGTGTCAGTCCTGCACAGATGGAGCGATGTGTATATAAACTTCGGACGGTCATAACTTTTGACTGGAATGTCCGATTGAGACGAAATCGGTGGCCACGCATTCGAAATTGAGAGGAGAAGGCGCCAATAAGTTCCCAAAGGGGACTTGGTCAAAAAAATTTCTCAAAAAAGGCTTCTAAGTGCCTCAAAATTGCGATTTAATCTTCGAACATCCCAAAATTTTCTTGTTTTCTAATTTTTTAATTATTTAGTCAGTTCATTGCATGCTATTTTTTATTTTTTTCATTACTTCTATCAATTTCGAGCATTTCGACATATTGTACACCTCGATCGGACATTTCTATCAAAAGTTAGACCATTTGAAGGACATATCGTACGCCGTTGTAACTTTTTTCGATATTCTAAATTTTATATGGTTTTGTTTAATTTTTTATATGATAACCCCATTTATCCCAAAACACATTCATTCCTAACTTTGCCGCACTCATTCCACACTTTACCCCTCGTTCCACTCGTCCCAAAGTGCACTCACAATACAATAATCGGGATTGTAGCACCCCATTAATTCCAAAGCGCACTTGGAGCGGGGAAACATTGCAGAACTCTAGAAATAGGAGTGGAACTGCGTGAGACAAAGTGAATCAAATTGAAATGCAAAGAATTGCATTGCGCTTACCCAGAGAGATAAAAATGGTGACCAACTTACTCGCACAATTGATCATTCACATGAAAGATGGACGATCCTTTCTAATTCCCTTTCTCGCTTGGGGATATATATGTTTTGGCCACACTAATTTTATACAATTGAGTCACCGATTGACAGAAAGTCTGAGTTTCAGTGTAGTTTCTATGACGGGTTAATCGACTGCGTGCTTTTGACTGGAACAAAAAGAGAAAAGGGAAATTGTCTTCTATTTTTTTTTTTTGAAAGAGAATTATCAAATTATGAGAGGATGAAAGAGATGATGAGAGTGATGAGAATAATGTGTTTAATGGGGTTAGTCTCGATATAAAAAATGAGAAGTATAAAAAAAATTCAATTTTTTCGAATTCATAAACAAAATTGAAAAGTTTTTTTTGTTGAATAAAATATTTTATTAAAAATTAGTTATATATACAAAATCCAAAAAATCATATAAAATTAAAAAAATTTTAATAGAAATTTCCGATCGAGGTGTACGATATGTCCAAATGCTCTAAATTGATAGAAGTAATGAAAAAAATAAACAATACCATGCAATGAACTGACTAAATAATTAAAAAATTAGAAAACAAGAAAATTTTGAGATGTTCGAAGATTAAATCGCAATTTTAAGGTACTTAGAAGCCTTTTTTGAGAAAATTTTTGACCAAGTCCCCTTTGGAAACTTGCCAGCGCCTTCTCCTCTCGATTTCGAACGCGTGGCCATCGGTTTCGCCTCAATCGGACATTCCAGTCAAAAGTTATGACCGTCCGAAGTTTATATACGCATCGCTCCATCTGTGCAGGACTGACACGTGTCACGAGTCGGAACCGCTCAGAATTGGGCAGCACTGGAACCGCCCAAATCCAGGCGGTTCTACCCCTTGGTACCGCCTGGATTTGGACGGTTCCAGTGCTGCCCAATTCTGGGCGATTCCGAGTGTCCCATATTTGTAAATAGTTTCAAAACCGTCCCAAATGCGTAATTTTTTATTTAATTTGTATTATTTAGGTTCTTTTGACTTAATAAGTGTATAGCTGTAAGGATGGTATTGTGAATAATGAATGCATAGGAATGAAAGTGGTATCATGAAAATAACAGATGCAACATCTAATACTCACGTGTAAAATTGAGACAATTATTACTAGTAAATAGCACATTATTTGTCCATCCAAATATAATTTAGATTATATCAACAACTTGAGACAACTATAATTTTTGTTTAGAAATAGGTTAAGCTGGTCACCAACCAATTGAAATCACACTGGATCTTGGATATCAAATTGAGACAACTATAATTTTGTTTAGAATTAGGCTAAGCTCACCAACCAATTATAACCAGTAAATGTAAGGTTTAATTCAAGTATCTGAGCATTAGTGCGAGGAGCCGTTTCTCGATTTCCGGAATAATGGCATCTTAGAAACTAGTTCAACTTTTAATACTTAATATTTGGTGGGGTGCGCCAGGCCCGTGCAGAAGTGCAACACATGGACGACACATGAGAGCCCTAGTAGCAAGCTACTGTAGCAGACCCTCCCCCTCAAAAAATTAATTTAATATCGTGTGAACCAATGGTCCACATATCAGATATTAAACTGATAAGAACAGATACTACACTTGATCTTAGCCAAAAGGCCGAGAAAGGTATGCTTAATTCATTGATATAATGCTTATTTTATAATTCAGTCTTCAGCGCTTGTTATTTCTCTTGCGCAATGTGGGACTTCGTTACACTGTCAGTCTTCTTGTTTGACAGTATTTGTTTGGTCGACCAGCAACTATCCATGTCTAACAAATCTTTGTTCTAACTATGGATAATGGATGCCTTCAACCACAATTAACGAAGTCAGGATAGCTACTTTCTTCAAGCTTGTTGATTAATGCATAATACTGATAATTTTGACAGATGAGTCTGAATGAAAAGGGACAACATCACAGCATATTGAGTCTTGAGACTGGTATATTCTAGTTCTGCATAGTAGACAGGAACAAAGCCACTCCTGCAAAGACCAGAAACTTATTTCTCAATTGTGACAGGGCCCGTAAAATTTTAGTTGTTTTGAATCTTCAAGTTTTCCAGGGAAAAAATTTTGGACCATCTAAATCTAGATTTACTAACTAAAAAATGGAAGCTCCTGTACAACTACATTTTGAAAGAATTGTGCTAGACAATATTCTGTAAAAATCCATTAACTTGATTGAGCATGCAGCTATTATAATCATACTTGTAGTGCTATCTTGTTGAATGTTTGTCAATTTTTTCAAATTGAGATGTTGGTGTTCATTATATCTTTTGGAAAAGGGAATTATTATAATGCTGAGCTGGAATTTGGAAAGGTGGAATTCATGCCCCTTCTGCTGAGCTGACTCATGTTTGCAAAAAATTTGACCATTTACAAAATTAAATCATAGAATAAAGTAAATGTTTGAGGATAGAGAACCTCATTTTCTTTGTTTGTTAGGAGGATTACGTTATATAAAATAATAAGAGATGCTTCAGTGTACGAATGAATTAATCACCTCACTCATTTAATCTCATACACTAAGGATCAAAATGTAGAGGGCTGGGAAGAGAAGGAATCCACCAAGAGAATTATCTTGTCATTCTTTCATTGAGGAGAGATAAGTTTGTGAAATTAACAAGATGGTGGATATGACACAGGACTCTATTCTTCCTTGTATCAGAAACTTCTGGTAGCACCACACTAACATTAAAAGAAAGTGCTCATTCTTCACTAACATTAAAAGAAAGTGTTCATTCTTCACAGGTTTTCAAACATTCAATGATTAGACTTTAATTTCATATATGTTTTCTTCCTAAAAATTCACAAGATTTCATTCACACCCTAGTAGCACCTATTTCCTATGAAACTTTCTAACAGATCTGCACAACGAAAACAGGTCGTTGAACTAAATATTAAAAATGAAAAGAACATAAAATTAAGTTAAAGATTGAAAAAGAATCAAATTAAAAACATTTTGTATTCAGAAAGACTGGCTAATTTAGAAATATTATTCAGCAGCAAACTTGAACTAAAATGGCAGAGTTCTCCCAATAGGAAAACTCTTCTAAAAATTGGCGTATGCCGCTTCAAGTGACGAAAACACGGTATTCTTTAGTAAAAGGCGAAAGAATAGTTCGCTCTGTTTTCAACACACGGCTGCGTGCGTGGGTGACACGACGGCCCTTTCATTTTGTAGTGTCAGCAATTTACTTGTTTTAGGTATACCACTCGATACGGGCTTTTGCTAAAAATGTAGGCACCTAGACACTTGATATTCTCTCAGTCGTTTGTGCTACCCCTCGTCCATTCAAGACTCGAGACACGGCTATCACTGTCCTCCCTCATCCATGCATTTTATCAATATTGATTTTTCATCGCACTTTCTTATTCTCTTATTACCAATCTACTGTTTTTTTAGAGTATTTGGACTGGGGAAACCATGCCAACTTGATGTGGCCACGCATCATAAAGTTCACTGTAAAGAAAAGGAGTGTGCATAAAAACCGTTGTGTTAACTGATTGAACATCATGATGATACAAACTACTAAGCAATATAACAAGTATATTTATACGATCGGAGAGATGAGTATCATGTAAGCTAGGTGATATACATCAATAACTGAATGGACATTAGCTTATTCAAACCTAACTAAATAAAACAGATGCAGGGATTCAAATATGACCTACAAGGCTACAACCAAATTCAACTAAACACAAACTCTAATTTCTTTAGATGCTGGTATCTGGTAATCAGATTAGTCAATTGTTCTTTTCTTCTAAACTGTATGTTTGTTAGTATGTCAAATACAAGGTGCATGCTTTATCGTTTTCATCATTTTCATGGGAGATGAGATTATCAATGCACTGCTATACTATATACGTACAGATGCACTGCTATAGCATTAGCTGGTAAAGAATTAAGCTTGTTTCTTTGTAGGTAAAAAATTTGCAGACTAAAACACACTATACATTTTACTTTGCCTCCATATACCTCACACCTGACACAAGTGTCATGTGAACTTGAAATGTGGACAACATAAATATTTTTTTTATAAAAACTAAGAAACTGAAAATATTGTTACAATATATATTTAAATCAAAATTTAAATGCTAACTTCAGGAAATACTAAGTTTCATTCATTGTTATATCATTTAATAGTTCTTAATTTAAAAAATTGGGATAATTTTAAATTAAAAATTAATTAAATAGTGTAATAGTATAAAAATATCTCCGTGTTAGTCCAAGTTGTCATACATTGGCAAATCAGACTAATGAAACTAACCAGGTAGGAGAGCTGAGAGAATAAGAGACACTCCGTTAGTTTTTTCTGTCTCTTTTGTCATCATTTCATGGTCCAGCTTATAGGTAAAAAGTTGTAGTGTTTGGTGGGAGATATCTGTCAAAGAAAGAAAACTAGAGTAAAATCATTACATTCTTGAGTGTACTTTTAACAGGTGCTATGTTCATGTCTAAATAGTTCCTTTGATTCTTAAATACAAATTATTATCAAAGAAAGTGTTGGATCTCTCATAAAGCTGCACGTACAATCAAACTTTTTTTTTTCTTCAAAAAGGAAGATATTCAACACACAGACACACAGTAATTTATGAAATTCCTAGCTATTGTATGTTCCACTCTTCCACTGTTCCACACAGAGACAATTTTAATCCTGTTATATATATGTGCACACGCGATTAATCATATCTCAGAATTCCTTTTATGATATATATATATATATATATATATATATATATATATATTCCAGTTCCATGCATAGAAAAATTAAAATTAGCAATGTAAATTTTTGTAACTTCAGAATTAGTGAAAAATAAATAAATTCAATCACTAATATATTATTTTTTGTTGTGCGAGACATTACATGCATTTAGTGTAATGGATAATGTCATTATAGGTTATTGGTGAGAGCAGTATGTAGAACACTGTATAACATTCCATTCTTCTTATCCTCATGAATCATGATATTTAACACAAAAATGTAAGCATCAAATTAAAGCCGTCATAAGTAACATAACCTTTGATACGGAAAAATGCTGGACGGAAATCAATCTTAGTGTTAGAACATCAAATTGAAATATGATGTACGGGAAAAGGATAAGATGTTTTTAATATTTTTAATGCGTGAACATGATAATGTTATTAGTATATTATAAATATTTATTTGAAATTCCTTTTATTTTATCTCTTTTATTATATTATATATTACTTATTATATTTTCCTCTTCTTCTCTCTTTCTTTCTCAAAATATCAAATAGTACAGAGAGTCCATGGATCATTATTCTTATTTATAAAGAGAAAAAATAATCGGATTAATTATAAAATTTTATAAAACAATTGTTGCATCTCATTTTTTTGACACTAGCTGATTCAATTATTAATTAATGATGTGTGTGATTAACTAAGGAATTAGTAATAATAGTTGAATATGAATAAAAAATAAGTTAATAGTTCAATAATATTCAATTTATACACTATGTCAGTTAATAATTGAATAGTCATTATTGTAAAAGTAAAATTTCCTTACAATTTTTACCATCCATGACATGATTACCGAGTTAAGTAGTTTTGTTTTTACAGCACCGGATTAAGTAGTTAAAGATATGTTATCTTGTCAATGACAACCTATTTTACCTTTATTTTTAATTTTTGCATTTATATTATATAGTATTTTGTATCTTTTTTTTTAAATGGACCTCAATATATTTTTATAAGTTTTAATATTTTGAGTCGACTATCTGATTAATTTTCTTCTGTATATAGTTATATTTAAATTTTATTGTCTCTTTTTAAATATGTATTTTGTGAAGATGCTGTTTTCATAAATTTAACATATTTTACTGATCAAGTTGTGATATTGAATACTTTGTATTGTTTGTGAATGATTTGTACGTTTATTTCATTCTTTACTTATTTTTATTTATTTCTTTCTTCTCGTCAATGGAATGGAAGTATACACACCCTATGCTGAATGATATTTTTGCTTAAGCTCCCTATTATTCTGCTAAGCCGTGATCGCGCGGCAAATCCCATCCCACTGGAATATTATGCAGAGATGCATGTATGATCCATCAGGCAATAGCAGGAAAAGGGGATGTGATGAGGAGGAGTGGTCCGAGTCTGGTTATGCCACCTGGCAACTCTCCTTTGAAAAAGTAATTAAAAATAAAAATCCTGTATACTTAATTAATAGAATGTTTGATAGTGTGAAATGAAATAAAGTAAATTGAGATACAAAAGTTTAAATTAAATAAAATATAAAGGTATGAAACTCCTTTTTTTCAGCTTCTTTTTAGTGTAAACAACTAAGAATGTTTTTATAATATTAATTTAGACTTAATTTAATTTTAAAAGTTAGTTAATAGAATAAATATTCTATTAACTATTATGTTAGTACTATTTCTCAATGAAGGTAGAAATTAGGTCTTTCTTAGAAGAAAAAAAATCTATCTAGCTAAAACATTCTTACAGCAGGCATATAATCGATTACAGACAAATTGATTACAGTGTAGTTTGTCTGGTAAGTAAATAATTAAAGTAGGTAGGAGGCTGGACAGTGTATATATATCTAGGGCTACCCCTTCTGGTGTTTGCCTTCAATAATCAATGAGTGAAATAGCTAGGTAGCATGAGTAGTAGAGGTGAAAGCAGTGGTGGTGGGCAAAGCCCCTTAAATTACCTCTTTGGATCAGAAGAACAGCCAAAGTCTCCTCCCCCAAAGACAGTTTCATATCCATTGCCACCTTATGGAATTGACATCGATAACAACCACAACCCCCCCACTGGTCAAGGCCAACACCTGGGAAACATTCTCAACGTAAGCTTTCAATATTTCTCAATTTATTTATTTATTTATTGATTAGACATTCAATTAATAATCTTGGTTTCTTTTTATCAATGCTTTTAATAATGAATCAGAATCGTCCATCGACAAAAGTTAAATCGGTTCCAGGTGGACACTCATCGCTTGGATACTTGTTCGGAGACAAGTGATATCTATCATGTTTTCATTTTATTATCTCGATCGATATATCGAATTCCCTGATAGTACTGCATATTGATGCCTCTGAAAAGGAGTATCAACAACAAAGTTATTGCATATGTTAAAAAGTAGATATCATATCAGGCCGTGGGTTATGTACGTTGATTGGGTGTGGTGTTTGTCATTAGTGTACTGTGTGCTTTCTATGGTACCTAGCTAGTTGAAGTGTGGCTTTTATTAATTGTTATGTTGGCATTGGGTGGGTGTTCTTCTTTGATTTCTAAGGTTTGCATTAAGCTCAGCTGCTCAGGTCTGTCGTTTTTCTTGCAGCATCCTCATCTTGTTTCTTATCTTTGGCACGCCTTGTGTCAGCTTGCTTGCAAGTTATTAATAAATTCGATCATTGGGCTTTCTAGCTACCAAGAAAAAGGAATGCAAGTACTATTTCTGCTATATGTGTGTGTATATATATATATATATATATATATATATATATACACACTTCATCAAACTAAATACGAGATGGATATTTCCTTTTCAGTTTTACGTTGGTTGATCTTTCTCACAATATATTATTCAAATTCAATATTTCACACTGAACTTTTTTAATTCAACATATATACTATATTCTTTATATTAATTAATTAAAAGCTAATAGCTAGCTAAAAACATTCATTATCCACAATGCAACTTTCTGAGTTGAACTATATATATTGTCTGAGCTTTGCGGAGTTTCTGTGCGGTTCATTCACTATTGCATATTGGTTTTAATGTATCCTTTAATTATCAGGTTCTCACTTTTGTTTGTCAAGATATATATAGTAATTAGCCAATGATTAACACTTCAATTTTAATTTTACGTTGATGATCTAACTTCGATTTAGTTAATTCTCTTCATCGTCACAATCGCTAAACTTTCAAGTTATAATTAAGAACCATCAAGTTTATTAAGAGCTTACAACTTGTTGGGGTGCTTTCGGTTCCTCATCGTTTATTCCAGAAGGTAAAAACATCGGACACCCCACACACTTCGTTATTCTCTCCTGTGACCATATATATTTGGTGTGATATAGAAAGGATTGAACAGTGATACACATAGGGTTCTACAGCAATATATAACCATCCATTTTACCATTCCTTAGGTCGAATAAAATATATTATTATATTAAATAAAAGATATTATATTTTAATGCAAGATATCTATTAGAGATGCAGCACTATTGGGATATATTGTTGTTTAACATTTTTGAAAAGGATTTGTTAAGCACTATTTGCATTTTCCTTTCCCCTTGTACTTTTCCTCGGATTTGGGTGGGGGTGAAAGATAAAGTCAAATACTCTTAATTTTAATTGTGAATTTAAAACAGTTAATCAATTTACAGTACTCTTTAAAATAGCGGAAATTTAAACTATAGTTTATGTTTTAAGAGAATGAAAGAAACGAACAATCTCTAATGCATTAGGTCTTATTACTACATGAATTATAATTATTTAGAAACTTCGATTTACATAAATTTTAATTTTTTAGTGGAATAATCCGGGGGACAAATTTGTATCTGTATTGATATATGAGAAGATATCAATTTGTAATTTTAAAAGAATTACTCTTTATCTTAATAATTTATTTTCTTAAAATTTAATGCTTAAGATTAGTTATTCATTAACATGATAAATTTCAAGAAAATTAATGATGAGAATGAGAAATAATTCTAAAGAGTTGTTCTTAGAGTAAATTGATTCCTCTCCTTTATGAGAAATTATTTGATGACCTAGGATCATCACGTCATTCATGATCCCGACCAATTGTAATGTGACACATAGATAATCTAATATTTTAAATTGATTAAGATATCTTAAATTAAGGAATAACACAATTAATTATTGTTAGGTAATTATTTAATATATTTTTAATTTAATGATATATCTTTAATTATTTACATGTCACATCATAATTAATCGGGATCATAAATAATGTAATAGTACTAAATCACCTAATAATTTCTCATATTTAGCATAGTTTTTCTACTAGAGTTTTCAACAACAATTAATTATAATGGAATCAATTGTATTAATATACTGCACATTAAAGTTTTTGCGAAATATCTACTCTTATACTTATTCTATTTAATTAGCATTTATTATAATGGTGGAATCAAATTAACTTTTAACATTAAAAAGAATATAACAATCACTCATATGCATGTTGACAATTAGGGTTAAAATACAAGTCAAATTGAATCTAATGTAACTTAATTCAATAAGAATTAGATCACACGAACTAAAATTAAGTCAAAATAAAATAATTTAGAGATAACTATCATCATTATACTCATATATTTACATACACAAGTTCATGAATAAAATATAAGTCGATCTAAACTCAACTTAAGTTAAAATTATTTAATTAAATAGTTTAATTTTCAGTCAGAATTTATTAATTTAGAAATTAAGTTTATCGAGCTAACTAGTTCTGAACTATTTGACAATGGTGTTATAGTTACCTACTTATATTTGGCATAGATTTTTTTTTCTTTCATGTATTTATATGTAAATATTTTTATTAGTTTAATGGAAAATTTTCTTGAGGATGATTTCGTGGAAATTATAGATGTAGTTTCTTTTTGTTAGAGAAAAGGTTAGCGTCCAATCGTGGCAACGGATTATTAATTGACTACAGTTAGTTTTTTTTAAGAAAATATATACAATGCCGGTCCGACCAAAACTAATTACTGGTCTGATCAAGTTGTTTCACTATATGTGATAGTAAACCGGTGATGGATTGCTAAATCGGTTAAAATGGGCTTAACATGCATGGCTGAACGGATTGAATCACTTTTAGTGTGCCTGGTTTCACCTTTTGTTGAATGTTACCCACGATAAGAAAAATGTTTTAACCACTGTCGTGCACTGCTATAATGTTTTTGTTAGCATCTGAGTACTTGTGTAAGTGTCGGATATTACCTACCAATGATCTATTGAACAAAAAAAAAATAATTGTAACTTGTAAGTTATATCTTGCAGCTTAGTTGAATAAATTAAATTTGCGGCTTTTACATTGTTAATAAATTTGACGTGGTTTTATAAGTTTCTAGTATGTGTCCCCACGCTTTTTATAAGTTCCAGTATGTGTCGTCACGCTTTGATTCAATTTCTTTTTTTGGTGCATTAAAAGTTTAGGTGAGTTTTGGTGCATTGTTGGTCGCTTTGTTTCAATTTAGAAGCATCTTTTGGACTTTATATTTAATTTTCAATTAAGATACCATTGCTTGTTTAATTGCATATGATGAAAAAAGAATATAGTAGCAGAGAAAGAGTTTATATAAAAAAAAAGTGTGTCGAGTCGTTTGAGAAGCAACTATTTTCTAGCAAAAATTATGCACTCTAAGTTGTAGAAATAAAAATGTTCTCATTCTCAATTATACAAAATAGATAGAAACATGTGAAGTAAAAATGGCGCATGAGGAGCGCACAAGGCCACAGTAATTTATTTCAAAAATTAAAAAAGGGCCACAGAAATTAGTTAAAGAATGAAGAGCTTTGTTTGAGATGTCGTGTACTTAATTATGCTAAAGTGGTGGAAACTGGAAAGCCTAATGGGATAACATAATAACAAAAAAATGGTTCCGATAATTAACTTTCTGCATAGTTATCTTTCGTTGTGGGAGGTAATTTCCAAAATGTATAAAAATAACGACCAAGTATCATGCTTTAGTGTGCACAGTGTAGAGATTTTTTTTTTTTTTTGACAGACACAGTGCAGAGAATTTATTTGCTGTGAGTTTTAGGTAATCGATTTAAGTGAATATAGAATTGCAACAGAACGAGATTGACTTATCCTTCTGTCTGGACCTAAAAGAAAAATATTAGCCCATCTAAGATCGAGCTTGAAATAAATCTGGTTTCCTAATCACTATTGTGAGATCTGATCTAATAATTGATCTGATTGAGGTACTGGATAAGTAGAATAATCAGTGGCTAAATAATTAATCCGATTTAATCTGATATATATTAAAAATTCAAAATTATATATGTATTTATTATATATAAATATATAACTAATATTATTTGAATAAGAAAAGTTATTTCATACTCAAAAATAAAAATTTTAAAAAAAATCTATTTTTTTTTCAAAAAATCTAGAGACACAATTTTACCACCGTATCAGGGCTTGCCCTCAATTTTTTGAGGAAAATATATTATTTTTTATTCAAAAATCGGTCGGGTCGGACCAGTCCAATCACGATTCGTGACCAACTCGATCGAATTTGACTGAATCAACTCGTATCAACTGCATAATCGATCCAAAAGTGGAATCGATCTAATTAAGTCACCAAATCCCTGTCTGATCAATTGGACTAGCCAGTTCAAATCGTATTTGATAACATTGATAATCACATTGAGATCATAAAAAAAAAAAAGGTAATTTACATTAAAAAAAACTATACCAGTACTTTTTACTGGGCCAAGCCCAATAACATGGCATCCATAATCTTTAACTCTAGGGAGGCTTCTCATTTTACAAACAACAATTGCCCAAAAATATTAATAATAAAGAGCGAATGATACAAAAATTCATACTTTGTTTGATTTTAAAAATAAGATTAAACAAAAATTCACTCTTTATACATATAGTGAATTCTTAATTTAATCTTTGTTTGTAAAATAAAAATTTATTAAATTAGTCTCTATACGTGCAAACATCACATGTGTGTACCAAATAAAATGATGTGACTTTTTTTTTATATAAAAAAAAAACACCACTCAAAAGTCGAAATGATATGACTATATAGAGTGCATCAATTGAACTAATGTGATTTGAGGAAGAGATAAAAAAACAAAATTATTATTTGGTAAATGGCATAGTTGTCATGGGCTCATGGCCTGAGTTTAGGAACCACAAATCATTGTATGCTAAGTAAATTTGTCGTCAACCCAAGTTGCACTAAATTTATAGAATTGGTAAAGCCATAAAGGTAAATAAATTAAGTCTAAAAATTCCTATCTAGGATTTCAAGACATTGAAATGAGATAAGAAGATAAAGAAATATAAGATAAAAATCGGTTATAGGATGAAAATAAATTTTAAAAAAGTATTATAGAAATTTGTGTAAAAATAATAATGTTGATAATAATATTAATTGGAAACTAGTATTTGGACCCGTGCGCATACGCACGGGTCGGCTCCGCTTCGCTCTGCTCCGCTCCGCTGTGCTATACTAGATTTGTATAAAAAAATTTTAATGTTTAATAATTAAGAATTATTGTATAAGTAAACTTAAAAATCAAAAGTAAAAGATAAATTGCTAAATATATAAGCTAATAATAAATTAAGGACTCCACTAAGAAATGGAGAGTGTTTCATTGCAATAATTGAGGAATGGAATCAATAAGCATGATGTATCACACCAAATTTTACTATCAAGATTTAACTATTTGTTATTATGCTGGTTATCGTAACAACATTTATCATTTACCAGAAATATTATTCTCTACAAAATTAAATTACGCCGTGCGTATGCGCAGCTTCACTTGATGAAAGTATTCTTAACATATATCATTTACCGGAAATTATCCTTTATCAAAAATTGTTATAATACATATAAATATTAATTAACTTTGGTTGTTCTCTACAAAGAATCAAACTATTAAAATTTAATAAATATATTAACTAAATATTATTATGCTGATTATCATAAAAAATGAATTAAATAAAAAAGTTTTAAAGTTTTAAATATTGATTTAATTTAAATGATAAAACTATAAATATCTTGTTTTAAATGTCACAATTTAATTTTACTGTTATTTACACATTTTTTTATATGTTAAAATATTGAAAACGAATA